>OZ030390.1:53550851-53618351 GCA_964023965.1 Melinopterus prodromus
ACTTCTGTATCATTATCTTAACTCACTCAAAAAAAAGAACAAAGTAAGACATTAATTAGAAGCTCACCATCGCACTCTTTATTATCTGTACTGCTGTCGTTGTAATCTAATAATTCGTCGTCATCTTCATCATCTTCATGCAAGTTGATTAAGATTGATTCCACAATTGAGTCAACAATATGATCTTTATCAATGTATTGGTTTAAATTATCTTGCAATCTGCATCATAATTTTGCCATATCTCTTAAAACAGTGCTACATTAGAAGCTGTCCGCTTAATCAATAATAATTACAAATTTTCACGCGAGGAGATTGGGGGTAGTGTTGGTAGCTGTGATAGTTGAATGTTATTTTTGTTCGTTGTATTCCGTTCGGACGTTGTCATTCAGCCGGTTTTTAATCTTGTGTTAGGAAGACATGTGTCGACCTAAAAGTATATTTGTTTGTGGTTATTTGTGCCCGTTAAGTAAAGCGTTCCATCCAATTGTTTTATTGATGTAGGGCGGCATGATTTGTCCGATAATGTTCTCTCCAAACAAACTTTTATAATACTCTAATTGTAAGTGGAAACTTTTGTGTTATCTATCTGTAATTTTGACGTTTTACTAACTTAGCCTTTGTTGTATTCAATTAGCTTGTTCCTGATGAAGTTTTTAATTAAAGACGAAAATTTGAACTGAGACAAAAGGAGTTTTATACACTTCGCCCACTTGACCGATATATATGTATATTATATATTGAGAGTCTCCCAAAAAATGACATTTTTTTGTCTTTAGCACATCTCAACATTTCATGTTCCAGAATCATAAATAAAAAAATTTTCGGTACTACCTATGGCGTGGGTCACCCGGTATAGTGGGTTACCTATTATTATTATTAGCCAAACGTGTGCACTGTGCACTTGCCACAATTTACGCGGAAGCTAGAACTTTAAACCTAAAAATAGGCCTAATATTAGTGAGGGTGGCATACGTTAGTAGATAAAGCAAAGTGTGTGTATATAGCACCACCAGATTTCTGATTTCAGCAGTAGAGGTCATTGGCCAGACGGTTGTTATTATTAGTATGTACTTACTAGTCAGTAGTCCTATTCAACATATGAATTTCAAAGTGAATAAACAATAATGTATTTTTCTCGTCTGAATTAATAGCCTTATTGAAAGAAATTGCGAATACTTTCTGACGTCAATGTGAATTATATTAGTTTGCCATGTATTTTTTACTGATATAAAAAAATAATTGAATAAATGACAGATTTCATCAGTTAGAAGGTTTTTACTGTATTCCAAAGTTTTCTTTTGCCTACTATTGAAATACTGCAGTAACAGGTCGTTGCTGCGTATTCGTATCATTTGGCGACCGTGACAGGACACAGGCAAGATATACCGAAGTATGGAGAAGATCATAAAAACTTTGGATCTACACAGAACCTCAATAGCAAAGATTTTCGATACAACGAACGAATTTTTAACTAAAGAAAATCCAGTCATGAATCAAGTAAGCAGCAATATGGAAGTTATAGAAAAGAAGCTTGAGACTCTAACTCAGTTAGACCAAAAATACCTCGACATGTTCCTTGATCAAGACTCTGAAGATATTGATCTGGATTCTGAGATGGCAATAATAGATGAACACTTGTGTAAATTCTCAGCTCTGAAGAAGCAAGTTCAAATGCAGATTCATTCTTCAACTGTAGAAAATTCATTGCACAAAAGCATACCAGGAACCTCATCTTGTTGTACACCAAATTGCTACAAGTCACAACTTAAGTACCCTCAAATAGAATTTAGAAAATTTGGAGGTGACATTCGTGAGTGGTTGTCATTTTGGAGCCAATTTAGAAGATATCATGAAGATAATAGACTTCCTACCGAAGAAAAATTACAACTTTTAATCCAAGCAACCATTCCCAAATCACGAGCACGTCAAATTATCGAAAGTTATCCACCAGTGGGAGATAATTATCCAAAAGTCATCGAGTGCTTAACAAGGCGTTTTGGAAGACAAGATCTACAGATAGAAGTCTACGTACGGGAACTTTTAAAGTTAGTGTTGGGAAACGTTAACAAATCAACGAAACTGAATACTTTGTACGACCAGATTGAAGCTCAACTTCGTTCTTTAGAAACCCTAGGTGTAAAATCCGACACTTGTTCCGCCATGTTATTTCCGTTAGTTGAATCATGCCTTCCGGAAGATCTGTTAAGGATTTGGGAAAGATCAACAACTTTCAACGACGATGACAGTTCAAAGGTTCGTCTAGATCAACTTATGAAGTTTTTGCGGAAAGAAGTAGAAAGTGAAGAACGAGTCGCTTTGGCCATCTCTGGTTTTGGAGACAAATTCCGACGCAAAGAATTTCTGAAAGATGTTCCTACAGCTACTGGACTGTTAACAAATGACGCAAGAAAGGTACGATGTTTATTTTGTCCGCAATCACATTACAGCACCGACTGTGATGAAGCTAAGAAGAAATCTCTGGTCGAATTAAAAAAAATCCTGTCAGAAAAGGGACGTTGTCACACTTGTCTTAAGTTTGGACATATAGCTGTCAAATGCAAAACTGCAGCAAAATTAACATGTCAGTCATGTAAGGGTAAACACGTAACGTTAATGTGTCCAAAATCTGCCAAACCATCAACTGAAGAAAATTCACCAACGGAATGTTTATGTAATACCTCCAGTAACCGTAATTACTACGAAGGATTTTTGCAGACATTGGTGGTCAATATAAACGGTAAACACGCAACACGTCCAATAAGAGCCATCATCGACACAGGATCGCATAGATCATACATCACCAGTGGAGCAGCTAAAGAAATGGGATATGAAGTACTGAGAAAAGAAGAACTCATTCACGCTCTTTCTGGAGGTCTCTCATCTGAAGTTACTCCTCATAATTGTTACCGTGTCTACTTAGAAAATTATGACAGAAGTTATAGTTGTCAATTTGAAGCTTTAGATCAATCCATCATCTGTACCAACGTATTGGGTATCCGAAATGGTCCATGGATGAAGACATTAACATCAAAGTTAATGATAGAAGTCAAGCCCCTATCGAAATACTAATTGGTGCTGACATAGCAGGCAAACTCTTTTGTGGCGAACAACATGTCCTCAAATGTGGATTAGTTGCCATGAAAACGAAATTAGGCTGGACTCTGATGGGGAAAATTTCCACTCCACCCTGCAACTCCACCCTGCAACCCTGCAATATGATTGCTTTGTCACTTCTGTCAATAACAGCAAAATTGACAGACTTATGGACCCTTGATGTTTTGGGTATAGAAAATACAGACGAGCTGAAATCCAAAAAAGAACACGAACAAGAAATTCTCAACAATTTTCAGAAAATAGTGACACGAAATCCAGATGGAAGATACGAAGTTTCAATGCCTTGGATTCAGGGACACAAACCACTACCTGATAATTTCCAGATTGCTAAGAAAAGACTCGACAATCTCATGAACAAGCTTGCCAAAGATGGTTACTACAATGAGTACGACCAAGTCTTCAAAGAATGGTTGCAAGAGGGCGTCATCGAAGAGGTTAACGACACCAACGATTGTGGCACTACAACACACTACTTACCTCATCGTCACGTGGTAAAATTGTCAAGTACTACAACTAAATTACGACCTGTGTTTGATGCATCTGCCAGAGGAAAGGATGGTCCATCATTGAACCAATGCTTAGAGAAAGGTATAACATTGCTTACTTTGATTCCTTCTTTATTGATAAATTTTCGAAAATCAAAAATTGGAGTCATTGCTGACATAAGAAAAGCTTTTCTTCAAATCAGTCTTCACAAATCAGACAGGGATTTTCTAAGATTTTTATGGTACAACAAAGATAGGCAGCTTATAGTCTACCGGCATGTCAGAGTAGTTTTTGGCGTCACATGTAGTCCTTTCTTATTGAATGCAGTCATCAAGCATCATTTGAATAATATAATACAAGAACAACGAGAAAATCTACAAGAAGACACAATTTTAACAAAGTTGATGAACTCTTTTTACGTTGACAACTGTGTGACTAGCCTTGATACCGAAGAAGAACTACAAAAGTTTATCCAAGAATCTACCGAAATTTTTGCCGAAGCGCAGTTTGATCTACGATTATGGGAATTTACGTTATCTGATTCAACTTACGAAGAAAATTGTTTGTCTTCTGTATTGGGAATGACTTGAGATAGAAATAACGACACTCTGCACCTCTGCTTAGATAATTTGAGACAAGTTGATACAAATACCGTTACGAAGAAATTGATTCTGTCCGTAGCTAACAGAATCTTTGATCCACTTGGATTTGTATCACCTGTTCTTTTACTACCAAAGCTGTTGCTACAAAAAACCTGGATGATACAGTTAAATTGGACTACAGAAGTTCCTGAAGACATAAGAGAATCTTTTTTACGGTGGTTAAACGATCTAAATTGCCTTTCTTCGATTAGTATCCCTAGATGGTTTTTTACACAAATACCGCAAGATGGTCAATTAAGTATCCACACATTTGCTGATGCAAGTAAAGAAGCCTATGCTGTTGCCATTTTCGTCAGATGTGAAACAACTGCAGGTATCTCTCTTCAACTTGTACAAGCCAAATCTCGAGTGTCACCTACTAAAAAGATTTCGATCCCAAGACTTGAACTTCTAGCTGTTACAATTGCTGCCAGACTCTTCGCTACAGTCAAGGAAACCTTCAACCGAGATATTAGAACCTATTTCTGGACTGATTCTACTGCAGTCCTCTCTTGGATAAAGCTGAAAGAAAACTGGAAACCATTTGTGTGGAACCGTGTAGAAGAAATTCGCAAATTGACCCAAATTGTCGATTGGTATTTTGTACCGGGAAATATCAACCCAGCTGATCTACCGTCCAGAGGTTGCACAGCAACACAGTTGCTGAATTCTTGTTGGTGGGAGGGTCCGAATTGGTTGAAAGAAGAAGAGACCTTTTGGCCACAACAAAATTACGAAACTGGCGAAGAAGAGGTTATGGAAGAGAAAAAGAAAACTGTCACAATAATGCTGTCCCAGAGTAAAATTGAGTTTTCTTGGGCTTACAGAAGATTTTCCAAATTTGAGCAGATAGTCAGATTGATTGGTTGGATAAGAAGATTTATCTATAACACTAAAAATCCAAGCAGTCAAAATAAAACTACTACGTTACAATTCGGAGAATTGCGAGAAGCAGAGCTGTATTTGATCAAATGTGTCCAGCAAGAAAGTCTAGCTAATGATTCTTTGGAGCAGATTTCTTCTATTATTCCATTTAAAGATGATAATAACATCTTAAGAGTAAAAACTAAAATAACCGAACGAGATGATACTGAAAATTTCCGCTACCCCATACTTTTGCCAGCTAAACATCCAGTTGTAAGAAGATTAATTTTCGACACTCATCAGAAAATGTGCCACGTTGGTGTTCAAACACTTTTAAATTCTTTGAGAGAATCCTATTGGATCATGGGAGGAAGAAAAACCGTAAAATCTGTCATATCTACATGTGGTATATGCCGAAGATTTGACTCAAAACGTATGAACACTCCGCCCATTTCCTTGCCAAGAAACCGAGTAAAAGATGCTGCCATCTTTGAAGTCACAGGAATTGATCTTTTTGGACCCTTGTACCTAAGAAAACAAGTCAAAGTTTGGGTTGTAATTTTCACCTGTGCCGTTTATCGTACTGTACATCTGGAACTTGTTACATCCTTAAGCACTGAAAGCACGATTTATTGCGACAATCAAACTAACTTTACAGGATGTAAGAAAGCTTTAGAATCATTAAACTGGAACGAACTTCAAGAACTGTTTAATTTGGAAAGGATTGAATGGAAGTTCAATCCTCCAACTGCCGCATGGTGGGGCGGCTGGTGGAAAACACTGATTCGCATCATAAAACGAATTTTATTCAAGGTCTTAAGAAGAGCCTGTCTCAACTTCGAAGAACTTGAAACTATTTTATGCGACTGTGAAGCTCTGATCAATTCAAGACCACTGTCATATATCTCCGAAGATATCTCAGACTTGGTTCCCTTAACACCAAAGATGTTCCTTCAAGATATTCAACAGACTGGTGTACTAGATCTAGACAATGTTCAAGCAGTACATCTTCGACGAAGATATCAGTATAAAAATAAGTTAAAAATGGACTTACAGAAACGTTTTCGGAATGAGTACATGGGACAACTAATTTTGAGACAAGATAAAAGAAAATTTAGCCAATCAGTTCAGGTTGGAGATCTTGTGCTGATAGAAAATAATAACGAAAAACGACTAAATTGGCCACTAGCACGAGTACTTGAAACAATTCCTGGCAAAGATGGAAACATAAGAGTAGTTAAACTGAAAACATCGTCAGGTCACTTATTACGACCTATTCAAAGGTTATATCCCTTAGAAATGAAAAATGAAGACGTAAGTTTAATTAAAAATGGTCGGCACAATAAATCCGAACCAACATCTTCGACGAATGATGATGGAAGAATCCAGATTACCAGATCCGGAAGAAAAGTAAACAAGCCTGACAGATTAAATTATTTATAAGTTTACTCTACCAGAGTAACAATTTTGTTGGCGGCAGAATGAAAGAAATTGCGAATACTTTCTGACGTCAATGTGAATTATATTAGTTTGCCATGTATTTTTTACTGATATAAAAAAAGAATTGAATAAATGACAGATTTCATCAGTTAGAAGGTTTTTACTGTATTCCAAAGTTTTCTTTTGCCTACTATTGAAATACTGCAGTAACAGGTCGTTGCTGCGTATTCGTATCACTTATATTAAATATCTCTATAATTACCAGTGTTCTATTAATAAATTAGATATGCATTATATTGCGGTAATCAGCGGCGTAGCTACATATTCAGCGCCCTGGAGCAAGAAAAATCTCTGCACCCTCTTGTTTTTGGAAGAGGGCTGGCATTTTTCAACATTTAATTTAATGTATACCACTTCAATTGCAACTTTTCAATTCCAAATTGATCCAAAAACGTTTTATGCTAAAACCAGTTTATATTTGGGACGTTCTTTCTGAAGTGTCCCAATCTAAAAATGCAAAGTTTTGGGATATAGTTGAAACTTTGGACAGTTATTGTACTTTATAAAAGTAGCAAATACATAACATATTAGCTCATGAAAAAAAATTGTGAAAATTACTAGGGGTTGAAGTTTGGACGTTTTGACTGACACGGTCATTTTTAGATTAGTGTAACTCCAATAAATCTATATAGATTTTATTTTTTATTTAGAGCATTTTACTGCATTTTAATGAACTTTTTAATATTTACAAGAAAAACATAAAAAAACAAAAATGTACCACCTTTTTTAACAATTAATTTTGTATTGCGATTTTTGACCCATTTGGGTATTTTTAATTTTTTTAAAATTGTTTCATTCGAATACTGAGATTTTTTCGTATAAAATGAGTAAAGATGAAAGTGGGACAAAAGGGTTTGGGTTTGGGCGAAAATTAATAACTAAACAAACGGAGCACCCGCGCTACAAACGCCGGCGGCCAGGCCGTGGCGCGTAGGTCCCCATTTGCCACTTCAGTAACATTTTATAACATGTTCTTCAAGGTCGGTGTGTTTCAAGTCGAATTGCTTTTTCTGGATTTTCTTTTATATCGTATTTGTGTAGTTTTTGATTCTTCTTGTTTCTTTTTCTGCCTGAAATGGAGCAAGTAAAAGGCGACTTTGATTTTCATTATTGTTGGAATAAATAGATAAATACTTTTAGAAAACTTGGTCACACATCATTTGATATACGTGGTACAAGAACAGCTTCCGTCTATACCAAAGTCTTCGAATATATGTTCTAAATGTAGAAAAGAACTTTATAGATTAAAGACAAATAATTTAAACGCAGTCAAATTTTTTTGTTCTTGATGCAGCTCTGTCTAATTATATCGTTCTTTCTGAAATGGACATTTGTGACAATGAGTCTGAAATCGAAGAATGTTATCATAATAGAAGAGATAATGATTTTGCATCGAATATATTTCCTCTAAAAACAGCTTGCGTTGGCGGGAATCTTTGGTTGGGAGTCGAAGTTCTAGAAGCAATTATTGACGATGGTGTTTTTGGCGCGGGTGCTGCGTTTACTTAGTTATTCATTTTCGAAGATTTAGGGCGAGACGGCAACTGTTGTAATTTACGTGATATACCATATATTTAGTGATATACGTAAATCAGATGGTGTGTGACCATGTTTTATAAAGGTTTTATGCATTTATTCCTCTAAATATAATAATCACAGTCGTCTTTTACTTGCTCCATTTCAGGTGAAAAAGAAAGAAGAATAAACAAAAACAACACAAATACAAGATAATATACAAAAAAAAACACAAAATACCAGAAAAGGCAATTCGTCATGAAACAGGCCGACCTTGATGTACATGTTATAAAATGTTACGGAAGTAGGGATACAAATGGGTGACCTACGCGCCACTGCCTGCCTGGACGCTGTATGTAGCGCGGGTACTCCGTTTTCTTAGTTATTAATTTTCTCCCAAACCCACGTTTGCCCACTTTTATCTTTGCTCATTTGATAGGAAAAAATCTCAGCTTTCGAATGAAACTATTTTAAAAAATATTAAAAATACCTAAATAGATCAAAAATCGAAGTACAAAATTACTTGTTAAAAAAGGTGTTTGATTTTTGTTTTTTTTTTTAATTTTATTTTGTAAACATTAAAAACTACATGAAAAATGCTTTAAAATGCACTAAATAAAAAATAAAATCTATAAAGTTTTATTAGCGTTAACTAATCTAAAAATGACTGTGTCACTCAAAACGTCCAAACTTAACGAACCCCTAGTAATTTCCTTAATATTTTTTTCATGAGTTAATATTTTAGGTATTTGTTACAATAATTCTAACTGGTACAATAATTCTCCAAAGTCTCAACTATATTCCAAAACTTTTAATTTTTGGATAGGGACACTTCAGAAAGAATGCCCCATATACAAAATCCTTGCGTAACTCAGTTTAGGGCTTTATGACAATAAAATAACAATTATATAGTCAACAGCTGGCTGTTTTCGATTTCTAACAAATTAAAATAATCCAGATATTCTTCAAATGTGTTCACATGTTCTTCACAAGTGTTTTATATAAATAACGGTATCGCATTTTATGGAATTATTCTAAAACTAGTATCTTTTACTAGCGTAGATTTAAGAACATTTACACTAATTTTAGTTTCCGTTAAACCCAAGGTGGGTATTGTATTCATATGCCATATCTTAACCTTGTCAAGTTGGTGGTCAAGTTTTTATTGCACGCTATTATTCTTCTTATTATTTAATATGATGCTCAATCATGTTTTCAAATATTTGGGACGTGGAATGGATACACTCAATAAATAAATAAATATGATGTGCGCATACTTAAAAAAACATTTACAATTACAGAAGTCAAATGTACATGGAGTTATATATGTATAAACACGACGCACAAATCTATAAATCGAAATGATGATAATTAAGTCAAGATCACAAAACATTTAGGTCGTTAGAATTTTATTGAGAAATTCTGGCCATTTTTTACACAAAAGTTTTGTTATTTCTCTTTGAATTTTGCGCCCCCTCTACTCGTGCGCCTGGAGCGGTTTGCTCCCACTGCTCCCCGTAGCTACGCCCCTGGCGGTAATGCTAGTAAAGTTATTACAATAGTTACATTTGCGGATTAATTTGATTATACAAACTGTCCTACAACTTGTAAGCAAAGTGAGGAGGATAGGTACTAATCAGAATAAAGTCATAATACAATCGCAGTTTCTTTCAATATACCGAGTAATAAAATGTTACTTACTGTTGATAGTTATTCTCTAACCAATTTATATTTAACTATTATTATTATTTAGTTTTTGAGTTATCGACGCATTAGTTAAAGTTTGAAAGTTGAATTGCAGTGTACCAAACCCAAAATCTTCAATGAACCAGTGAATTTCAAACTGAATAAACAATAATGTATTTTTCTCGTCTGAATTAATAGCCGTATATTAAATATCTCTATAATTACCAGTGTTCTATTAATAAATTAGATATGCATTATATTGCGATAATGTTAGTAAAGTTATCACAATAATTATATTTGCGGATTAATTTGATTATGCAAGCTGTCCTACAACTTGTAAGCAAAGTGAGGAGGATAGGTACTAATCAGACTAAGTCATAATACAATCGCTGTTTCTTTCAATATACCGAGTATTAAAATGTTACATATTGTTGATAGTTATTCTCTTACCTATCTATATTTAACTATTATTATTATTATTATTATTATTATTTAGTTTTTGATTTATCGACGCATTAGTTCAAGTTTGAAATTTGAATTGCAGTGTACCAAACCCCAAATCTTCAATGAACTACTTTCAAGGAAGGGCACTAAACACGTGCGAGTTCATTAATCTACATATATTCTCGCCCCTATCAATTATGTACCTTATCGACCCGGTTTTCACGACAGCTACGCTCGATTGCGTGATCTACAGTAATCTTTTGTTATGGACATCCGTTTGTAAATTAAAAGAATCAAGCTTTTTCTCAATTACTATAAATACGTAGAAACCATTGCCCTCAAGACGAAGTAATGTTGATTTACTACATAGGAAAGAAAGAAAATAGAAATAAAAGAATACGTTAAAACATAATAGGGGCAGGTCTATCACAACTATGAGTCATCGTCCTTTTTTTTCTAATAGAAAACGTATATTGAACAAGAAAAACAGTAGTCCAAGCTCTTTACTGGGTAGAGAAGTGTTATTTTGAGTGTATTGACAAACAATTTAAAGTCGTTTATGTTAAACATCTTGATAAGAAATTTGGCCCAATATAATACTAGATAAAACAGCTAACTTTGATTTCCATAAAACAACGATACTGTCATAATGTGACTACCATTGAAAACTTTTATCCAAATCGGTACAGAACAAATCCAATATGTAGATGGTCTAGGACAGTTAAAGTACTGGGTTCTGAATTATATTCCTAAAGGTACCATCCACATCTAATTAAAAAGAAACTTTGTCAGCAAGGTTGCAGACCAAACATTGTCAGCATCATTTCTACAATAAAATTAGACTCCTAAGACAGGTGTGGGTTGGTCATGACGAGAAGATTTCAAGGACGGACACATAATAAAAAACAATTAAACCTTTAACCATAATAAAATGAAAGGAGCATTTTGGACTAACTTTAAGAGATACATTACCAATGACGAAAATCAAGAACAAATCATTGCCAGCATCATTTCTAAAATTAAACACCTGAAACGGTTCAGGGTTGGTCACCATCAGAAGATCTCAAGGATGAGCACGAGAAGTAACTGAGGAAATGATGAACAGATAAAGCAAAGGGAGAAGGTGGCCGACAATAGTCAAGACTCGCTGAAAAAGGACAAACTGGACGCTAAAAGAGGTCTGGATTTCGCGAACAAATCAAGTTTTTGTATCCGTATGACTCATCGCAAGAGAGCTGAATATATAATATACTTAAACAAACCTGACTATACGATAAAAAGTTCTTTTTTGTTACCTATTTATTATTTCTTTTTATTATTTTTCAAATCCTCTTGCGTTTTAATGCCCATCTTTTTGGGTTTAACAAAAAATTAACACCGATACAAACTGACACAGTAAACATATTGATATTACTCTATTAGGCTTTGCCGTTATCGGTCAATTGCAGTCATACTAAAACAAATTGACACCCTTTCATAAAAGACAGAAAATCAGAAGATAAATCAATCCGTCAGCTGGAACAGTACACCTACTATAGTTTCATCACCTATATAAACTAGCTTTACTTGACCAGTTGTGGCATTAGTTTATTTATGCATTTCTGTAACCACAGAGATCAGATCTGGAATGTCACAGAAAGGGCAATGATCCATGTCTCCGCGGCATTCGATTATATGAACTGATGCTGTGTTGACACTTATCACATGGTTGAGTAATTGATAAAGGCACCAATAAATTCTAATCGTTTCAATTTACGATCATCCAGTCATGTCTAAAGAGCTAAAATATAATGAAAAACAGACTTTGTTGTAGAGCTTTAAAGCTTTTTATCTTAAATTAATAGAATATTAAGTACATATGGACATGGCTAAAAATATATGTATTTACCTATAACCCCAGATAACATTTATTAATTATGGTTGACAGAGTGAATAAGATCAAAAATTTGTTTATAAGTCAAAGATCATTAATTAATCAATAAAATGGAAATCGTTCACAAATAATTGCCAAATTTACTATTTATCACTAAGTAAAATTTTCTGAAAGTATCGTATTATCGTTGTCAACAAATATAAATAGTCAGCCATGGGTTAGTCGGGGCTTTGACATACAGAGGGCTTGGTTTTGCACAATATTAATTCAGAATTTATAGCCCTTTCGATTTATATATTTATATAAATATATATATATTTATATATTTTTTTTTTATTCAATAAGAGCATTACAATCTAGTCATAATTGACTAATGAGTAACTTAATTCTAACTTATTTTACTAGTGTAACTTAACCTAACAGGCACCCATCGATGTCTCTCAGTTAGTCCTGGTATACTGGGCACGTTTTTCTTGCGCACTACGTAGCACTGACTCTGCTTTTGGAACTAACACCTACAACCAGCACTTACTCTGCTTTTATCACTATCTCACATTTACACTAACTCAAAAGGCTTCTTTCTCTTGAGTCTTCTGACTAACGCGGTGTTGTCGAGGAGCTGGATGGCCTCAACGTTCACGTGATGGTAAAGCCTTTCCTCGTGACTTCTTGCTAATTTTTGGATTTCTTTGCAAACAAACTCCATTTTAAGGTCCTTGTGGAGATCATCATTCCTAATGTACCAAGGCGCATTGACAATGCATCTCAATACTTTATTTTGGAAGGTCTGGACAATTTTAATGTTGCTTTTTTTGGTGCAACCCCAGAGTTGAGCACCATACGTCCACACGGGTTTTAGAATTTGCTGGTACAAGAGAAGCTTATTATGTACAGACAGCGTAGAGTTTCTTCCCAGCAGCCAGTACATCTCTCTATAACGGATTCCTAGTTCCTCTCTTTTCTTTTGACATGGGCTTTCCAGCGGAGCCTGGCGTCTAATGTCATGCCGAGATATTTGGCTGTGTTTGCGTACGGTACTATTTGGTTATTAATAGTAACCGGGATGTGTTGTATTTTCTTGTTCGTGAAGTCAACATGTACTGACTTGAGTTCGTTCAGTTTAATTCTTTTTTTCTTTGTCCAGACCTGAAAATGACCAAGAGCTGTTTGGAGTTTTCTCGTCGTTTCTTCATTGCTGTTCCCAACAGCTAGGATAGCCGTGTCGTCAGCAAATGTTGCGACAGTATTATTTTCTAGTGCTGGGAGGTCGCTGGTGTAGAGTAGGTAAAGGACCGGCCCTAAAACACTACCTTGCGGCACTCCTGCTTTTATTTCCTTAAGGACAGAATATGCATCACCTTGTTTGACTCTAAAGTATCTCTCAGTCAAGTAAGATTTTAATAGTTGTCCAAACTGTTTTGGGAGAATACTTCCTAATTTATTGTTCAGTCCTTCATGCCAGACTTTATCAAAAGCCTGTGCCACATCTAGGAAGACTGCAGAACAGACCTTTTTTTCCTCTAACGATTTTTCAATTATGTTGGTTATTCGATGTATCTGATCAATAGTAGAGTGCTTATCCCGAAATCCGAACTGATGGTCTGGAACAAGCCTTTTGCTCTCAATTATTGGCTTCAATCTATTGAGTAGTAATTTTTCGAAGATTTTTGACATGATGGGCAGTAGAGAGATAGGTCTATAAGACGTTGTTTCATGTGGTGGTTTCCCAGGCTTCAGTATCATGATCACCTCTGCTACCTTCCACAGTTTGGGAACATACCTTAGTCTGAAGGCAGCATTGATAAGATTTGTAAGCTTAACTATGGCCTTCCTTGGAAGTTCTTTAAGTACCTCTCCAGTTATTAAGTCATAGCCTGGGGCTTTTTTCCGATTAATGTCCTTTTTTATTAAGTTCTGAACTTCTGTTGGTGTGGTAAGCATGATTTGCGTGCCTTCTTGGTCATTCACCTCCATATGGATTTCTTCATCTTCTCCATGATGAGGTTGAAATATGTTTTCTAAATGGTCAGAAAACCTTTGGGCTTTTTGTTCATTATTCCTGGCCCAGCTTCCATCAGCTTTTCTGATCGGTGGAATCTGAATTATTGGCCTTTTGAGCTTTTTGGTTGCCTTCCAGAGCGAATAGTGTGATTCGCTGGTGTTGGATAGTTCCCTCAGATAGGCGTTGAAAGATTCATTTTTTAGTTCTTTAATATCTCTTCTGAGTTGTTGAGTGAGGTTGTTTAATCTCGTCTTGTCTCGTGGTGCTCTAGTTTGGAACCATTTTCTTCTTGCCTTTCTTTTCTCAGAGAGCAGATTTGTTATCTCTTTGGGGTAATTGTTTCCTTTTACTCTTCTCTGTCTATCAGGGGTGTTCTCCCAGGCAGTTTGTTGTATATCATAAACAAGTTTTTCCAATTCTGATTCCAGTTGTTCTTCATTCCTTAGTGGTGTGTTCAGATTTATCCTTTCTTCGAGTGTCTGTCGAAAACTTTCCCAGGCAGTGTATTTGTCTGTCAATGTTGGATTACTTTCCCTTTGAATAATATATTCACTCAGGGTCAAAAGTATTGGAGAGTGATCAGAGCTTAGGTCATGACATTCTTCTATCTGTAGGAAATTAACGCTAATGTTTTTAACTATATAGAAGTCTATTAGATCTGGTACTTTTGCTGGATCTGTTGGCCAGTATGTTGGACTTCCAGTTGACATTGTTTGACAACTAAGTTCATTTATTGCTTTCAGCAATTCTCTACCTTTAGTTGTACTCAACCTAGAGCCCCAGTAAGTATTCTTGGCATTAAAGTCTCCTCCAACTATGAATCTGTTTCCCAGTTGTCCAAGGAAAGTTAAGTAGTCATCTTTCTTTATTGAATGCCTAGGCGGACAATATAATCCTGCCACGATAAGCGAATAATTCTTTGTTTGTATATTTACTGCTGTTGCTTGTATTTTTTCTGTCTCATATTTAAATTCCTCATGGTGTTTTATATTGTCTTTAATGATTACTGCACTTCCTCCTTTAGCTGCGTTATCAGGGTGGATAGTGTGATATGTTTTAAATCCTTTAAATTTTATGAATGATTGTCTAGTGAAGTGAGTTTCAGAAATGAGACACACGTCCACATTTTCAGTGTCAAGGATTGCCTGCAGTTCCTGTTGATGTTGCAGTAATCCGTTGGCATTCCAAGCCATTATTTTGAGTGTATTATTCATTTTTGTTTTATTTTAGGAATAGCTCCCTGTGATTTGTGTTCTAATTTTTTTATTCGCTCATCAATCGTAGTGATGAATGCTTCTTGTTTATTTAGCTTTCCTAGTATGATCTGTAGAGTTTGGCTAATGTTACCGTTATTTTCTTGAGGTTCGGTCCTTTGGTCATTATTTTCTTTTTGAACGACTTGGGCGTACGTTCTCATGTCAGTCACTTTTGGATTCTGACTTTCTCGTCTTCCTTGTTGAGCGTTTTCGCGTTGACTTTGTGGAGCCTTAGAGTGTTTGGTCTTCATATTTTTATTTTTTATTTTTTGTAGTTCTATAGCTACGCCACATCCTCGATAATTAGCTGGATGTGCTCCTCCGCAATGCCAACATTTAGCATCCACATTGTTTGCTTTCTTGCAATCGTTCGTGAGATGCTTTCCTGCACATTTAACACACCTCGGGGGTCTGTTACAATATCGTTGAGTGTGCCCATACGCTTGACACCTTTTGCATTGTGGGATTAGTTTGGATTTTCTTAGCGGTTCGATGCTTACTTTGCAGCCCGTTATATTGGTTATATTATGAATTTTATTTATGTCTTCTTCTGCGTCAAAAGTAAGTATAAACATGTCGAGTGCTTCTTTATTCCTCCAGGATAGTTTATTAACAGCCCCTGCTGCCTTATATCCTTGTGTTACTAGGTTCTTCACAATTTTCTCAGGTTGACACGTATGATGCAAGTTTTTAGCCATGACTTTAATTGGCCTATCTTGATTGTTCTCATATGAGTGCCAAATGTGGTCCTCTTTTCTCAGTATGTCTGTCACTGTTTTATAGAGCTCTTTGTCAAGTACGTTTACCTTAATACATTCTTTACTCATTATTTTTGTGGTAAAATTTTTTGTTTGAATTTGTTCGCCAATTTTTTCGTAAAACGTTTCATAATTTTTAATGCCGTCCACTATTATTGGGGGAGGGGCTGGTACTTTTTTTGCTTCCGATTGTATAGTTATTGGGCCTGCTTGTCGAAGCTGAGGTGGACTCAATGAAGTATTCATCTTTCTTTTCTTATTATTTTTGCTTTTAACCCTTGCCCATTCAGTTTCTTTTGCCAATTCTTCCTCGTCAGTACAGTACTCTTTCTGAGGTTGTTCTGGTTGAGAAACTGAAGTTTCCACAATTTTTGCTTTTAGTTCACCAACTTCATTACTCAATAATTGCATTTGTTCATTGAGTTTTTGGATGACATCATTCAATGATTGATTTTCCTCTTGGGATTTTTTTAAAGCAGCATATAAAGCGTACTCGTTAGGTGTTGTAATAGTTATTTCCTGACCTTGCACATTTTTCTGGGACATTGTTGTAAAACCTGGCTGGATTTGTTCCACGAGCGAACGACCTGGTGTCCAGTGTCACTCGCGGAACTCAAATTTCGATTGCGTAGCACTCACGTATCACTGACCGCGAAAAACACGACTACACTGTTCAAAGTTCCTGATAGTACTGTAATATATATATATATATATATATATATATATATATATATATATATATATATATATATATATATGCTCGGACTGGGCCAGTTCGAAAACGCTATAATTTGTGAATGAACTAACCCATGGCTGACTATCTATATCCATTGACAATCAACGGTATTATACTCCACCAATGTTCGTTTTTGACGTTAAGGCTATCATGCATGACAACACAAAAGGCACTATGTACGTATGTATGTCGATAATTAACTATAGATTTTACATGTCACATATCGGTGGATTCGCTTGGAAACTTATACATACACATCATTATTATCAAACATTTTTGCTCAGACCTCCTGTGCTCTTGATTTGGTCCAGGATTTTTCTGGTGTTTTTCTGATTCATCGTATCTGATCCCGGATCCGGGTTCACCTTCTGTTCCCCCTGATATGTACGTCTGTCAGTTTTTCCTCTTGTCCGCAGCCCCTGCATAAAGGGTAAGGACCATTTATATCCTGTGTTGTTGCTAAACTGTGCAGTGCCCTGTTACTACTCCCGTCCACAGCCTGATGTCGAGTTTGCTTATCTTGAGCATTTCCTCGGCCAGTTTGGCTGAAGGTCTTCCAAGAAAGAACCTTGAGTCGGTCTGTCCTGGACGGTCCCTCCAGTATTCCTCATGCCACTGGCGTAGCAGGCGTTTTATTTCCTTCTTGCCTATGTCTATTGAAAGGCCAACAAGTGGTTCGGGTCCAATGCGAGGTGTCCCGAGGACCCCTGTTTGGGTCCCGGTTTTTGCGAGTTTGTCGGCCATCTCATTCCATGGTATACCGGAGTGAGCTGGTGCCCATTCCAGTTTCAGGGTGTTTGTCTCTCCCAGCTTGTTCAGTGCTCGCATGCAATCTAACACAAGCCCAGAATTTGTTTCGCATGCCGTTAGCGCTTTCAGCGCTGTTCGGCTGTCGGTTACTATAAAGATTCTGTTGCGTTGCAAGGCCCTCTTTATACGTTCCGTTGCGCATACTGTGATGATGTATACTTCAGCTTGGAATATGTTCACCTGCTTTCCTAGCCCTATTGATAGGCCTGTACGGGATATGCCTGTCGCATATATCCCTGCGCCCCCACTTGTGTCGGTTTTTGACCCGTCTGTATAGTAGACTAGGCAATTCAGTTTGACGCTGTTCTGTTACCATTGCTCCCTAAGGGGTATGATCACCTCGTAGATATTGTCTATGGGGTACGTTTTAATTATCATGTAATCATAACATAGTGTTTGGATCCTGTCGATCTCCAAGAAGATTAAAGCATACCCGGTTCTACAGGTTTCCGCACTGGAGTGGGGGCTTCTTCACAATATATGCCCCCGCCAATGGCCTAGCCTTCACCAGTAGGTGAAGAGGTGGTAACTAGTAGGTCAAGAAATTGTGTTTTAGTTCAAATGCGATAATATAACCTTGCAATAAAAAGTTATATTATTAAAAGAATTATTATTAACTGATTGAAGAAACGTGGACTTTTTATTGGCAGGAAGTTCGGAGCTCACAGTACAGCCAAATCTCCACGTGTCGCCGGCATTTGGGATTTCGCACATCCTCTACCGTTGATGTCTTCCCAGTCAGTGGACTGAGAATCAGGCCATTATGTAAGTAGAGAGACCACAGCAAAAAATAAGCATACGGTTGGACGAGGTATTCGCTGTAATAATTACATTTTATTTACCCTTTTTACTTTATCATACGCAGTATAATAAAGTATTGTAATCATGCAAAAAAATAAAATTGAGTTTTTAGCGGAAATAGGTCTTTTTGGGTCCCCTGAACATTTTTGACCAAGGTACAAAAAAATGTCTGTGTGTGTGTGTGTGTGTCTGTGTGTGTGTGCGTGTGTGTGTGTGTGTGTGTGTAAACGATTTTTGTGACGACGATTCCGGAAAAACTACTAAAGGTATCGGGACGAAAGTTCATATGTAGAAGTTTCATGACCTAACTTAGAGCTGAAAAGCTTTTGGTTCAAAAGGGTCCAAAGGAACTGGTAGTTTATTCTAAGCCATTTTCAGGGATTATGCAAATGTGCCGCCATTTCTGTAATTTCGTCAAAATAGTTAAATAATATATTAAAGTAGAGGAAATTTTGAATAATTTATGCCTATGACATTTTTTGGTAAAATTAATAGTTTAGCTGCAAGAGCAAATTCTATTCGATCGAGATCGGTCGCATCTGCACTGATATGAAAATACATAGTAGTCCGAATTTTGACAAATATTTTTTTGTGCTATCACCACAGAAATGTCTATGGCTGTCACATTCGAAACCAGCTGATTTCATCAGAGGTTGGAGAACCGCTATGGAACGTTGCCGCTCTAGTGCGGCAAAGCACAAAATACAAAATTCAACCGAATAAGATCACCAATTTGATTTTGTTGATAAGATATATCAACCCGTTTTTATATCGAATTGTAAAAACGATAAATTGAGAAAGTAAATAATGTATAGCGATGAGTGTAGTTATATTTTAGTACGTTGGTACGGATGTGACATCTACAGTGTCACGAACGAATATAAATCTGTCAGAATTTGAATTAACTTTTTAAACTTGACGTTTCCTAGAAGTGGTATAAACCTAACATTTCCTATTCAGAAAAATAACCTATTTGATTTTTTTAAATACGTATTACTCAAAAAGCAACACAAAAAACGTTGATGTCACTCCTGCCGAAAACTACATAGCTTGGCCCGGTCACATGCGACGGCGATGCTCCGCCATCGGTGACGCACCGCATCACCGCTCGTCGCGCTATTCCGTACTTTCGGCACTTGTGAGATAAACAACTATTATTCTGATGACAGTAGGTAGTGTTAAATGCTGATGCTTTGACAATACCTTCTATTGATACTATTGACTATCAAAATATCTGTCAAATCCTGGCTAACTAGCTTAATTTTAATGCAGACACGATTTATCTCAGTCAAATAGATTCTCGTGCAGCTAAACTGTTAACTTTTTATTTTGTATGATAAAGTCATGTGCCTGGCCACATCAGATTTTTTATCTATGTACCTATATTATTAGATATCTATATAATTATAAATATTATACATAGTCTAAATATCGATAATCTGGCTGATGTATAGTAGAGTCTGTATCTATTGCAAGAATTTCTTGATGTGCGATACTGGACAATTGCCAAACGGTCAATAACCTTTGTGTTTACTTATAAATCCGGTATATACCGTTGATAAAGATATTTTTGCAGGAAAGTCGTTTACGTGAACACGCCGATCTACTGTAGATATAGTATTATTGTTCATTCGATGTTTTGCTAATCTAAAAATAATGTAACTATTACCGATTTTCCCGTTGTAGAATGAAACTCCTTGACGTAAACCGCATTCAAAAACGTGTGGAACATGGAATTTGCTGCTGGTATATAGAAAAACTGGAGACGGAACTCTGATGTAGCGGAAATAACGTTCATTAACTAATTTATTTTTATTATGTCTTATTAAAAATATGATATGATTACAAATATTATCTGCATTTTTACTTTATCATACGCAGTATGATGAAGTATTGTAATCGAGCCGAAAAAAAAATTGAGATTTTAGCGGAAATAGGTCTTTATGGGTCCCCTGAACATTTTTGACCAAGGTACAAAAAAATGTCTGTGTGTGTGTGTGTGTGTATGTATGTCTGTGTGTGTGTAAACGATTTTTGTGGCGACGATTCCGGAGAAACTACTAAAGGTATCGGGACGAACGTTCATATTTAGAAGTTTTATGACCAAACTTAGAGCTGAAAAGCTTTTGGTTCAAAATGGTCCAAAGGAACTGGTAGTTTATTCGAAGACTTTTTCAAGGATTTTGCAAATGAGCCGCCATTTCTGTAATTTCGACAAAATAGTTAAATAATAAATTAAAGTAGAGGAAATTTTGAATAATTTATGCCTATGACATTTTTTGGTAAAATTAATAGTTTAGCTGCAAGAGCAAATTCTATTTGATCGAGATCGGTCGCATCTGCATTGATATGAAATTACATAGTAGCCAGGATTTTGACAAATATTTTTTTTGTGCTGTCACCGCAGAAATGTCTATGGCTGTCACCACGCTGTCACACTCGGAGAACCGCTATGGAACGTCATCTACAGTGTCATGAACGAATATAAATCTGTCAGAATTTGAATTAGCTTTTTAAACTTGACATTTCGTAGAAGTGGTATCAACCTAACATTTTCTATACCGAAATATAACCATTTTTGATTTTTACTTTATCATACGCAGTATGTAAAGTATTGTAATCGTGCCGAAAAAAAAATTGAGATTTTAGCGGAAATAGGTCTTTTTGGGTCCCCTGAACATTTTTGATCAAGGTACAAAAAAATGTCTGTGTGTGTGTGTGTGTGTGTAAACGATTTTTGTGGAGACGATTCCGGAGAAACTACTGAAGGTATCGGGACGAAAGTTCATATTTAAAAGTTTCATGACCTAACTTAGAGCTGAAAAGCTTTCGGTTCACAAGGGTCCAAAGGAACTAGTTTATTCTAAGCCTTTTTCAAGGATTTTGCAAATGAGCCGCCATTTCTGTAATTTCGTCAAAATAGTTAAATAATAAATTAAAGTAGAGGAAATTTTGAATAATTTATGTTTATGACATTTTTTGGTAAAATTCATAGTTTAGCTGCAAGAACAAATTCTATTTGATTGAGATCGGTCGCATCTGCATTAATATGAAACTACATAGTAGCCAGGATTTTGACAAATATTTTTTTGTGTTGTCACATTCGAAAACAGCTGATCTCACCAGAGGTTGGAGAACCGCTATGGAACGTTGCCGCTCTAGTGCGGCAAATTATAAAATACAAATTTCAAATAAAATACGATCACCAATTTGATTGTTTGTTGATAAGAAATATCAACGCGTCTTTATATCTAATTCTAAAAACGATAAATTAAGAAAATTATAAATAAAGTATAGCGATGAGTGTAGTTTTATTTTAGCCTGTTGGTAGGGATGTGTCATAAGCAAATATAAATCTGTCAGAATTTGAATTAGCTTTTTAAGGTGCGTTTTCATTAGTGATAATGGCAGTGGTAGCAGACGCCATTATAGTATTTCCAATAGAAAATTGCTAATGACTCATGTTTATGTACATGCAAACTAATATGTGTTATTATCACGACATGTAAGAAATACTATAATTTCGTATTCTACCACCGCCATTACCTACCATTACGACCAATCAGAACGTACCTTTAAACTTGACGTTTTGTCAAAGTGGTACCAACCTAACATTTCCTATACAGAAATATAACCTTTTTTGTTTATTTTTTTAAATACTTATTTCTCAAAAAGCAACACAATAAACGTTGATGTCACTCCTGCCAAAAACTAGATAGCGCGACTCGCTCACATGCGACGGCGACACTACGCCTTCGGTGACGCGCCGCATCACCGCTCGTCGCGCTATTCCGTACTTTCGGCACTTGTGACATAAATAACTATTATTGTCATGACGTAGTGTAGGTAGTGTCAAATGCTGATGCTTTCACAATACCTACGATTTATCTCAATAAAATAGATTCTCATGCAGCTAAACTATTAATTTTATATATTGTATGATAAAGTCATGTGCCTGGCCACATCAGATTTTTTATTTTGTTGATGTAATTAGAATAGATAACAATCTGACAATGGATAAAAGATTAAAAAGTTAAATGTATTATTATTAAATGTATTATCAACAAGATGACATTTTGAACACAAAAACTTATCGATCGTCAATTTTTATCATCAAGGAAACAAAAAAATAACTTTGTTGTGTATTAATCTAGGTCGTTATGAATTCGTGAAAATAATTGAAAATTCTCAAATAAACACTCGATTTTGGCCGATATAGTATTACTAGCGCACTCTAAAGTTATTTAATTTGTTTTTGCCGATAAGCCATTTTTTCCCGCGTACCTTGCGGGTGTACCCTGATAATTCGATAGATACATTTTTCTGATTACAATGACACCTAATACTTGATATTTTGCTGAAAATCGTAGCTTGTAAATGTTCTTTAAAGCAGGGAAATAAAAGGAATATTGGGTTAATGATCAAACTCACCGTAGTGAATAGACGATTGCTTATCCGAATTTGACAGTTCTCTGTATTGCGCGTCTTGATGCAAAATACTCTTAGATATAGCAAAGGTATTTTTTACATTGCTATGCACACAACAATAATCCTGACGTAAACAACAAATTAAATAAGAAATAACAACAACCAACTATTAATAAGAACAATAATTATATTAATAATCGAAAATGCCTGGCAATAGCCTGAATTAATATGCTTACAGAGAACTATCAAATTCGGATGTTAGCTTTCATCCACAGTTCACTACGCTGACTTTGATCCGTACCTTCATCAATTTTGACTTTATCATATGTAGTATGACTAAGTATTATAATAGTGTCGAAAAAAAGTATTGATATTTTAGCGGAAATATGTCCTGCTGGGTCCTCTTAAACATTTTTTACCAAGGTACAAAAAATTTCTGTGTGTATGTGTGTAGGGCGTAGGTATGTGTGTTTTTTTGGGGCCCGTTTTCTCCAGAATCGTCCGTCGTCCCGGTTTTTAGGGCGACGATGCCGGAGAAACTACCAAAAGGTATCAGGACGATACGTTATATTTGGAAGTTTCATGACTAAACTTAGAACTGAGAGAATTTTTGTTCAAAAAGGTGCACTGGACGTTTACTGGAGGTTTACTGAAGGTATCGGGATGAAACTTCATTTTTAGTTTCATTACCAAACTTAGAGCTGAAAAGGTTTTTGTTGAAAAGGGTCCAAAGGGTCCAAAGGAACTGAATGTTTACTCCAAGCATTTTTCAACGATTTTGCAAATGAACCGCCATTTCTGTAATTTTGTCAAAATAGTTAAACAATAAATATTGGGGTCGCCCGGTATAATTGTATATAAGTACCATGAAATACGTAGCATAGAGGTCTTAATGTAGTATCCTGCTTTGGATGTTTTACACTTTTACTACCTTAGTGCTGCATGCGATAAGATAGCGGTGTTGGGCGACCTAATCTTTATTTCTAGGCTACGCCTCCTAGATGCGCACGTTTATAGACACCAATGTTGGGTGTAATATTTTTATCCAATTATCATGATTTAATTGCATGATTACTAGGGATGGGCATTCTCGGTCAATTCACTAAAACGACCCGTTCAAAATGAACGACTTTCATATGGACCGACCGTGCGACCGAGCTGTGGACCCAACCGTTCAAAATGAACGAATTTCATATATGTTATAGACGGATCTAGTGAACGAATCGTTCCAAATGAACGAGACACGGCGCGCGCATTGCTAGTATCTTTGTACACCCATCGCAACGGCTCTATATGGCAGGGGCGGGGGTCATTTGTAGGAATATATCGACGCGCTGCGAATAATGATTTGCTTTGTCAGAACTGTGTTTTTCTGATTTAACATAGTTTTTCTTTTGAAATATTTTGCTGATAGAAATTACCGTCATTCAGTAATACAAAAAATAGATCCTATAAAAATACTTTTAAGGTTTATAAGTTAATGGGCATTTGTTTATATATAATGTAAATTAATTAAATATAATTTTGATCTTTTAAGGATTTTCGAAATGATTTTACCGAATTTATACACTAATTTTCAAAAAGTTCTGTATGTTTAATTGAACAAATCTTTAAATTTTTCCGCAAAAAATCTCGTATCGTACATTCTGCTTTTTATGCTTTGTATATTTTTCTTTATATATTCTATAACTTTTATTTTGTTTAATAAATTACATTTATTAAAACGAATGGTTATATCCCAAAAATATTTAAAACTATTTACAGCGTAGATATATGGATCTCAACAATTTTAAAACGCAATGAAAAAGTTTAGGCAGATTCATAATAAGTTGACGAATCTTCATTCTTCAATCAAACCAGAAACAAACGTACGGCAATAATTTTTTCATATTACTTTACGCGATACTGGAAACAAATGAACACATGCATCAAAGACGCCGCCGCGCCGGTCGTCTCAAAAAGCCGGACTGTGTCTGCCTTGAGCAGAAATAAGCCGAGCGCGTAAACGACGTAAACGAACGAACTACTGACCCGTTCAGTTTGCTACCGGTGAACCGGATCGAACGGTTCAGATATTTGACCCGTTCATTTTGAACGGTTCGTTCGCGAACGACTCATTAATGATTACATCATTTGCCGCTACATAGCTTTCTGTAACATAAGAATTACTGAATTTGATGTTGAATATGAATTAAATATTGACACTTTAACGCCAATTCAATAAAGTGAGAATTTGATATATTGATTTCCGGGTAAAAAAAGCCGTTGATGACTTTGAAGAAGATGCTTCTTAGTACTTGATTTTAGTCCTGAAGATGCGTGTTTCAACAAAAATGCGAATTGTCGACTGCTACAAAGTCATCAACGTGGCTACCACCCGGAAATCAATTATCATTGACTCTGACCGCGGAAATCTACAGTCCAGATACCTGAGCATTTTTTTTATCTGTTATGTGACAATAATTTTTTGGGTTTTAAAGGTTTTATACGCCCTCACAGTATCAGATTTAGACTGTTGTTAAGTTGGTAAAGCAGCAAATACCATAAATCACAGCTGAGTTCCGTCAAAGTATTCAGCATTTAAAACGAAAAACTTGTTTATCAAAACTTGGTTGTAGGCAAAATCAGTATGCTGAGTCCTTGTTGACACATTAATGAAAATACTGATGTCGTCATCCACTGGTAGTCCAGCACACAGTAATAGTTGCTGGTAAATTTAGATGCGGGTGTTCAAAGTACAACAAAACTATATATTAATTATTTCCAAGCCGGCTTTAGAATGGAGTGTAAATGAATGTTACGGTCATAGTGATAAATAGGTTATTATTAATAATTGCCGGTTATTATTAATAATAGGCAAGTGGCGAGGGTAACGTGAAGAATTTATCACGTAAACCGGCTATTATTAATAATTTCCAGCATGCGGTGATGCTACAATATAATAGCCTCAGATTTGGAATTCTGTTAGTATCTACATACGTCTCACAACGAATCTCTCACTGGGTTTTCAGTGTTGGGCCTTTAGTGGCGTTAGTCCTGGCTAACTTATTTAGTTACTGCTCATGACTGAAATAAGGAAGATTATCAAAAGGTGACTAAGAATGCCAATCCATACTAATTGCATGCACGAGTGTGTAACTCTTTGGGTCATGCTTATTTGCGCAATTCTTAAAGGTATGGACACACATGCTTATTTATAAGCATGCTAGTGAGCATGCTTAAATGGAGCACGCTTGTGTGCTGTTCACACTTGCTTGCAATAAGCATGCTAGTTTTAAGCATGCTCCCTAAATAAGCATGCTACAACACTGTTCACACATGCTCTGAGCACGCCCCCTTTCACCGCACCTCAGGTAGCTTGCTCGAAAATCAAACGACTGGTGATTTTTGAGCATGCTCGAAATAAGCATGCTTGTTACTAGCAATGTGTGTACACACATGCTATTAAGTAGCAAGTGCTTGAAATAAGCATGCTTTCGTGCTACAAATAAGCATGTGTATCCGTACCTTAAAAGCTAAGTAAGTAATAAATTAGAAACTCGATTTGTATTATTCTGCCAGTGCATACGTACATAGAGCTTCTGTACTTTGCAATTCGTGGCAAGAAAAAGTGTGTTAACTTATTATTTATTATCTTTTTAATACGAAACTTTAAAAAATGTTTTATATTTAATTTTGAATACAAAAGTCCTTCTAGACCTTTATTTTTTGTGGTAGTACAACTATTACACTATATATATATTGTAAAAATAAAGAAAGATAAGTTTGTAACAATAGGACGTCATCTTCTTTTGGTTTTTGTATTTTCTTATAAAAAAAATGACTTTATCATACAATATATAAAATTAATAGTTTAGCTGCATGGGAATCTATTTGACTGAGATAAATCGTGTCTGCATTAAAATTAAACTAGTTAGCCAGGGTTTGACAGATATTTTGATAGTCAGTAGCATCAATCGAAGGTATTGTCAAAGCACCAGCATTTGACACTACCTACTGTCATGAGAATAATAGTTGTTTATCTCACAAATGCCGAAAGTACGGAATAGCACAACGAGCGGTGATGCGGCGCGTCACCGTTGGCGGAGCGTCGTCGTCGCATGTGAGCGAGTCGCGCTATGTAGTTTTCGGCAGGAGCGACATCAACGTTTTTGTGTTGCTTTTTGAGAAATACGTATTTTAAAAAAAATTCAAAAATGGTTATATTTCGGTATAGAAAATGTTAGGTTGATACCACTTCTACGAAATGTCAAGTTTAAAAAGCTAATTCAAATTCTGACAGATTTATATTCGTTCATGACACTGTAGATGACGTTCCATAGCGGTACTACGAGTATGACAGCGTGGCGACAGCCATAGATATTTCTGTGGTGACAGCACAAAAAATATATTTGTCAAAATCCTGGCTACTATGTAGTTTCATATCAATGCAGATGCGACCGATCTCGATCAAATAGAATTTGCTCTTGCAGCTAAACTATTAATTTTACCAAAAAATGTCATAGGCATAAATTATTCAAAATTTCCTCTGCCTTAATTTATTATTCAACTATTTTGACGAAATTACAGAAATGACGGCTCATTTGCAAAATCGTTGAAAAATGGTAAGAGAAAATAGCCAGTTCCTTTGGACCCTTTTGAACCAAAAGCTTTTCAGCTCTAAGTTTGGTCATGAAACTTAATATGAAACTCATGAAACTAAATATGAACTTTCGTTCCGATACCTTTGGTAGTTTCTCCGGAATCGTCGTCACAAAAATCGGGTACACACACACATACACACACACACACACAGACATTTTTTTGTACCTTGGTCAAAAATGTTCAGGAGACCCAAAAAGACCTATTTTCGCTAAAATCCCAATTTCTTTTTTCGGCACGATTACAATACTTTACATACTGCGTATGATAAAGTAAAAACTACTACAAAAATCATAGTAATTGTATTTCCGTTTGTTTTTACTCTACCGACTATACTAACGAGTCTACCGAATTCAACAGACCTCAATGTGGCAGCACTGTGTGGAATACCGGGCGCCTGTGAAGCGACCATGGGGCGTGCATTTCTCCACTTTTCAAGTTTCCCAATTCAGGGTTTTACAACATACGATAGATGGCGCGGATGCCAGCATCAATCTATATTATCGAGCAGGTATAAATCATACCGATGTACACGATGTAGACAGTAGATGGCGCTGCTCCAGCTCCTCGCTCATTGGCTAGTACCAAACCGTTTTACTGATACCTGGGATTTACGTAGGTATAAACTGTTGACCGCGAGGCATTCAAAATCACTTTGTTTTGAATTGTTAACAGGTGTTTCAGTTGTTTACAGGTGTTTCGAGTTGTTACAAGTGTTCCAAGTTGTTTACAAGTGTGTTTACACGTGTAGTTTGTTGAGTTGTGATCTTTTACGATTCAAGATGGGCTATTCTTGTTGTGTTCAGACCTGTGATTCGTATACAAAACAATTGCCAATGCATAGATTCCCTAAGGATAAAAGTGTAAGTACAATTTGCAGCAAATAATTTTTTCTAGATAGCGTCGTTTAATTATGAGAAATTTGCAAAGATCTGGGACGGACATTTTCTATTTGTATGCTCTTGAAACCCCTAAAAATGGGGTTCACCCTGTTTTTCTACGATATTTCATTGTTATACGTTGTTGTGTAACCGTATACGGAAATTCTACAGGTTTCTCTTCCCAGTATCTTAATAATAATTAATGTGCAACTCACATGTGGCTACAATATTTGTTTTTATTTGCAGTTATGCTTGCTATGGTTGAAAGCTATTGACCGAGAAGATTTGTTGGGCCGAGTTGATAAACTACAGAGTATGTGACCGGCATTTTTCTGTGATGTGGAAGGTTCCTAACGCAAACAAAACCTGTCGGACAAATTTAAAATGGAATGCAATTCCAGACCAACACTTAAAAGGTATGTAACCAATAAAACCCATTTGTATAATGTGAAGTAAAATGTCTTCTTTTAAATTCTGTTATTGATTTTGTTCCTTTTTACTATTTGTTTCATAATGTACTTTTTGTTTGCACAGGTGACAAGGTGGCTGAACTTGTAACATTTTCCCATGCGCCAGCTGCTTCAGGACAATCCGAAGAGGACCAAGAAATGGCTGATGTGTCGACTGTGTTCAGTGAGTTTGATCGTGTAGAAGAAGGTAAGATTTATCTAAATTTTATGAAAATCAGAATAGTTTTACCGTATTTCCTGTTTGAAGACAACATAGAGAAATTACATGTAAAATCTCATCGATTCTATTAAATAAAACTTGGATAAAAAGTGTTCGGGATATTTTTATAAACCGGACATACGGTATTAATATATACTAAATTTATTTGAATCTAATCTTTTGATTGTAACAAGCATTAGGTACTTACTTCAAATATTTATGTATTTGTACTTGTAACAAGCTATTATATTTTTATTTTGTTTCCAGGTGTTACAATGGTTGACGACCAAGAAATGACTGATTTACCAGCCTCATCCCATTCTTTGGAAGCTATGGAAGAAGGACCTACAATGAAGCCAAGAGTGCCTATCAAAACTGGTAAATATATTTTTGTCTAAGCAAAAATGTTTTTTCATGTATGTGTACAAGATTTTGTTTTCATTTACTGTAACAACATTCTTCAGTTTAATTTAATTTGCATAGCTTTTCAATTTTGAATCACCCTGCATCGTAACATAATCAATAACATATATAGTAAATATTACCATAAATAATTATGTTTCTAATGATTTTTTTTCTTTAGGTATTCGTAGGTTCCCTCGCCTATTGCAGAAGCTACCATCCAATCCCAGGGAATTATATGCAGTTGCAAGGGCCTTAAAACGAACTAATCAACGTTTAAGAAGACAGAATAGTAAAACCAAATTTGTTGTGACGAAATCCTACCGGTACAGAGTGACCAGAGATTATTTAAGGGCTACTTTAAATAAGACGTCATTTAATTTTGTTACGGAGCAATTGGAATTACAACCGAAGAAGAGCCGTGGTAGACGTTATAGCGACGATGCCAAGATATATGCTTTGACTCTAATGAAGCAAAGTGCTCGTGGCTATAGGTTACTGCATAAAACATTTGCTTTGCCTAGCAGGAGAACTCTAATGAGGCTACTGCACAAGGTTCAATTTAAAGAGGGAATCAATCCACATATAATGCGCAGCCTTGCGGAGCAAGTCATCAACATGAATCCACTGGACCGTCACTGTGTTTTAATGTTTGATGAGATGAGCATCCAACCAGGGCTGTCTTACAACAAACAGGCAGATGTTATCGAAGGATTTCAGCATACCTCCAGCAAGATTGCCTTTGTTGACCATGTGATGGTTTTTATGATCAGAGGCGTCCGTAGAAAGTGGAAGCAGCCAATCTCGTATCACTTCTCTGAAAATGGCATGAATGCAGAAGATCTGTCTCGCAATATAAAATAAGTCATTCAAGCACTCTTTGACATTGGACTTGTAGTGGTTGCCACAGTGTGTGATCAGATGTCTGTTAATTTGAAGGCAATTCGAAACCTATATGAAGCCACCGATCGACTATACCAGAGGGCTGAAAAGGAAAACCGTAACTTTGGCTTTGAAGTAAGAGGGAAGGAAATAATTCCTCTATACGACCCTCCTCATCTATTGAAAGGATTACGAAACAATTTTTGTGACTACGATGCAGTGTTTATGTGGAAAGGCAAGAAAATGAAGGTATCGTGGAAAGATCTTCTAAAGATGTATGAAATTGATGAGGGTGACAAAAACACTAGGATGTTGAATAGGCTTACTGATGCTAATGTTATAAAAGCAAAAATGAAGGTATCCTACGCAGCGCAGATTTTTTCCCACCGAGTATCATCCACTCACTATACGGGGTTTGGCAAATAAAGGTTAGTAATCAATATTATTTATTTCTTACATTTCCGTTGATATTCTAATGTAGTCTAATCTAATTTGGTTTATATTAGCATTATTAACTGTGGTTTAATTTTTTTCAGCTCCCGGATTACTCCCACTTGGTGCTGCTGAAACAGCAGAGTTTCTTTGTTTTGGAGATCAGCTATTTGAATCGGTTAATGGCAGTACACCATATCCTCAAAATCGAACGGCACACCTGCGGTGTGCCGTTCGAGATGGATCAGAACATCATGAGTTTTGGCAGGAAGCTGTTGGAGTCTTGCGATCTTGCAAATTTATTAAACCAAATGGGAGTCAGTTTGCGCCACCTACTGTCCAAAATTGGATTAAAACCATTGACGGGATGAAATATTTATGGAGGAACCTACGAAGAAAAGGTTTCAAGTATTTAGCCACAAGAAACTTGAATCAAGATCCCCTGGAGAATTTCTTTGGGTGTGTGAGGTTGCAAGGGGCAAGAAATGTGAATCCCACATCAAGCTCATTTATTAATAGTTTTAAAACACTACCCAGATAACAATCATGCGACGCATAATGATGCAACTGAAACCGCACGTGCGTTCATAGGATCACGCAGATGCGTCATCAATGGAGGTTCATATCGCACGCATTGTCACTCGAATAGCGATATGTGGCGCATATCGCTCGCGCTCGTGCGTTTTATTCGTCACGGACGACGCACCGTGCCGAATGTATGACGAAAATCAGCATTGTGACTCGCATGACGCTCGCACCCGTGCGATTTATTAGTCACGGACGACGCACCGTGACGAATGTATGACGAAAATCAGCATGTGACTCGCATAACGCTCGCACCCGTGCGATTTATTAGTCACGGACGACGCACCGTGACGAATGTATGACGAAAATCAGCATATTGACACGCATATCGCTCGCACCCTTGCGTTTTATTATAATAGATATATGATTGAAGAGGTAAAATAAGAAGCAATGGACATTTTTTAAGCATTTTTTTATTACAAAAATATAATATTTATGAAATCATATAAAAATCAAATATAATAACAACCTATAATAATATATATGAGCCGGATTACAAACATGCATTTACAGTATGTTACATGATGCAATTGAAACGGTAATGTAGCAGTAGCGTGACGGGCAACAACAGATTGTCAAACAGGCCGACACTTCAATTGCCTTTTCTACGGTGTTCTCATCGCTCAGCTGTGGTCCCATTCCCATAGCACATCACCCATGTATCCTATTAATCCAACATTTTGTAATATACAACACTGCACAACTCGTTCTCGCACGTAATAAAAGTAAATTGTTTATATAATACTAAACTAGAACAACACTAACACTAGAAATAAAATAATACGAACATAGACTAACAAACACACGCACTAAAAACAACTAAAGGACTTTTACTATAAACTTGCTATAAACACAACGGAACTTGGCAATATGTCGAAGCAAAATGGCGTACCCAAGCCAAGCCTTCTCGTCCTTCTTCCAATCGGCGTCCCCACCTATCCGCATGCGCGAAGATGCAGAGTGGTAACAGTCATTTTTAAGAACAAAAAATTACCAAGCGTTGGTTAAGTTATAAATCTTTAAATTGTTGCGAATTGACTATTTTTATTGGGAAATATACTGTGAATAAGGTATTATTCACTAATAATTAGTACGCTTCCCTTTGCTTGTTACGTTTACATATGTTAATTGATAAGCTATACTAGTCCAATCGAGTTGAAATTTTGTATGTGAACATTTCTGGTGAAATGAATAAATTTATAAAAAAACGGAAAATTTTGCATGTGGACAGATTTCCGATGGCAATGCATGAACCAATCATAAGACACGGAAATCTTTCAAAAATTTATAAAATATTTAAAAAATTTGTAAAATTTTTAAATTTTAGAAAATGGTCCAATTGAGTATATTTTGCATGTGGACAGATTTCCTGTGACAACGAAAGCACCAGTAAAAAAATTTTGAAAATTCTCCACAAATAAAAAAATTTCCAGGCGATTTGAAGTATTGCATGTGGTCAGATTTCCGGTGACAATGCAATTAATAAAAACGAAATTTGAAAAATTTCCCAAATTTTTAAAAGTTTGAAAAATTTCCAAAATTTGTAAAAATTTTTGCCACTCAGTTGATATTTTACATCTGAACAGACTTCTTTCTTCAGATTTATAATGTATAAATTAATAACAAAAATTGGAAAATGTGGCATGTAGAGATATTTCCGATCGCAATGCATGATATATAAAAAGAATTGGTTTTTTATTATAAATCGTACCTTATAAAAATATATTTTTACCTAAATTTATTTTTCGTCATTCACTTGCTATAATATTATAATAAAACAATAGTACGCTAGCATTGTAGCATGATGCCATCATCGCGTCGTAACCGATGCTTCTTCGCGGCCCTGTTTACCGGGGTTCTGTGCGACGCATGGTGTATTGTTTTGATCGGGACTCATGCGTGTGGATACATAGACGCACTCGTGCGAGCGATATTGCATTAATCGGACCGAAAAATTACGCGTGATGATTTGGTGCGTCGCACGATTGTTATCTGGGTAATAATAAATAATTTCAATGCACCCCATTCTCCAGGGGCAAACTGCGAAGAAGACGACTGCCAGGAAGCCTTAAGCCAACTCAAAGAATTTCTTACCAGTACATCACCTGACCCTGACATAACCAGCACATCACCTACACAAGAACCATCACAGCCACAACCATCACCACAGGAAAATATTGAAATACCCGAAATGAATCCTGAGGAAACAAATGACATCGCAATACTCACCAATTCATACATAGCAGGTTCTATAGCTAAATCTATATTTAAAATTTGTAAACATTGTAATACTTGCACCGAACAATTAATTACTAATCAAAAGTTACCACATCATGATTTAATTAATATGCGAGCATACACTTCCCAATGTTTATTGCGACCAAACACAAATTTTTTAAAAATATTTCAAGATAGTATGCATGTTGTGGATGAATATGTTCCACATAATTTTATTAACCCGAATATAAAGATCAGAACAATTGACGAAATCAAAAAAAAAGTTTCTGTGCATGTTTCGTGTCCAGAACACAACTTGTTCGATATTTTTTGTAATGTTTTTGTAAACTTTTATCTATACACGTGGGTAAAAAATGTGAACGATATATTCCAGGGTAAGAGAACAAAACAAAATGACCCAGTAAAGAAAGCGGCTTTTATAAAACGTTTAAAAACACAATCTAAAAAAAAAACGAATTAACGAATTAAAGCAGCTACAATCTTAAATAAAACCATAATTTTAGATTACTTTTTCCCATCTTTTCTTTTTAATATAATATATTTTTATGTTGTATGTACATCTGTCATATATATATTTTTGTATGTTAATAAATTAAGTTTATGTTATCGACACATGATTCTTATTTTACCAACAACCTATATAAATAAATGATAGATGTGCTTTTCGGTGTAATTAGTTATCGTGTCTAATGTGCATATGATACTGCTGATGCACTGTTTACCTCAAGACTTGATCTGTTCGTTGGGGAAACAGTACGTCGTCGTTTTAGGCAGCTTCCTGTTAAGTTGTACCATATGCACCATGGACACGGAATTTAACCGAAAAGCGCACTTTTTATTTCGTCACCCTATAAATTCTCTTCACGCCCCTCCCCCTGCAAATACAGCAGACAAAAAATTTAAATTTTTAAACGCGGTAAGTCAGCTGGTCTGTTGTATACTATATTTTCCATCTCTCTCTCTTCTATTTCACTCGCACAGAAGTCACGATCCAGAGCCGAGAGTGGCCAATCTATATATATCTTGTCTATGGAAGCGACTGCGAGGACAACCAAGGGGTATATGTTATATGGGAATAAAATAGCCAATTTTGATTGGTTGTTGTTTTCACGTGTAAAATAAATTTTGGCAACCCTCGGCAGGTGGCGCTACTAAAGTAAAATCTGTAATTGGTCTCTTCGCATTGGTGGTGAATATTTGTGTATGGCTTTCTACATGATTGTGCGTAGTTGAAATTTTTGAGCAATTCAAACTTTCAGAAGTAATTACGGTGTTTCAAAAGTGGTTTTAGTGTTATTTTAAGTGTTTAAGGTGTCTTTTAAGTTAGTGATAAATTAAATTTAGTGTACAGTTAGATAGTGACTTCGTATAATGTGTTAATAGTGCTTCGTATAATACGTTCAATACCGTTTGTAAATTACGTTGAGTACGATTACTAGTCGGTTTTTAAGTATTTAACAGATTTTTTTTGTTGTAAAATAATAGTAGTAAATAAATTTTGATGATGCGGTTATGGAGATAGCCAAAACACGTTGTTCTGTGCCTTTGTACCGCAGTGTTCCACCAAACGAGACAATTCAGTCAGATAAATAAATAACTATTATTACTGTTTTTTTTATTTCTAGAATAGTAAATTTTCTGCATAGGGAATTGTAATAATACTGCAGGATCTGTACTATTCATATAATTCAACTCATCGAAGACTCGATGAATAGTCGTCATACGTAAATTTCATGTGCAACGTAATTTATATCGTGTTTTCTGGGTTTTTATAGATTGCTGCAAGACGAACCAGTCACATCAAAGCACATAAATGTTTCTCCAGTCCACTACCATCTATGATTATAAATAATCGTACATCAAAGCACATAAATGTTTCTCCAGTGCACTTCCATCTATGATTATAATAATAATAGTAATAATAATAATATGTCGGCTCTACGAATTCTCCAAGTTATTACCTATAGCAACTTGATTCATAACATGTTTTCTGGGTTTATTATAGATTGCTGCAAGACATACCAGTCACATCGAGGTATTATTTCTGGTTTCTGTAGCGAAGACCAGGTCATGTCCAGGCTTTGCCGTCCCAGAACCAACACAACTTAACGTGCCTACCGAAGCACGGTGGTGCAGTGAAAAATCCGTTTGTCAACCCTGAGATTCGAACGAACCTAGGACCCTTGAAGTGCTAGGCAAATGCCTTGCCACTCCGCCTACCCAGTCCACTACCATCTCTAATTCTAAATCATTTTATGGTCCATATAAGTTTGCTTTACAACTTATTATTATTAACTTAGCTTTACAACTTATTATTACAAAAACACAAAAAATTACATTCAGTACAAAACCAACGGATTTGCAGTGTGCCAAACTGCTCGGAGTTCGGATCGATTCAGGTTTGGGATGGGGGCCGCACGTTGGTGATCTGTGCAAAAAGCTTAATGTTGTCACATATCAACTGAGAAAGATCATTAACATAACCAACCTACAGACAGCTCTGACTTTGTACTATGCAAACTTCCACAGCATCGTTAATTACAGTGTAATTTTATGGGGAAGTTCAAGCCATGCTCATAGAGTGTTTTTAATTCAGAAAAAGATCTTAAGAATTATGGCGGGGGTTAGCTGTCGAAGTCATTGTAGGGATATCTTCAGACAAATGCAAATATTGACAGTGCCTTCACTTTATATCCTGAGCTGCTTGCTATATGTTAGGTCCAACTTCCAGTTCTTTCATTCCCAGTCTAGCAAGCACGATTACAATACCAGAAAAAAAGATAATCTATCGATACCGCTACATCGCTTGCAGATATGCCATCAATCTGTTATTTATCAAGGTATTAAATTTTATAACTTGCTTAGTGACGATGTTAAACAACTACCCTTAGGTAAATTTAAGAAGTGTATGAAATGTTTTCTGCTAGGTGGTTCATTTTATACTGTCGAGGAGTTTCTGGATTCTGATATAAGTGTGTATTTAAGTTAGTTTAGTAAAAAATGTATTTTCTTTCTTTTGTTTATTGTGACATTCTGTAATACCTCCTATGGAGTTGTATTGGGAAATAAAATTATCTATCTATCTATCTATCTATTGCAGGTAAAAATTAAGTTACCACTACGCATGGCTATTATTCATTACTTATTCTTTCTGGAATATATGGGTTGCTGCAGGTTCTAGTCATATCTAATCGACAATAATCTTAGTAATATTGCATACAGTATAATCTCTAACATATTTTGCAAAAAAGTAGGGCAAGTATACAGTAAGATGATGATAAAATAGATTGAAGGGTTGTTGGATTTATTTATATCTATTGTTACAGAAACTATATTTTAACTCTCTTATATGACTAGTTACATGCAGGCCCGACAAGAGGGGGGGGTTGACGGGGAAAATACCCGGGGCCCCTGGGTTCTAGGGCCCCGGAGAAAAAATCTATATGATTTAAATCACTTGATTTTTAATTTGTTTGCTAGGCGCAATAGACCAGGGTCGATAATCTTTGAAACAAAAAAAAAATAAAAGTAGAATGAAGCTCATTGGAGAAGGAAGAGAATATAACAAAAATGAAAGGAAAAATAATTTACGGGCGACCTGAGGTCGGGAAGTGGGAGAGGGTGAGTTTTTAAGGGTAAGAAACGGTTTATCTCGATTTCATATCTCGACAAGTCCTATGAAAAAAAGTTGAATGGCAAAGTTGTAGGTAATAAAAAGATCTACAACTTTTGTATTTATACTTTTTTCACATAACCTCAAAATTTATGTGAAAAATTCAAATAACCAAGTTTTTGGTTTTCTATTTCTTTCTCTTACAAAAAAAATTTTCTTGCACGAAATTTGGTGAAAACTTGTTATGTCCCAAACACACTGTAATTTTTTTGATTAATTATTTATTTTTTCGTCTTATTTTGACTTAATATCGAAAAAGCAGCCTAATTTTCAATCGAAAATTCTCATGTCAAAATATCTCCTTTTTTTAATAAAGTCGGTGGGCTTTTTGTTCGTTGAAATCTCTACTTTCTGATGGTGAAAGAAAAAGTATACATTACTATGGTAAATGTTCTCAAAAAATGCAAAGGAATGGAAAAAAATAGAATCTGAATTTTTTTAATCGTTGTGTATAATTTTGATCTATTTATTAAAATTTTTACTTTAATTATTCGAAAAACGTAAGTTTCCATGTTACATTGATAAACAGAAAAATTACAAATTCATAAAACACGAAGATTGCAAAAAATATGCGAAAATAGTTGTTCTAAATATAATTAAAGCTTGGATTTAAAGGGTACTTCATCTAAAAAGTGTGACTGCTGCCCTTTTTTTCAGTAAAAAAGTTAGTTTATTAAATTCTATTTACATTTGTTAGTATCCATTACTTTTTGTCTCTTCTTTGATGGCATGTCTTCATAGTTAGATTCGAGTAGATCTTCGAACTCTTCAAGACCATCACCGTCTTCGTCTCCAATATTAGTTCCAGTCTGCGTTGGTTCTTTATCCACAATTTCATCTGAATCACTAAGTTCTTCGTAGCTTTTCTTTCTACATTGGAGCATTTTTAAAACAATGACAGTTTAAGCATAAATTTGTGCATTTGAAACCATTTTTTCGGCAGCCACATTTTAAACTTCTACATCCAGTTGCACAGCGCAGCAAATCGTTTTAAGCAATAGTTCCGGAATTAATTCCGTTTCTGTAAATTTGGGCATAATGATGTTGCTATTGATGTTGCTTCCAGCCCCAAGCCGTTGGTGTCAGTTCGTTACCCAGCCAAGTTTGAAGCTGATAATATGCCCTGTAACAATGTTGTTCTGCTGCACCTTCTGTGGGTGGGAGATTTGCCAATATGAAAGATTAATAATTTTTGCCAATTGATATTTTCGAAATCTGAATTGATTCAGTGTTATATTATCATTTTTACATTTATAAATAGATTTGATTAGAGATTTCAACGAACAAAAAGCCCAGCGACGAAAAAAAAAGATGTTTTGACGTGAGAATTTTAGATTGAAAATTAGGCTGCTTTTTCGATATTAAGTCAAAATAAGATGAAAAAATAAATATTTAAAATCAAAAAAATAACAGTATGTTTGGAACATAAAAAGGCAAGTTTTCACCAAATTTAGTGAAAGAAAATTTCTTTTTGTAAAAGATAAAAGTAAAAAACCAAAAACTGGGTTCATTTGAATATTTCACATAATTTTGAGGTTATGTGAAAAAAGTGCAAATACAAAAGTTGTAGATCTTTTTATTACCTACAACTTTGCCATTTAAGTTTTTTCCATAGGACTTGTAGTTTTGCCGGAAATCGAGACAAACCGTTTTTACCCTTAAAAACTCGCCCTCTCTCACTTCCCGACCTCAGATCGCCCGTAAATTATTTTTCCTTTCATTTTTGTTATATTCTCTTCCTTTTCCAATGGGTTTCATTCTACTTTTATTTTATTTCACTTTTTAAAATTTTCAAAGGCATCAGCACTGGTCTAAAAGGTTCGGAAAGCAACATTCTAAAAAATAATTTGTTTTTGTACTTTTTTTTTGTAATTTTAGTTGTAAACGTTTTCATTTTTGTAACAGAATTATTGATGAATACATTGTTCCAATAACAATTAGGATATTTTTCGGTTTCCCGCTTCATTTATAAATACCCAAAGTTCGAGGGGATTTTTTTTTTCACGCTCTTGGCAGGGGTCCCCACAAGAAGTATATCCCCGGGCTCCAAAAGTCCTCTCGGCGGCTCTGGTTACATGTTACAAGTTGGGACTAGTCGCAACAATGGGACACACATGGAATCTGCAGTATTTATTTATTTATATTGTATTGCATCATTCTATAGTCAAAACTCTTCTACTTCTGCAGAAATAAAATAATTTCTGGCGCGTAAGGCTGAACTGCAATAAAATAAAATAAAACATAGTGAAATAAATATAATAAAATATATTTATTGTGTCAACAAGAAGTATATATTTTACACTCGTAAAAACTCGTAAACCTAGGTCACATAAATTAGTATCAATGCAAATAATTGTTAAACTTTAAAAATCTTCAACACTGTAAAAAGCACGTTTGATTAAAAAGGGTTGTGAGAGTTCTTTTAAAACAGTGCTTGTCAGGTTTTTTGCATTAGGTTAAAAAAAATTCTTCCTGTATTTCATTAAATAAGATGAGAATAATTGAATTGTATTAATTTATTAAAAACATCTCTAAAAATGTTAATATTCTCGTCTGCATTTTTCTATCTTTTCTCATTAAAATTGTCTTTGTAAGAACGAACGGCACTGTTTAACATTCGACAAATTGCAGGACTGTGTTCTACATTGGAATCAACTTTCAGTATATGTTACGACAGATTTTCAAATTTAAAAAAAAATTGCTCCATATTTACCATTCGAGTGTTTCTAGTTTTGGTTACTTTTTTCATAAATAAGTTGCTGTAGCCATATCCTGCGATTTGTAGTTATCTTTTTTTATAAGTCTTCGAACTGATGACTCGTCTATTTCTTTATCACGGTCGAGTGATTTACAAAGCGTGCTATACTGAATCCGGACTGTTCGAAACCGGACTATGCGAGGTATTACTGTACTTCTACAATCCTGAATTAACAATTCATTGTAAACTGTGCTGCAGGTAATTAAGTATGGATATTAAATATATTGTAGAGTTTAAAATAATTGTTTTTGCCATTAATAAAATGTTTTAACATTATGGTGTTTTATTATTTACATTAGTATTATACATAACTGAATTCCATATGGAACTATAGGTATATTTCTCTTTATGTTAAAGAAATAAGTAACATCTGATAAATGTTGTAGTTTCTAATTGCCGCATGCATAAATTAATGTGACTGTGTTTTATAAATGTGTCAAACTGGGTAAAAAATGTAAACATGTTGGTGTTGATTTATAATGGATTCAGATTCTATTTTTTACATCCATTACATCCCAAAAAATACATCCATTACATCCACAATCAACCACAATTAAGGTTTATTTGGTTAAATGGCCAACCTAACGCTGAGGGCGCCGCTTTATCCAAGTGCATTTTGTGTTTTATAAATGTGTCAAACGGGGTAAAAAATGTAAACATGTTGGTGTTGATTTATAATGGATTCAGATTCTATTTTTTACATCCATCAAAAACTTCTCATTTATCTTTTATTACCTAGTTTTGATCCCTTTAATCAAACACGGTTACAAACACCAGAAAATTCGCCATCTATATTATTCAAACGGCCCGCCAAATTCTGCCATGTTTCGAGTAACCCTCAGAAGATGGCTCTCGCCGCCTGTCTAATATAGTGTCCCTGTATTTATAGAGTACCGCAATTGGTTACGCCACTACTTTGACTCAAAATGGCTGCTAAGTATTGACAGCTGGCCTGATTGGAAAGTCAACATAACCTTACTATAAGCTTTCGCCCATAAAAAATTGATTCAAAATGGCGACTACTGCGGTACTCTCTAAATACAGGGACACTAGTCTAATAAATCTTGCCGGAAGATAGCATTCTATTACTGGTATTCTATGGTGTCAACTGTTATGTGAACGTTGAAGGTTGTGTTGTGTCTGCTGCAACTTACATGTGTAATAATTTGGACAAAATGGATCATTTAGACATGATGAAGACATGATCGAATTATGACTCCTAAATGAACAAAACGAAAAAATCATCAGTTATTCTCTAAAGATGATTATTATACCTTCTTGTACATTTACAAAAAAACTACCCGTATGCATTATATAGAAAAATGGGTATTATTACTATTATTGATAATAAAATAGTTAACTTGTTTAACACTGTGTATAAAATGTTCTCGTCATCGAGCCGTCCTTGGGTGTATACCAAATATCATTACCAATTATATCCAGTAGTTTCTAAAGTACAAGAGAGACAAGAGAAAACATTCTGTATTAACCCAGTTAATCGCCGAAAACTCCTCTGACGTGCAAGATGTGAATAAAGCACTTGTTAGTTGAGTTCAATTGTTTTATTCACCAAATTTTCGCACGTAAATCACGCGCTTCATCAAGGGTGTACCTTAAAAATGCAACAAGTCAATACAGGAAAGGTAAATCCTTAGGTACTTACAACAAGAACTTAATGTGAAAACCCACGTATGCCCAACAAAGGGTTGAAAATTGTTCCCGACAATGATAACAAACAGCACGACATTTTAAAATATAACCTTCTGGGTCAGAGACCGTGTGGTAGTCACAAAAAATATAAAAGCGCGTGATTTACGTGCGAAAATTTGGTGAATAAAACAATTGAACTCAACTAACAAGTGCTTTATTAACATCTTGCACGTCAGAGGAGTTTTCGGCGATTAACTAGATTTCTACATCATCAACCTCGAAGAAAATTTCAATATATTTTCTGTATTAACGTTCTGTATTATTCGTAATTTTGGTCAATAAATATACTGCTAGTGCAAACATCCCAAACCGCATCGAGATGGCGCTAATCGATTTAAAAAATTTGAAATCCACTTTTTCTTCTCATTTTTGGCTTCTCCGCTGCATGCGCTGGACTACACAATGCGATGTACCTGGCTTGGGGCTTCTTTACAATTAAGAACTTGGGGAAGATTAACCGGTAGTGGTAAAACTCGGTTTTATTGTACGTTCCCAAAAGCTCGTTGCCAAAAAATGTCCACATTAAGTTCAAACACTACTGTGCGTTAGTTGAGCTGTCTAGAGGGTTGCATAAACATTAAATCCCAATAGCAACTACAGGATTCTGACACTCCTGTCAAAACCATAATATAGGTTTTAAAAGATATATTTATCTGTTTACAATAGATTTCTAGTCTCACATTAGAAATTATCGCCCGTAAACCGCTACGAACAATTTATTAAATACATATCATATATTATATTATATACACTATATACAGTCTGTCCACGAAAGTCCGCACCATATGGAAAACATTTTATTGTGTATTTCTCAGAAAATTGTTACGCCGCGGTTTTGATTTAAGTGTTTGGCGAATTTTAATCAGTGCATTGAATCAGGTGTGACGTTTGCGGAGCGCCATCTGTTGGATTTCTCCTTGGTCTCTGGTTCAACTGTTAGGATTCGTTCGGCTCTTCACCGTTGGATGGCGTTGCAGGTTTTCTGGAATTAATTGCTTATCTCAGTAATTAAAACGAGTTTGGGAATAAAAGTTACATCGTTGTACCGAGGAAAAATTCTACTGTCGATTGATGGGCCAGGCGTGGAAATTCCTGCGGGTTTGAGCATTTGCAGTGATAATGTATTGTCCAGTTTTTGCACCCTGTGACGTAGAACTTAATTTTCTCGTAAACCGCTTGATTTCTGGAAATTGACCATTCAGATCTTCCCAATCCGGTGATGTGCGCATCTTATTGATTTTTTGCTATCTAATGACGGGTTCCGTTTCTTTAATTACGTCCTAATTCTTCTTTTGCGAGACTTCGGGTCTCATAGTGGGGATACGGATGGCTATATATAGGGCGACTTCAGCCGCCCTAAATCATCTTTTCTTGGGTGCTACAGAAACTGCTGTCGGTTCTTGGCCCAAAAACATCAAAAAATCCTAGAAGTGTGTTTCGTTGTGAAGTTGACCTGTGTTCGGCTGTTGGAGTGTGTAGCCCAGTCCCTGCGTCTTACCCTATCCGACCAATGTTATATTTTTCCGCGTATGAAAGGCGATAGCGAAAATGTTTTGGTTCACTATGCGCAGGCGCGCTGACTGAATTTGACCGCGAATTTTAAACAACACTGTTGCGGCCTAATTTGCGCATGCGCGTAGTGCTCGCGCATGCGCGTAGAGCAAGTTGTGATTGTAGAAAGAAATAGAATAGAGTATCTTCCATTACGTTTTGAAAGCTGAACAACCTCTCTGTCTAGGCGCATTATACCAGTATAAGTTATTTGGTGTAGCCGGTTGAAGACGGCGTACGGGTACGGCGCGGAACCTCGCCTAGATTGGCGGATCTATTCACTTCACAACGTATCGGTGGCGAGCTATTGTTGTTGGTTCAAAACTAATCGTCTTTGAGTACGGATTTAATAGCACAACTTTCTGTGGATTATCTATAGCCCTCAACCCTATCTGGAGGGTAAGTCTAAGTTTGTTTTCTTTATTATGTGGACCCGATTTTTATTTCTGGGGATATTTTAGGCTGCATAGGCTGCATCCTTCCATCTTTGTTTCTGTCTTGCGTCTGGGTGATGAACGTGGTAACCCGTGGAGGATTCCTGTGTACGTGGGAGCTTCGTTGAAGAACGTCAATATACTGTGGGTGTTCCTGGTTTTACGGAAGATACGTTGAGGTTACGTAGGGAAGCTGAATCATCGTGGGAACTGCAGCGAGGGATTAAGACGGGATACCCTAGTAAATACTGCGGGTTTGCTTCCTCGCACTGAAGACACACCTACCTGCGGAGACCAAGGTTTGATTTATATTTTGTATCCTCGAAGGGTGACCGCGCCCTACGTCGCCGGTCCAGTGAATCTTCGGGCTACGTTCGTTTGTCGTTGGCTTGTCGAGGAGTTGCCTCGACATAACCTAACCTTTGCCGTTAATTGTTTATTATTGTTTGTTTATATTGGAGACTGGGTAACTGGTTTGAGGTTACGTACCCAATCGTTATGATTCTTTTGTTTAGATATTTATTTTCTAATTAACCAGCGCTTATCACTTTTGTTTGACCACGATAGTGTGTGGGAATTTAATTTACCATTTATTCATTTCATATTTTGATTTTAACTTTAAATTTGATTGATCGCTTGGTCTTAGGACAGCGGTACCAGTTGCGTGTGGTCAATTTACCAACGCCGTTGCAATTATTTTATTGTATTAGTTTATTCCGGGGGAATTTTATTCCAACGTTTGCGGTACACTCGTCGAACTTCGTGGTTGGCCAACAACAGGTTTTATCCGGGTGCGCAAATATTTTTCCGGACATTTGTTTTTCGGTTTCAGGTTATTATCGGCACAAACGTTTGCCAAAGCGTTGGCATTTGACCACGGTGTATTGGTGTGTTCTTGTACTGGTATTATTATTTTATTATGATGTAATTTCTGGAGTCCTGTAGTGATTGCGGTGACTGACCATATTATTTTATTATGATGTAATTTCTGGAGTCCTGTAGTGATTGCGGTGACTGACCAACCTCCTGATACCCTAGTGGGATATTTTTCCAGGTTTATAACTTGTCTATATATTTTTTTTTGTATATCCAGTGTGCCGGCGAACAATAAATTGAATCTAGGCGAGCTTTGGTCTTTCTCTGCCCCTGTGTTGCATTATTATTTTTCAGCCAGCTTTCGCAATCGAGCGAGCAGTCTACAAGCGAGGTTCAGATTGTGTGGCGCCCTTCTCCGAAACATCTTGTTGTAGAGTGAGTCGTTTTCTCCCACGCCCCTCTCCCCGAGTGGCCGGTGCAACCTCCGACTGCATAAGCGCGCAGGTAACGATCATTCCTGGTTCGTGGTGCCTGGATATTAGTGGAAAATCAAGGTGTTTCAAAATTTTATTCTGCTGCAACAGTCAAATATGTACGTTTTGGTGCCATAAACCGAGCGATTCAGAATATATGAGTAAAGGAGTAAAAATTATATTCAAATATGAAGTTTCTTAATTATTTATTACTCTTGTGACAAATATTAGTAAATGCCAGTGATACTAAAAGGTTCTTTTTAATATATTTTTTAGAAATTTGAATACACTTTTTAATTTTTGTTATGTTGGTATGATAACTAATGTTTATTTAGAACTAGCGCAAAATTACCCATTTCTTTGGTGCGAAGTTGTTACCTGTAGTTGTCCTGTAGATATTAATATATCATACAATAACTAATTCAGGATCGTGACTTACCTTTGTGAGTTATCCATCTACAGCGAGCGATTCTCAAGTGGTGGTACGCGCGGTACTACCACTTATGAAGTTTTATTTTCACTGTTAATATTTTAATAAAAAATCTGATGTGGCCAGGCACATGACTTTATCATACAAAATATAAAATTAATAGTTTAGCTGCATGAGAATCTATTCTATAAAGATAAATCGTAGGTATTGTCAAAGCATCAGCATTTGACACTACCTACACTACGTCATTAGAATAATAGTTATTTATGTCACAAATGCCGAAAGTACGGAATAGCGCGACGAGCGGTGATACGGCGCGTCACCGAAGGCGGAGTGTCGCCGTCGCATATGAGCGAGTCGCGCTATCTAGTTTTTGGCGGGAGCGACATCAACGTTTATTGTGTTGCTTTTTAAGAAATACGTATTAAAAAAATAAATGATTTCTGTATAGTAAATGCTAGGTTGGTACCACTTTGACGAAAGGTGCGTTCCGATTGGTAGGTAGTGGTAGCTAATGGCGGTGGTAGAATACGAAATTATAGTATTTCTTACATATCGTGATAATGACACATATTAGTTTGCATGTACATAAACATGAGTCACTAGCAATTTTCTATTGGAAATACTATAACGGCGTCTGCTACCACTGCCATTATCACTAATGAAAACGCACCTTAAAAAGGTAATTCAAATTCTGACAGATTTATATTTGTTCATGACACATCCCTACCAACATACTAAAATAAAACTACACTCATCGCTATACTTTATTTATAATTTTCTCTATGTATCATTTTTAGAATTAGATATAAAGACGGGTTGATATTTCTTATCAACAAACAATCAATCTGGTGATCTTATTTTATTTGAAATTTGTATTTATAATTTTGCGCACTACAGCGGCACGTTCCATAGTGGTTCTCCAACCTCTGATGAGATCAGCTGTTTTCGAATGTGACAACACAAAAAAATATTTGTCAAAATCCTGGCTACTATGTAATTTCATATCAATGCAGATGCGACCGATCTCGATCAAATAGAATTTGCTCTTGAAGGTAAACTATTAATTTTACCAAAAAATGTTATAGGCATAAATTATTCAAAATTTCCTCTACTTTAATTTATTAATTAACTCTTTTGTCGAAATTGCAGGAATGGCGGCTCATTTCCAAAATCCTTGAAAAAGGCTTAGAATAAACTAAGAAGCTAAACTATTAATTTTACCAAAAAATGTAATAGGCATAAATTATTCAAAATTTCCTCTGCTTTAATTTATTATTTAACTATTTTGACGAAATTACAGAAATGGCGGCTGATTTCTAAAATCCTTGAAAAAGGCTTACAGTAAACACCCAGTTCCTTTGGACCCTTTTGAACCAAAAGCTTTTCAACTCTAAGTTTGGTCATGAAACTTCTAAATATGAAGTTCCGTGCCGATACCTTTAGTAGTTTCTCCGGAAATGAATTAACAAAAATTGGGTACACACACACACACACACACACACACACACACACACACACACACACACACACACACACACACACACACACACACACACACACACACACACACACACACACACACACACACACACACACACACACACACACACACACACACACACACACACACACACACACACACACACACACACACACACACACACACACACACACACACACACACACACACACACACACACACACACACACACACACACACACACACACACACACACACACACACACACACACACACACACACACACACACACACACACACACACACACACACACACACACACACACACACACACACACATACACACATACACACACACACACACACAGACATTTTTTTGTACCTTGGTCAAAAATGTTCAGGGGACCAAAGTTAAAATTCTCATAATACATGGAGAAAATAGATCGCACCGATATATGAAAGACATCCACACAACCAAATTGCCCGTTCAACCATTTCCAGCATAATGAAAAAATTCAAACAGGCTGGGTCTGTTGAAAATAGCTTCCAGAAACCCCACAAAAAATACATCCCTTACATTATATCCATTACATTACATCCACAATCAACCACAATTAAGGTTTATTTGGTTAAATGGCAAACCTAACGCTGAGGGCGCCGCTTGATCCAAAGCGTTGCTTGGCAACGACTCCGGCGGTCTGTAACCAAGGTGGGTACCTGAAGGTTTTTTATTATTACACTATTATTTTAAAACAGAATGATAACATGTTATACATTGCGGAAATGAGAAGAAACACAACTATCGGAAAATGCCAAATTCAACATGGCGCCCGAAAACAAAAGTTAGCCATGGTTACGCCGCCATCGTTGATGTTATTTCAAATAAAAAAATACACTGCATTCCTTGTTAAAAAGTAGTGTTTTTGTTTCAAATGTCTAGCTACATTTGGTTTTGAATAAAAAACTAAAAACGATATCTTAACATTTCAGTTTTTTGTGGATATCTTCAAAATGAAAAATGATAGCTTAAATTTCTTTTCAGATAATTGATTAGCACAAAAATACTAAACCTTGCCAAATTTAAACATAGGCTCTATCTCCACTAAGAAACGAGATCCCCATGGTGAGGCTCCAAATTGAATCACCCGGTATATATTAACTATTGCATAATTCTTGACTGACGGTTACCTGAATTTATAAACAATCTAAGCGAATATTTTGTCATTTGCTTTCTTCTAATATTTTGGTAAACTAATTGACAGATACTTGATTACTTTAAAGGGTTTCTTAGCAACGCAAGTCTAATTGTAGCTATAAGTACAACAGTCTACCTGTATACAAAAATTTCAAATTTCAATAACTAACTTTTTTCTGAATTGTCTATTTTGTAGTAATATGTTTTTCAAAATTAAATCGTCGTTTGTTCCGTCAGAGAAAAAATAGTGTATTATACACGGGAAAAATATTAGATTTTAGGTGTCGGTTTTTGGTCGAGCTAAAATCTAAAACTTTTTTCTCTTGTATAATTAATAAATACCTATTTTATCCGCAAATAAATATATTTTTGCCCCTATGTGCTCCGTTTAATATCCTGTGTAAATCAAAATATATTACATTTTAGAAAATGGTGGGTTCCGAAACTTGTCTATAAAATATGATTTTTTTTTCTTTTACGATAACCGAAATATCGATCAATCTAACTCTAATAATTCGCTGTGTAGATTTTTGAGCAAATTCAAATTTCACATCGATAATTTTCTGACTTTAATATATGTATTGTAGTTATGTTTTTTTTTTCAATATAAAATCATTGTTTTTCCGGTCTAAGAAAAAAATAGTATATTATAACTACACTTGAAAAATATTAGAACACAACCTCGAGCTAAAATCTAATACTTTTTTCACGTGTATAATAAATAACTATTTTATCCGCAAATAAATATATTTTTGCCCCAATGTCTACATCGAGTGAAAATGAATATATTTGGTAAAATGGTGGATTCCGCAACATGTCTAAAAAACATGTTTTTTTTACGGTAACCGAAATATCGATCACTCTTCGGCTAATAACTCGCTGTGTAGTCTTTTGAGCAAATTCAAATTTCACATCTATAATTTTCTGACTTTAATATATTGTAGTTACATGTTTTTTCACGATTAAATCGTTGTTTTTCCCGCCAAAGAAAAAATAGTGTATTATACACGGGAAAAATATTAGATTATGCTGTCGGTTTTTTGACCACACAAACTCGTGGTAAAATCTAGTATATTTTTCCCTTGTATAATAAATAACTATTTTATCCGGTAATAAATATATTTTTGTCCCAATATAATAATATACATCGTGTGTAAAGTCTTTTATAAAATGGTGGATTCGGCAACTTGTCTATAAATGTCTTTTCTCTTACGATAACCGAAATATCGATCACTCTTGCTCTTGAAACCCAATGACTAAAATCTTTGAAGTCATAATCTCAGTTTTGCTAATGTACGTATTTTTCCATGTAGTTTGAAATCCTTACGTGATTGACCAATTATATTGGGATCCCAGGAATGTATAGTTGACACCCAAGACAAAAACTAAAATGTTGCCGACCTGTGTTATTGGATTAGTGTAAAGATTAGTAAGTTTTCCAAATTTAAACATACCCATTCCTCCACAAGCGATGGTTATGCTGATTTCATGACAATTTGAATCATCCTGAATATTCAGATATTGAAAACTCAATGTAACCTAAACTTGTTTTAGAATAAAAAAAGATAAGACATTTTTATGATATCTTCCAAGTTTTGCCGTTAGCACGATATCAAATTTATAAAAATCTTTAATTTTACTCTTTAGTCGCCACCCAACGCTAATTAATATCCAAAAACTCTGATCGATTCTCCGCAGCCTCCATTGCCTTGCTCGTGGTTATAAGTCGCTATAGTTACTACACAATGAACAATAAATAGTCGTTTTCCATTAACTCAGAATGACCAATTGGTGCGCACTGACCCAAATTACGTGTTTACAGTAAACTATAAATGAGTTATTACGTAACTGGTGCACCCTACAGCCGATCAGGGCATATTCCGTTTTACGACCGTTTTACTGATATACAATATCGTAAAAGAAAAAATCATGTTTTATTGACAAGTTGCGATATCCCCTATTTTCTAAAATGCAATATATTTTCATTTACACAGGATGTTAGACGGAGCACATAGGGGCAAAAATATATTTATTTGCGGATAAAAATATATTTATTTGGGGATTAAAATATTGTTATTTGCAATAATTATTTGGTACGAAGAACTTTTATTTAAGTCAAACAATTTATGTTTTGGGTTGACGTTTAGAATTTGTATACATGGACTGATGCTGTCCATGTATATAATAATATATAATAATTCGTTGTTCTTGAAACTTTGGCTGAATTCCGTTCACTGAGTTCGAAATGGCAGTTTATTACCTTGGTAGTGGGACATTATTCATTTAAAAATTTCGTCCTATTGTTAAACATTCAATTATAATTCATTTTCAACTTTTGTTCTAATTATGGTAGAAAAGTCAGTTCATTTGTAAAATTGACATATAAATTTCATGTTCGAGATATCTAGTCTGTATTATCTAATAAACCCCCCCATTTGTTTAAACAAACGCCATTTGTTTAAAAAAATGTTTTGTACTTCGCCTAAAATGAACTTTTAGATTGTTCTGGCCAGCAGTTATTCTGAAGTGACATCATTTATATTTTGGGATGATTTCCAGTGACTGTCATTATTATACATGATGTTAGTGTTATTATAATCATTGGCGCGTATAATTATGGGGCTTATAAAGTCATACATACGTATGCAGTAAACTTATTATATGTGAGTCAAAGATAAATATCTTTATCTACGACTCACATATAATAAGTACATTGCATACGTATCTATGACTATTGAATCCCCATCATTATACGCGCCAATGATTATAATGACACTAGCGTTGTATAATAATGACAGTTCGTTCAAATAATGACCTCATTATTTAAACAAACTGTCATCATTATATGACGCTAGTGTCAATGTCTGTCAAAACCTACGTGGATGACAGTTATTTGACAGTTCGCCTCGCCATCATTGACAAATACATTTAAAATATTTTGCATAAAATGGAATTTATGAGTCGTAGATAAAAAGTCGTATTTGACTCGCACATAACGGATATAAATCGCTCGCATGATTACAAGCTCGCCTACGGCTCGCGTGTAAACTTCATGCTCGCGATTTATATCCTTAATTATGTGCTTGTTAAATAATATACTAATACACTTGCACCAATGTAAGTGCTTTTACGACCTGCAAACGGTTTTGGTTGTTGTTGTTGGTTTCTTGTCCAACAGACGTTTTGGTTATCTTGGTTATTTCAGTTCCGGTTTTGACTTTGATCGCGAACACATTAATTTTTCCCATTTACGTATAACATAAAATAAGTATCTACTCTCGAATTTTCAATAGAACCGTTTCAGTTTTACCAAGGTTTTGAATATTTTAGCAAAGGTTGAGATTAATTTTTTTTCAGTATTTTATACATGGTTTGGTTCTGTTACGGTTACGGGTTTTACATCATAAAAAAATCGGTTACGGTATGGGTTTAGTTAATATTTACTATTGCCAACTTTTACCCGAAAAAGCCCGAAAAACCCCGAAAAAGCCCGAAAAAACCGAAAAACCCCACTTGGGCCCAGTGGGTTGGGTTTTTTCGAAAAAGCCCGTTTTTTTTCAAACCCTGACTGTGGTCAGCGTAATCTAAAATAATTTTTACCAGGACAAAACACTTATAACTGAAAGGAGGAGCAATACGAAGGTAACTATTGAAATAAATATGTTGAGCAGCATTCTTAAAAGCATAGTCGAGTTCTTATGCAGTGCAGGTATGTCTTGAGTAATTAATTTCAACACTCCATCTCACGAGTTGTCCCTAGAACAAGTTGTCCCTAGAACAGTGAATATAATGTTATGCAAAATACCAAAGCAGAATAATAATGCATAATGAAATGTTTATGTAATTCAAAGTACCCACAATGTTGTATTATTGCTCATGTAAATATTGTAGTATTGTAGTAAATAAGCTCATGGACAAGAAAATTCGGACATAAATTTTCTGCTGCCCATGAATGAATTGCCACATGCTATTAAAGTTTGAACAGACGATTACCCCTTATTATACAGAGAGAACCAGATTCCCGTTATATCAGTTACAAATGAATGCACCATAGACTAAGTTTGTTTACAATAATTCTTTGTTCCTACAGGATCAATTGTTTATGATACAGAACAACTGGTAATTTGACAAATTGTTTAAACATCTGATAAGAGATAAGGCAGGTAATAATTTTCACCACAATGAATTTCTTGTAACTCAAAACTGTTCGTGACATATTAACTATATATATATATATAAATAACCTAGAATCGGGTAGGTCTAGAATATTACACTCTACTAACATTCACTACTAAAAATGCAAATAAGCGGTTCCTTTTCAAATGTGTAGAATTTATATAATTCAACGTTAATTTAGACCACCAACGGTATAGACGAAGCAAAAACATATGCCCCTCTAGAAAAATTTAGAGACATTAAGGACAGCTGCAGAACTGAATAATGGGTAACTGCCACGGACAAGGGCTCTAAAATGGCATATGTTTTAATGGGGATCTGTCAGGTGGGCATCCCCCAGGTATGAATGTCGAGATAGAAGAAAGGTATTGTCAAGGACATCGGAGTTTGTTTCTTCAAACATCGCATTTCACATTATTTTTGCATTTCACATTTCTGACGTATTGTGTAATTGCAAAAGTAGATATCAACATCAATACTAAGTGAGAAAAATAAATGTGTAATAATGATTGTAGTAGTTATTATTGCTTCCAAGAAGAAAGTTAATGTACAGATGTGCTCCTAACTTTAACATTGTACTGAATGCTGGAAGAGGGGTCAATTGTTTAGTTCCAGTTAATCAGACAAATGGTTAGCTCAACGTACGTACTAACCAACAAAATACTCAAAATTCATTAGTAGAGTTGAATTGAGATAATAATATTATGTTAAATATTAATATTTTCTGTAAACAGTTTCGGATGGTGTATTATAGATGAAGGTGTAGGGAATGTGAATATTTGATACTGCATTGACTTGTCTGTATTACCGCCAGAACAGATTTTTGCGACAACAGATTCTTTAGAAATCAACAAAAATGTCAATCAAGTCCACCATAAGAAAAAATAATCTGATGTGGCCAGGCACATAACTTTATCATACAATATGTAAAATTAATAGTTTAGCTGCATGAGAATCTATTTGACTGAGATAAATCGTGTCTGCATTAAAATTAAACTAGTTAGCCAGGATTTGACACATATTTTGATAGTCAATAGTATCAATCGAAAGTATTGTCAAAGCATCAGCATTTGACACTAGCTACTGTCATCAGAATAATAGTTGTTTATCTCACAACTGCCGAAAGTACGGAATAGCACAAGGATCGGTGATGCGGCGCGTCACCGACGGCGGAGCGTCGTCGTCGCATGTGAGCGAGTCGCGCTATGTAGTTTTCGGCAGGAGTGACATCAACTTTTTTTGTGTTGCTTTTTGAGAAATACGTATTTTTGAAAAAAAATTCAAAAATGGTTATATTTCGGTATAGAAAAAGTTAGGTTACCACTTCTACGAAATGTCAAGTTTAAAAAGCTAATTCAAATTCTGACAGATTTATATTCGTTCATGACACTGTAGATGACGTTCCATAGCGGTATGCATAGCGGTTCTCCGAGTGTGACAGCGTGGTGACAGCGATAGACATTTCTGCGGTGACAGCACAAAAAAAATATTTGTCAAAATCCTGGCTACTATGTAGTTTCATATCAATGCAGATGCGACCGATCTCGATCAAATAGAATTTGTTCTTGCAGCTAAACTAGTAATTTTACCAAAAAATGTCATAGGCATAAATTATTCAAAATTTCCTCTGCTTTAATTTATTAAATATTTTGACGAAATTACAGAAATGGCGGCTCATCTGCAGAATCCTTGAAAAAGTCTTAGAATAAACTACCAGTTCCTTTGGACCCTTTTGAACCAAAAGCTTTTCAGCTCTAAGTATGGTCATAAAACTTCTAAATATGAACTTTCGTCCCGATACCTTTAGTAGTTTCTCCGGAATCGTCGCCACAAAAATCGAGTACACACATGCGCGCACACACACATACACACACACACAGACATTTTTTGTACCTTGGTCCAAAATGTTCAGGGGACCTAAAAAGACCTATTTCCGCTAAAATCTCAATTTTTTTTTTCGGCATGATTACAATACTTTAGCATACTGCGTATGATAAAGTAATATACAGTCTTTGTCTTTAATTTCCTTCATTGGTTATATTTCCATGAACAAATTCACCTCAGGCAACAATATAAAAACTATAATTCTATATTAATTACGTGCTATTTTACAAACTAGATTTTGCTAACTGGAGTGAGAAAACCCGCGAAACGCGATGAAACGACTAATCATAAATTATGTTTCGTCATATATCTTGAAATGTCGTCTAATACCAAAACCGAAATTAATGATTGCGGTTCTGGTATTTTGGTATTTCAAACAATTAGTTTGAACGTTGTTTAGGAATTATATTCAAATTTGAATATCATTATCATTTATCAACCATTTGTTAACTATTTAGTATTTTATGACTGTCATTACAGTCATTATTTATGACCATATGACTGTAATTTTATTAAGATTGCTTATATTGGCGCGGATCGCAAAATTCGCAAAATTGTTTCTTTTATTGATGACATGATTTTTCAGCCTGTACCTGCGTAAATAATTTTGTGATTAAACAAACGTAGGTACATACTTAAAGTTCTATCCTAACTATATGTCCATGCTTCTGGTACGTGCTGTAGTAGTCTCTCCATTCCACTACTACAGCACGTATATTCTAAGCCATGTTAATAAATAAATCCTCCAGCATGACAGGTATGGGTAACCCGACATTGATATATATGTTACCGGCAAAGCCCGTTTTCAGGCAGAACTAGTTTAACCTAGTGTAAACACATACTTGAGGTCAAACTGGTATGGACTAGGCCAAACTGATATTCCTTAACGGTATTGAAAGGTACTATTATACCGGGTGATCCACGCTGTTATTTCTGAAACCAGACCAATGAAATCTGGATAGCTATAATAGACTAAAAATTAAAATTTTTGTGATATACTTAATGTTAGTAAGACGTCTTTTTTTCCGGAATGGACGTTAACTTTGAAATTGTAATCTGCACACTACACTTTGCATGCAGTAATGTCAATAGGGATGATATTTTAAAAATGAAACACATTGAGTGCAACATTCAGTTTTTGCGGAAATGACGTCATATTTTACATTGTAAACTGCAGGCCATACTTTGTCTGCGCCATACTTTGTCAGCGGTATTTTTAATCGTGAAGATTTGGACAGGCGTCAGATCAATAATTCCATAAGTAATAAATTGTACTTGGGAGCTGATTGGCTGGTGTTCGACCTGCGATATTTATTCGCAATTGATGGTGATTTAAAGAGCACCAGAATCGTCTGGCACCATAAATGAAAAATAGTAAACAGTTGCCGGACTAAGACGCATTTTTTAGTATGAAAGTAGGTGTGAAACTCAAGTAAAAATTACAAATAAAATTTTTAATGCAAACAATGTTCGTTAAACAGTGACTACGGGCCTTATAAAAATAATTTAGTAAACTGAACAGAAATTTATTATAAATTTGTTAAAAAATAGAAATAATACTCTCCATGCTGTTAAAAGTAAACAAACTCGCATTAAGTCAACGACAAATATAGGATCATGCTAAGCAAGTCATAATATGTCTTTACCTATATATTTTTCCTAACCCCTTATGTTACAAAGTAAAAAACTGTTGAAATGTTACTTAGCGAAAGCAAGTTACTTGAGTTATTGGATTATAGCTTCAACGACAGTAGACTATGTTGATGTTTGAAGAATGTCAGCTTTCTAAGTCTTCTGTCGTAGATACTATAAGCACAGTTTTTGCTTTGTCTGCACTGGTGGGTTCAACAAGTTTCACAGTTGACGTCATATCCAAGAAAAACCCGTAAAAAATTGACAATCGAGATGTTTCGGTTTTAAAATAGCATCCCGATTGAACATATCGCAAACACAGTATAGCGTGAAGTTTACAATGACAAAGATCACGTCATTGCCGAAAAAACCAGAGGAAGTAAAAATTGACAATCGATGTACTTCGGCTTTAAAATATCATCCCTATTGAAATTACTGCATGCAAAGTATAGTGTGCAGATTGCAATTTCAAAGATAACGTCCATTCCGGAAAAAAGACGAAGTCGTATTAACATCAAGTATATCCCAAAAATTTTAATGTTTAGTCTTTTATAGTTTTACATATTTCATTCGTTATTTTATTCGTGGTTCCACAAATAACAGCGTGGATCACCCGGTATAATAGTAGAATTGAATAGCGTTAATTGAAATCAGTTTGGCCTAGTCCTTACCACTTTGACCTATGCGTTTACAAACCAGGTTAAACTAGTTTGGCCTAGGATAAAATAGTTCGACATAACGCGCTTCGGCAGAACTAGTTTAACCTAGGTTAACCTGGTTCTGCCTAAAAACGGGGTTTGTCGGTAACATATATTCAGGTTGTCTCACGGAACAGGTTGGAAATGGGAATCTCGAAAACTGTGAGAGATAAGATCAGATTAAATGGGACAAAAATTGCGTAAATGTAGTCCCATTCAGATAAGTTTTTATTTTTGAAAATTTTGTATGTACCTATTACTTGGTATTGCGGAGAAAGTATAAACTGCCAATTTCTTTTTTTCTTGAATAACTTTGCAGTTAAGAAAATGCAAAGTTGAAATTTTGTTTTTTAAATAAGGGCTTACTCTGAAGCCATTTTTGGTAATAAAACATGTTTTTGTCCATCAGCTTTGGCTGGGCGATAATAAAATTAACTATTTCTTATGGACGCCATATTGAATTTTAACAGATTTAAATAGAATATTGGAAATGCATTACAACCATGTAACACATTTATACAATTTTAGCAAATACTGCCACTAGGTGCCCCGCCAGATCACCCGACTTAAACTCCACGGATTTTTTTACAGAGGCTTTATGAAAGCCAACCTGTATCTAAGGAACTATAATACAGCGTAGGGCCTTCAGGTAGTAGTGGAGAGGGCTTTTAGGGACACCAAATAGATTAGAATAGAACGAAAGAAAGAAACGACCAATAAATATTGTAAACATTCTATTGTATCATAAATGTGTTATACAATCGGTTGTCTCGACATACTATTGAAATCTGAAAATATCAAATGGAACATTCTATACAGGAATTAACAATTACTGAAGGGGCCCATAATAGCCTCCTCCACTGCCGTCTGAAGCCCTTATACAGTATCACAGTTCATTGGCGCTAATTTTTATGTAGCCCCATAAAAAAAGACATGGGGGTTAAGTCAGGCGATCTAGCGGGCCACCTAATAGGACCTTCAATGTATTTTGTGAAAGTTTCATACACGTCTTATACATGGTTGTAAAATTCTTTCAATATTTTATTTAAATCTGTAAAAAATCAATATGGAGGCCATAAGACAAAATTGGCTTTAGAGTTATTCAAGAAGAAAGTAGTTGACAGATTTTCCGTAATTTCCAGTGATCCATACAAAATGTTTGAAAAGAAAAAACTGTTCTGAAAAGGGTCCACATTTACGCAACGTTTGTACCAGTTAACGCGACATTGTAGCCCTTACAGTCTCCGAGATCCTATTACATCTTGTTCCGTGGGACAGCCTCTGTATAGCTGACATTCTCTTGAATGCAGAGGGCATCTAAATTATTCAACTTCTAAACAGTCTAAACAAAGAAGAGCAGGGCAGTAACAAAAATACATAAAACGCGTTTTTAACGTGCAACGTGTACCTTTAGCCCCTAAATATTTTCAGTTAAATTATGAAAAAGTACTAAAAAATGGCGTAAACACGTTGACCCATGACGTCTCTGGCCGGACACGGGAATAAAAATAGTCAAATAGAAATGAGAACGGATATTGAAGACTATACCGAACTGTTTTGGTCCCTGAAGAAATTAAATCAGGAACTCGCCTACACTCGACTTACACATACCACCGCAATATGTGCAACGTTTTACTGATAAACAGAACACCTACGCGTTCCTAAATATAAATCGATCGGACAACATAGTATTTTTATATATAAATGCTGTAAGACATTTATTCTGCGTTCCTCTACAGGCTCATGGTGACAGTGGTTGCGTTAAAAACTAGTTAGGATACGAAATAGAAATAGAAAAACGTAGAAAATCTCAAATATTCAAACCAATAAAGGATGAAAAACACCAACTGCCGTTTCACGACAAAATCAAACCAATTTTCGAAAATCAGAATACTATCCTTCTGGTTTTTTCGCCAATATTTATAAAATCTAAAACGAATGATAGGTGTTTTTCATCGTATATTACAAATCTGTTTTTACCATGTATCCATTATTATCCATTAAAAAAGCGTTTTGTAACCATATTATACATATAGTTTTTGGAAAATGGAAAATGGCGCTTTTTTCGTTTTCTCGTCGGACCTTTGCGGTTTAAGCATTCGTTTGAGCCAACTTAGAGAATTCAGTCAGATCGCGTTATTATTCTGGGGAATTTCAGAGAGTGCGGCATTTTCTGGCATTATTTGTATTTTATTTTAATAACGTGGTTATTTTGTGAGGATTAGTTGAGTAGGCTCAAATTAAAGCTTTGGAACCACGTACTATTAAAGCTATAAAGCGAAACCCATTGTGACGACTCTGTGCAGACGGAAGTAATGTTGCTGCTTTGTGACCACAAATAATACTATCACATTCCATTTTGTAAATAAAAATATAGGAAATACGGGACACTTCCATGCCCTCCAAAAACATTTACGGGACCTGGCAAAATTCTCTAGATAGGCTGGAATAAAAAAGATAAACAACGTAGAAAAAATACCTATTACATTACTGTGAAACGCGGGACCAAAATGCACTCAAGATCACGGTCAAAGCCCTTATGTCAGCCAACTAGAGAACTCCATTGCATTATTTGGAGAGTACCAAAAATTAGTTCTACGTTTACGGGCAAAAATTGATATAAATGATATAAATTGTTTGATGACATTACAGATGATGCAGATTATTTAGATTCTTCGAATATCAGTCAAGTTTTAATTAGTGGTAGAATACATAGCAGGTTTTGTAGTAAAAATTATTTAAAAAGGAATTAAATATAATAGGTGTTTAGATGCCTGTATTGCTTCATCAGCAAATACATCATGTTTAATTTCATTCAAAAATAGGTAAATTAATACTTCTCTCAAAGAATGTATGCAAAGGATGTGAGCGAGTTTGTCGGCGGTTATTCATTGTTATAAAATACAAACAATGCTCCACCAAACTTAAGCGATACACTTCAAAATTTAGTTCACTCTGTTTTTGTGCAGTATACCCACATTCATTCAATTCACTTCAAAACCACATCATAAACTATGAACTTGGTAATAATCACGTTGTATTATTAATAAAGGAAGGTGCGAAAATATATTTGACGTGCAGACTGCATTATATCAATAACAATATTCATGTTAGAAAAGCAAGTATAAAACAAAAATATACAAAACTTGTCGTTTATTTAATAGATATTTAACCCATAAACCACTGTATAAAAGATGCTGTTTTATTTTATTGTTTTTAATTACAAACCTTGCTAACCTTAAAGAAAATTGTTATAACATCAACCAATCCTTTCCTCTGAGAGAATTTCGTTTAAAAACCAGAACTGCAATGTTTCCAAAATTGCTAGTTACTTAAAATATTATGAGATAATTTCCAAATAGTGTATATTTCCATCAGTACTGTGATGATTTGATCATTAATTTATAGATGAAGGGTAAGTTAAACGCGCAACAAAGGAATAACATTATGTAACACATGATCCATAACAATAACAGCCAAAATAGGACTAATTGGAGAGCCCATTGGTGTACCAAATTTTTGAAGAAAGATTTTATATTATATATATATATATATATATATATATATATATATATATATATATATATATATATATATATATATATACAGGGTCATGCAACTAAGCTCCCGTCTTCTGTAGCTCACTTACTCATTAAGATAAGAGTTTGACATTTTGCAGGCTTACCCTGTACTTCAAGGTACAATTCAAGAAATTATTTTTTATTATACAGGGTGTTCCAAAAATGTGCAACGCCATGGTAATATATTTTTTTAAATTGCATGCTATACATTTTTCTACACTGGAAACCTTTTATGGTTGCCAACATATCACCAAAATTTTATTGAAATCGGTTGAGAAGATCATAGCCTTTAAAAATCAATAAAAACCACAAAATGCACCTCGTTAATAAAATTTTGCGACGGCGTTATTAAGTTAGATGTAATAGTCTCGTTAACCAAGTGACATTGATTCAAATTATACAGGGTGACCAAAATCGAGTGTCAAACTTGTCAAACTTCAAAGCGCGCTATTGTTCTTATTTTAAATTGGAACCCATATTTTTTTAGGTGAAACGATGCGGAATTAAAGAATAAATATTGTTTCTGAATACAACCCCATCACAATTCCCAATATTTTAAAAGTTATGGTACGTGGCGTTGAAAAACAATTTATTACATAAAATATAACGCAGAGCGATATTTTAGATTTTACTGTACTTAATTAAGTAGTTATTCAATTGCAAAATTTACTGCAAAATTTACCTATAGCCACATTTCCGTCCTTACCGCTATAGGTAAATTATGCAGTAAATTTAGCATTTGAATAACTACTTAATTAAGTACACTCAAATCTAAAATACGTCTATTATTTTTTATGAAATAAATTGTTTTTCAAAGCCACGTACGATATTTATTATCTAAAATTGCCGTTGGAAATGTTGAAAAATGAGTTTTTGGCGAATAAGTTTTAAAGTATTGGGAATTGTTATGGGGTTGTATTTAGAAACAATGTTTATTTTTTAATTCTGCATCATTTCACATAAAAAAATTTATGGGTTCCAATTTAAAATAAGAACAATAACACGCTTTGAAGTTTGACAAGTTTGACACTCGATTTTGGTCACCCTGTATAATTTGGATCAATGTCACTTGGTTAACGAGACTATTACATCTAACTTAATAAGCACGTCGCAAAATTTTATTAACGAGGTGCATTTTGTGATCTTTATTAATTTTTAAAGCCTACGATGCAAAATCAATTTTTTTTTGTTTTTATTGTTTTCTGCTGCGGTCACTCAACCGATTTCAATAAAATTTTGGTGATATGTAGGCAACCATAAAAGGCTTCCAAATGTGTAGAAAAATTTATAGCATGCAATTTAAAAAAGTATATTACCATGGCGTTGCAAATTTTTGGAACATCCTGTATAATAAAAAATAATTTCTTGAATTGTACCTTGAAGTACAGGGTAAGCTTGCAAAATGTCAAACTCTTAGCTTAATGAGTAAGTGAGCTACAGAAGACGGGAGCTTAGTTGCAGGACCCTGTATATATATGTGGTGAAGCTATACGAAAAACAGTAAGCATTTTACAAAAGAACAACTACCCTGAATTTTTTTATTAACAAGATAATAACGAGACAAAAGGTACTTAACGATGACAACAGATTAGCAACAATAACACAACTGACTGTAATTCCTGAGCCGGACGCATATAGATACATCTCTATACCATATGTCAAGAATCTATCGGAAAAATAGGCCATATAATAAAACCATTTAATATCAAGGTAGCTCACAAAAATACAAACAACCTGACAAAACTTTACACCAGACTAAAAGCCCCAATACCTCTACAAGCAATCGCATTGTATATATCAAATTCCATGTAGCTAATGTGAAAACGTGTATATAGGTCAAACAGAACAATTAGTCGAAGAAAGGTTGAAAGGACATAAATACGCAAAAAACATCACAGCCCTGAAAAAACACCAAGAAGATACAGGACACCAGTTTAACTTTAAAGATGTGAAAGTGATACAGAAGGAAAAAAACTTAAAAGCAAGATGTGTGTTAGAATCAATTGCAATATTACAAAATAAAAACGCAGTTAATGATAGATCAGACATTAATTTGTCAAAGTGTTATAGGTTAATTCTAGAAAATGCGTAAATGTTTTAATTTAGCCAAAATAAATCTTCAAAATATTGTCAAACAGTTCAAAATTCCATATGACAAGTCTAGCAAGTTTAGATTCTTTCTCGCTCGGTTTTGTGGATGTTTCGATGCGTCTGTTACTAGTTTTCACATTTCAGTATATCTGTGACCAAGGCGCAAATAGCGTCGAAACGTCGCAAGAAAATAGTTTTTAATATGTTTGTCTCATCGTAAGATTTTGTGAACGTGTAAAAAATTGTTTGTTATAAAAAGCCTCTATACCCAAGAATAATAAACAATTTTTGTGAAAAAGTTGTGTGTTTTTTAAAATATTGGCAAGGCTTATTTAATTAAATACCATATATATATATATATATATATATATATATATATATATATATATATATATATATATATATATATATATATATATATATATATAGAAGGAGAACGGTATACCAGCTTTCCTTATATATATAATCTCGATGGCTACGACCAAATTTTACAACCGTTTACTGCTCATTGAATATTATAGCTTAAACAAATTTTCTCTCCAATTTGTATCTATTCGACACACGGATATCGTAGTGTAATATTGGGTTGTGGGTGGCGCTGTCATCTAAATTTGATACAATTGTATATTTTTCTTGTACGATTCTGTTGTACTGCGGAACCGGACCGTCAGTGGCCAGCTTTAGACCATCGCTAATCATAGGTACCAAGCTGTTGGATCTTGGAACGTTTTCATAGAGATCAGTGACAATTCATGTTTCTGAATCCCGCCCTAAATTTACTATTAGCAAATTAAAAAGTGGTTGTTTAGTGATGGCATTTCCTAGCGATGTAAATAACCCACACCCTTCTCACCGCCGATATTTCTAGAAAGAAGGTGTGGTTGGAGTATATTGAAGCAGGCCTCAGACAACAAAATGTTCGGTAATAAATAAAATAACACGTACTATTCGCTAATTTAGGTATATGATTCCGTAATAAATCAGAAACGGTAGATTATTATTACAAATTATTGCAAATAATTTCATTTCTAAATCATGGTTTCCTAGATAGACAATAAAGAACTAAATAATTCAACTTTTCACCCCTATACAGTGTACCAGAAAAATTATACGGAAGATTTATTTAGGTATCCATTTCTTAGAATGTTGTATTCAATATGTTCATGTATATGTTCATATCCTCCAATACACCGGATGACCCACGTCATCCGGCCCGTTTATTTTTTATGACGAAATGGACAACAAATTCTCCGGAAATGACGTAATCATTCAAATTTGTATAGTATTCTATAGTATTTCTGTCATATTTTCAATCAGCATGACTCAACAAAAAAAAACATCGATCGTCAATTTTTATCACCAAGTCAACGAAAAAGTAACATTTTTGCTTATTAATCTAAGTGAGTATGAATTGGTAAAAATAATCGAAAATTGTCAAATATAAATACTAAATTGATGTTGGCCGATACTGTATTACTGGCTCCCTGTATTACCCTCTAGTATATTTTAATTGGGTGTTGCCACTGAGTAACTTTTTTTCGCGATCTTTATGGGTACACCCCAATGGGGCACGAGGCAGAGCCCCAGATGCTGAGGTTGGCACTTTTGAATTTTAAGCTTTGCACGCTTGGGGGTGGAGCTCTAGATGGAAGCGCAACCTGTGTGACCTCTGGGCTTTTGAGCTTTAGAGGTCATTCAAGGTCGTTCAAAGTTGCCTCACACCTTCTTATAACTACGATGTTTTTCAGGTTTTCGTGGATGGGGTTTCCACCTGCTACAGCGGCTTACTAACAAGTTACGTTTCCTCCACTACCAACAAGACTAGTTTTATTGGTCACTGGAGTTGACCAATTTTATAAAGTTTGAAACATGAATAAAATTCGTTTTTGTGCTTTTATATTTGTATATGAGCTCTCCGTGGATATTGCTAAAAAGAGGTAAGTTGCAAACTATTATAGATAGAATCCTTCAGTAACGTCAACGTTACCATTACATAGTGTAAAGTGATAACTGGAACTGCATATATGGTCGCCCACAGATTCATGGCCAAATCAAGCAGATTATCGGCTAACGATTTTGGTGTCCTCTTTTGTATTTGTTATATCCGGTCTCGAATGTATTTCAAGTAAATAGTAAAAATATCTGTACGTTATAGGTAAACGATTGCTTATTTACAGATTATGTTTCATCGTAAAATAATTTTGATAAACGTTCTCCAACTTCACTACATTTTAATCGATCAGTAACGGTGAAATTTTTATAACCTAATACGTTATAACCCCACAATTATAAGGCAGATACAGCAGTGTCCCCACACGGAGAAAACAAAAGTCGTGAGTCATACACAAAGCTATTGTTAACGTTGGAATTACAATATCGAGATTTAAGTGTGTTTTCTTAAAAAATATCAAGGTTTAGTAGTGTACCAAATATACTTTCAACCAGATTTTTTTGTTTTAGAGAATATTGACTAAAAACAGCTCAAGGTTTATTGGATACTTTTTGAGTCACAATAAATGTAGGATGGATACTTCCAGAACAGTATCTGTCACGTGAAGCATAGAGATCGTGTCTACGTTTATGAAAAGTTATAAAATGTTGAGTTTACGAATATATTCTGCTATTACTTCTCAGATAGAACCGTTCTAATACACTCTTTTCAATTCGTTGTCATATATGCACATGTTTTAATCTACATCAACAAAAATCAGTCCGTCTTATGATTTTATCGGAAAAACTAAACCGTGTTTAATATGGCAGTAGATGGACTTCAAGTATCAGAGAGTTGTTGTCGCAGCATTCTTGTAATCTCCTGACACATTTTTGCTCTTACACAATAGTATTAAACAGTCAGTGTTTACTTACACCAGCTAGCTTTGTTTACCAAGACAATTCGATTACTGAATGACGTATCTAACGCAAATAACTTTTAGAGATGTATTTTAAAATATGCAACCTTACTTCTCTCTATATTTAGCTTTTGTTTAGCATCTATGAAACATTTATTGAGTAGGAAAGTTTAATCTAAATAAAAAAAAATTTAATTTAGATTTTTGTATTTCCTCTCATTTAAACCACAACGTGGTTATTAAGTATACGCCAATAAACTTCCACTAGTTTATACTATAGAATATGCCGTTACGTTTACTTTTTAGTTTACATCAATCGAATGTTTAAAAACTACGTTTTGGCTTGTATAAGGACATGTATAGGGATAAGTTTAGCCTACATTTATATTAAGTGCATTCTTGATTAAATGTGTACAACGTATGTCAGTATATGTACAAAGGTTTTGACGGAATCCACCCGATCTATCTATTGGTTATTTAGTTCCGTTAAAATCCGTTCGATTTCTTCGTTCCTGGTCAAATATATACGATAATATATATGTATATCGAATTGAATGCTGAAGGAATTTCCGAGCTGTGTACTGTGTTGATGCTTAAAAATTACAATCACCGTAAAATGTCTGAGGGGCGTAGGCGGCAAACATTTGAAATGTCAGGACCATAAAATATGTTGCTGTAAATGGCTCCCGTCTCATGCAGAAAAATGTGTCGGCGGGCAGGCATATCCATAGGGACACCATTATGCAATCGCTATTTATAAAATGCGGATCACCACAGTAAAAATTTTAAACCGCGTGTTTGAGATATTTTCCGTCGCACAATAAAACATCTTGGTGGTTGTCAGAAGAACATTAGCTTTAACGACAAGCAGATTAAATTTAGTTTACATAATTTCAATACTAGATACTGAACCAAATGAGCTACAAGCTTATCAATTTATTTTTATTTTTACCGGAAAGCAATACACACTACACACATTCCTAAAATTGCATGTTACAAAGAAAATTAGAGGTTCAACAATCAGCCTACTTTTTTTATTAGTTTTACAAACTGCTCAATAGAGTTGCAATTATTAATTCAAAACCTAACTATGACATATTATTGATCACATTTAAAACCATAATAATATGAATATATTAGAAAAACGTAGGAGTACGCCTAAATTATTTCAACTGCAAGGTGATCCTAAAAATATATTCATGCTAATAGCCGATATGTAGTAGACCGTAAATAATAAATGTATTCATACATTATGAACAAGTAGGCACATTTTCATAGCACATGGGCACTAGACGTTATATATAGGTCGACGGCCAGCACACTCAACTTCTTTCTCAAAAAGTTACGTACACTGTAAACTTTTTATGTAGTGCGTTTATAAGAATCATAATCATAAGTCGCACGCGTCACACTATTGCGTTCGTTAATTTGTGAAAACTGCAATATAAACTGAAAACAAAAAAAAAATAGTCAAGTTATACATCTTCATTTCAATGACGCATTGCCAATTTGTCCGAATAACTGATTCTGCCAAGGAATTAAAAAAGAATTGCGTCACTAGTTTTCATACAATACACGTAGTATTGTGAATTTCTAACCTGGGACATTTACGGACATATGAATGCGAAAATAGTATGTCCGTTTTCGTACATAGATTTAATTTTTATGCTCGTATATTTACCGTTCCTTTAGTTGCTTTCCTTCCTTAACAGCTATGGAACCTAAGCATATTTATATGTATAGGAAGCACTTCTATGGATAAGAAGAATCGTGCATATTAATTTTATTCAATTGAACAACCGAGGCATTATAATTTAAGATAAAAAAGCAATCTGAAATGTTTGGTAAATATTTGAAATCGAAAATTTTAATAAAGGTGGGCCCGAAAATGGTTCGTCCGAATGTGCGTTTTTCGTGCATTGTCTCGGGAATCTTGTTGATCTGTCAAAAACATCATTTCTGTTCTCCCAGTATTTATAGTCAGCTGTATTATATGAGTATGATAAGCTATAATGAACATCGGTTAATAGTTACAAAAATTATTGAACAACAAAGATTACTATAATTGCATTAAAGTTAGAAAAATTGGTTTCAGTGTTCATGTAAGTATGCCGTTCAGTGTATATGTCAACTACGTTACTGATGTGTGTAGTAAATGTATTCACAACCAATAAATGCACAATTTTACTAGTAGATGCATACAATTTCTTTCCTGCTTCAATAGAAGTGTGCACAATGAAATGATCTGCTCTGCCAACGTGGTCGGGTCCTTATTAGGGCTTCCAGTCCCGGGATTACGGAATCCCGGGATCCCGACAAATAATGAGTTTTTCGGAATCCCGGGATTATAAATCTAAATCCCGGGATCCTAAAAAAGTTAACTTTAAATTATTTTCTTATTTTTTGTTAATTAACGAAACGT
>OZ030390.1:53623351-53655851 GCA_964023965.1 Melinopterus prodromus
GCAAAATACCCTAGATGCTAATTTAGCGAAATATAGCAGCCACAATTTCTAAATTTATATAAAATTGATGACGCAAAGTAGAACAAATAGTATATTAGACATGTTTTATAAGACGTATTGGCGCACTCGTTCCATTTGGGCACTCATCACTACGTTCGTCTTGCCCAAAACAACTCGTGCGCCAATTTGACGTCATATAAAACTTGTATAATAATATACTATTATCAACAACTCACATTCATTAGTGTATTATTTCACGAGCACATAACTAAGGACATAAATCGCGAGCATGAAGTTTATTATAAACTTCATGGTCGCGATTTATATCCGTAGTTATGTGCTCATGAAGTAATATACTATTAACAGCAGTTTATATTCGAAATCCAGCAAGTTTTGGCCTCTCAGAACAACCAATGATCATATTTTGCCAAATATCAGTGCAAGATAAAAATTACCGACACCTATTATTTTATGTTTAATCACTGTTATGATGTGGTGGAGAAAAAAACAAGATTTTTTAAAAAGATTCACTATACACATTTTTTGTGTATGAGTGTACAATAAATAGATTTATTAATTAATAATGTGTTTATTATAATTCTTTATTTGCACACGCAAATTCTTTGTTATACATGATTATTGAAAGTTATTTCTTTAAATATCGGATGGTGGAGGTAATTTGCAACCCTTTTAAACTCTATGCATTTTTCACAACTCGTGTCAAGGTATCTTACATATCTTTTACCATTTGTTTCGATAGATCTCATCACCACTATGCTAATTTACTCTGAACGCGTCATGTCCAAAATTGCCCAATCAAACGAATCCGTGTCAGACCGACTTGAATTGAATAAGAAAAAAAAATTTAAAATAATTTTTCATTCAATATATATCATTTTTATTACTCGGCTTAAAAGCCTTGTGGAATCACCGGTAACTCTATATGTATAGTGATCTCACATTTCAGTTAAATGTAATAATATGCACAGATATTTATTTCAAATAAATAAGTTGATTGATTACGCATCACTGCAAACCAAAAGAAAGAGTAGATTCATACAATCGACAAACTTTGGATGAAAATTGAAGTGATATTGGTAATATCATAATATCATTCATCTACAATATTCTAATTATAAGTTATTACATATTTATTAAAATCTTTGTTATGTAGGTATGTATATATGCAGCGTATGTAGGTATATGTAGTTTAAGTTAATTCTTAATGATGCGTTCAACTATGCTTCTTTAAAGAATATTTTCTCATTTTTAGTTAATGCTTATATAATAAATGTTTCTAGCGGGCTAATAAATGAAGAGTTAAGTTGCGGCGGACAATGACATAATTCCCTGGCACGTGCTTGTTGGCCACGATTCTATTAATATAATAGTTGAATATCATATTGTACGACGCTATCATATTGTACGACGCTTACATGATTACTCGTAAGGGGTTACTCATTTAGTTCAAAGGCAGTATCATAAGTTTTACTATGTGAGATGAATTTTATTTAACAAAAAATCGTGGAACAACTGTTCAGCCTAGAGACGACTATCAGATTAATTACGTGGTTAATTTTCTTTTTCTTTTTAAGATTAATGATCTATATAGATAATAAATAAGATGTAAATTAATTTATTATAAACAGTTTTATGTACATATTATATTATACATATAATATTTGCTAGTTACTGCTAGCACTCGAATTCCGCGCTCAATATGATATGAGAGCGTGTATTATTACTGACGACATTCGGTTTCTGTATGCCATCAATTAGTTACTTTCTTACCAGATAATTGACGCGCGGTTCGAGGTTTTATTCCATTCGGGACGGTGTAGCGTCTAAATTAGAGGACCAGTCCAATGCGGGCGCAAAATACTACTTGTACAGCGTTTCTCAAAATGTGAATTATTGCTTGATCGTAAAACTATCGTGATCTGTTATTTTCTATTCCTTATTGGTTATTGTTTCCAGGAAGGTTTTTTCTTAGTGGTAATAATTCAGTTATTAAATCACAAATGAAGCTGTAATAAATCGGCAGAAAGTTGATAAAAATTTATTCAAACTTCTTTCTTTTTTATATGGAATAATATGCATGATATGTTAACAAAATATAATCAACACAATCATGATACGATCACTATAATCTGATTTTAGTGAGCTACACAATAATTATATATTATCGGTACGTTCAAAACAGTTAAGGAATCCACCCAAGTTTCATTTCCATCTTAGGTATCGGCTCCCAATAGCAGATTTTAATATTTGTTATTTTAAATTAAGACCCTTAATTTACAAATATTCATTAGAGTCGTAGAGTTATACACTATATTGCCGTATTTAGCTTCTTCACAGGAATTCAGAAAGGTTTGCTCCTACATAAAGTGATGTATGTGGCTAACGTTGGTCATTGGTGTTCTCCCCATAGCGTGAGCCAACAACAAAGTTTTATCGACGGCGCTTGCGATTCAAACCGAGCCATGCACAGATGTTCGTCGTGTGACGCAAGAGATTCAGACTAAAGATTTCGGATGGTATGAATTAAAACTTGGATTTCCCTCTCTTGCAACGTGTTATTTAAGATTATATCTATAATACATTGTCGAACATGGGTGTTTAAATGTCAATGATTCTTCTGTAGTTAACTTATAACCCTACACATACCCACACGAGTTAGATGTTTTTTAAATACATATTCTTTGCAAATTTGTTTGGTTTCATGAATACTGAACAATATACAATAATAAATACCTACAGTTATTTTGATCTGTGGTTCTGGCAAAGCTTGACGTATACATACAGCATTAGTAGGTTAAATCAACATTTACTTTGGTTCTATTGATGACCAGGAAGATCGTTAATGGGATGTTTATCGCCATATCTGTTTACTGTCAACGTCTTTGCAGATACCCTGCTGTATGCATGTGCATTACATTACTAACATTCATATTAAATCAAATCCACTAGTTGCCACTACTTTGCACCCAGCAACACCCTTTGTAAATTTTAAAATTAGTTCCTCTTTACACTCATTTAGTTTTAAAAAATCGTTTCATCCTTTTGTAGATTTCTTAATTGGAATAAATTGTCATAACTTTTTTGGGATTGATTAATACATATAGGGGTAATACATAAAGGCGTTTGTTATTACACCAAGCAATTTATACAATGGAAGAGTTTTTTAGAGTGGATTTTAGCCAATTATAATTTTGTCATTTATTTAGTTCATATTGTTGAATTATAGTTAATTGCTTATTTACTATGTTATGTTACTTTGTTTTTTTTTCTTTTTTCAACAGGTGAAATGTACTTTTGAATTGTTCTTTATGTTTATAGGAATTTTTTTTTCTGTATTGGTCTTGTAATTTGACATGTCTCATACTTTTAGTATAAGAGATCAATAAAAGTATTATTATTATTATTATTATTTATTAAGATATGTTCAATGACTTAACAGTCAACTTACCGAAAAACATAAACAAATAGCTCAATCTGCGCACCATTGACCATATTGTCGTAAATGCGCATTATATCTACATACCCACTACTTACATACTTGTAAAATTATCCATTTTGATCACACAAAATTACAAAAGCCGACACGGATAACCAGGAACGCAAACGAAATGCACATACGGGGTTTCATACAGCTCAGCTGATTGCGACGCAGGTCAAATGTTACTAGTCTTCCGAAAAACTGAAGTTACTAAATTCTGCATAGCAATCCTGAACAGATTATTACGCTCATTTCGGACACACCCTATATACACTAGCTTTCATGTCTTCAAATTGACTCTAAATTGATTCTAAATAAAATTTAATCATAAGTCACTTCAAACAAATTTCTAGTAGTTGAGATGGTATTTACTTTATCATACATAGTATGACAAAGTATTGTAATCGAGTCGAAAAAAGTTTTGAGATTTTAGCGGAAATATGTCCTTTTGGATCTCCTGAAACTTTTTGAGGTGTCTGTGAGACCGCTTTTTGTAGCAACGATTCCGGAGATACTAGTAAAGGTATCGGGACGAAACTTCATATTTAGAAGTTTCATGACTAAACTTAAACTTGAAAGAGTTTTGTTCAAAAAGGTTCAAAGGAACTGGAGGTTTACTCTTAGCATTTTTCAACGATTTTGCAAATGAACCGCCATTTATGTAATTTCGTTAAAATAGATAAAATTAATAATTTAGCTAAATGAGCAAATTCTATTTGATCCAGATAGCTCGTGTCTGCATTAAAGCTAGTTAGCCACGATTTAACAGATATTCTGATACTATTGACAGTATTGTCAGAACATCAGCATCTCAGTTGGGAAACACTGCTGTATTTTATGATAAAGTCATATGCCTGGCCACATCAGTTTTTTTTTAATGTAAATACGGCAATAACTCTAAAATACTTCTAAAATTAAGCACAGATGTACAGAAAAATACAAGTTGATCAATTTAAATAAATGAAGTTGACAAATCCTATAATATCTTCTAGTGGTCCCTTTCATACAAGAACAGTTTTGTATATTTTTTGTTTGCTAGAGGCATCTATATTAAAGTAATATTACTAGTTTTAGCGAAAAAATAACCCAAGAAGAAAGATACGAACATATTTTCTAAAACAAGAGCTTCTAAATATATGATGAGAAAAATAATCACAGTATTTTTATATAGTGTGGAAAGAATGTATAGAATGTATACACGAAACTAAAACTGTTGCAATACAATTTATATTGTACCTACCTCATACAGGACAGATCAGAATGTAGTAAATAATATTTAGCTAAGAGTAAAGTATGTTTATTTTGAATATTACCGAAAAACGTTATTTGGGAAATATTTTTAGTAGTAAGAATTATATTCAAATATAATAACATATACGGAGTGGAAAATAACTTTTTTGTTTATTAGAAGCAGCTATGTAATATGTTATATAAAATCTCGCCCTCTAATGTGATTGAATTTATACAGAGCGTTTAAATGTCGTAAGCAGGAAAATCGGGAAAATGCTAGCAATGGACAAATGGAAAACTCACTACTCAACTATGCAAACATTTGAAAACACTCAAACTTGACAATTGTCTACATTATTTATACCCGATTTATAGTTGATTTTTGTCATTGGGTATTTGTTTGTTATTAGTTGTTGGTTACTGTTAATTATTAAGACAAACACTCAATTTAAAAAGCCAATTTCAAGGTCAAAACTATAATCTCGAACTATACTTTAGAGTCTAGTGCATTGCTGTATTCTATGATTGCTGCTGATTATTGTACACTACAGTGACATTTTCGTAAATTACTAGTAGATTTTTTATGTAGGTACGATATTCCGTTGTCATTATTGTTGTCACAAGATTAGTAATTTTTATGACAAGGTGTTAAGTAACCTAATTTACTTAAATCGATACGTTTATGTGTTCAGAATACCATTCTGATTAAACTTATCACATAGGTAAGTAATATACGGTGCCATATAAAATTCAATATCATGCAATTTCGTGAAAAACTGCTCTTACTATCCTCAAGAATAAAATCTTACTAACCTCCAGAATATCTCAAAAATAGATTTTCTGCCTATTAGCCCTGCTCCAAATACATATATGGTATGTAAAGGCATGGTACGTAAACGCACCCATTATCACAAGTTAATACATATAACAACAAACAATAAAAAAACAAAATGTTTATAATTAAATAGTAAAAAAATGTTTGAAAATTTTCGGAGACAGGGTTTGCTGTGAAGCAAACTGCGAGCGCAGGTCTAATTTTGTACAACATCCTACCGGTTTAAAAATTCAAATGTCACATCGATTGACTTTAATATATTGTAATAATGGTTTTCAATATAAAATCTAACATTTTTCCCGTGTATAATACTTTATTTATTTCTGTGACCAGGAAAAATTACGATTTTATATTGAAAACCATTATTACAATATATTAAAGTCAATCGATGTGACATTTGAATTTTTAAACCGGTAGGATGTTGTACAAAATTAGACCTGCGCTCGTTGCTAAGGAAATGTCTACCTTTACTTATGTGTATAAACCAATATAATTTATATCCGTGAAAAACTACTCAGATTTTTCCCGGGGAAAAACTAATTTCATAAAAAGTGACAGTGTATTACGGCCTTTTCACACGGGACACGGCGCGGGTACGGTTTTGTCCGTAACGGTTCGAAGTGTATGGGATTAAATCGAGCCTTTCACACGCACCGTGCAGTTTGAAATCCGTGCTGTGTGAAAAGCTACACAGCGACCGTACACGGACAAAACCGTACCGGCGCCGTGTCCCGTGTGAAAAGGCCGTTATCTGTCAACAGAGATAAAATGTGAAACATTTTTCCCGTTACAGAGAAAAAATGTTTATTATAGATTAATAATATGGTGCTATACAGGCGGGACGTACATTTTAAATAAATCAACAATTACAGCCACTACCTGGATTTGAACCAAGGATCATTGCGTTTCTAGCACAATGCCATCTATATTAATTTGACAAGATATGTCTTTAAACATTTTCATTTAAAAATATTTATTGTTTTGTCGCTTTGTTCGGTTGTCTCACTGTTGTTTTGGCCGCTCAACGAGCATTAGCGGATTATACTATTTCCTAAAATCGATAATTTAGTCTTCATAGCGGTAGAAATACTTAGATTTCAGTAAAACTTTCTCGAGACTCAGGCTTTAGTTCGAACGCCTTTTAGTTCATTTATATCCAAAAATTATATTAAGGTGAAGCCAAAAATAAACATTGCTCTCGGGCGAACTTAATGTATGGTGGAGGCCGTAGACGACATCTGTGCAGGCTATATCTGTCTGAAAATGGCTTACCGACAAATTAAATCCATCGGCATGGGATAATTAACGTGCACTGTTTCCGTGCTGTGTCCACAAGCAGATTTGCAAAACTAATACTTACATACAACATTGTTCAAAAACTATTCATGAATAACAAATTTTAGTCAGCGATTTTAGTGAACTCATTTTGGTTATACTATATTATCTTGAATTACCCTACAATGTTTTCACAATATGATAGGACTGCTAATGGTACGAGTCCTATACAAACGAGCCCCATATTTACTGTGCAGCAGAATATCTACCAGTCCTTACTAAGATAACATCTTAACACGAAACGCCATACAAACTAAGCAGTGAGATATAAAATTCGGTGATATAAAAAGGTGCACGTACAGGTAAGAGATAAGCGATAATAAGAAAACGGTTGTAAAATGCCTTCTGTGTGTGACTACAAGTGACTGCAATAGTACCGTCTTTATGTGTATGTAAAGTAAAATGAATTTAGAATAAAAATACCCGCTTTGAATAATTATCTATTTTATTATAAGCGAGTATTAACAGTAATAATAATAATCGCTATATTTAACATACAGGTTTTCATAATTATTGTTTGAAATTCAAGCCCTTAATCGCCGTTGTCACATCATGTTTAAAATATCAATTCATGTCGAACACCCAGACCATAAGAATAAGTTAACAGTAAGTGGTCGAGAACAATTGACAAAGCTAGCACGTGTCAGTCAGTGTTTCTCAAAGATATACTTTACATTATTGTTTTTTTTTTACATATTACAATTTACAATATTACAATTTATAACATTTTACAAATTGTTGTGAAGGGAACATATTATCGACACATCGGTAGAGTTCTTCTAAAACTTATACAGAGTGTTTAAATTATAGGATCTAAGTTGAATTCGAGAAAAGTACTAAAAGTCGATTTTTTCAAATGGCAACCCTAACATATGAATACATTTCCTAGTTCTATGTAAAATTTTAGATCAACTTTGTGTACAATGTCCTATACCTAAAATGTACTTGTACCTACTGAAATCGATTTTCATACGTCACCGTAGAAATTGCAAACATTGCCAAATTTAGATTGCGTTTCAAAACAACTCAACAATTTGGAATAAACAACTTTATTAAACAAGTCCTTTTAGGTAATTTTTCATTATAATTAATTTAGTATTTATAAAGTTATAAGCCTACAATAAAACACAATATTAAATATAAAACAAATTCGTAAACTAAATTAGAAACAAACTGCTTAATTATATTTCAGTAACTGTTCAAAAACGTTGCCGTTTGTCCTTAAACATGCTTCATGTCTTTTTAACATATTATTGTTGGTGGTGTACCTGATTGAGTTAGCACATAACCCATTGAAAGCAGCACGAACTCTATCTTTCATGTTCTCCTTATCAATTATTGGGTCCCCATAAACTACGTCTTTGATAGATCCCCAAATGAAAAAAAATGCATTGGCTCAAGTCGGGGGAACGTGGTGGATATTTATATGGCCCATTAAGCGCAATCCAACGATAGTCGAACATCTCGTTAAGCAAGCCTCTTACTGCAACAGTTGTGTGCGATGGATCACCGTCCATTTGAAACCACCCAATTATTGTGGACCCAATAACTGATAAGAAGAACATGAAAGATAGCGTCCGAGCTGCTTTCAATGGGTTATGTGCTAACTCTGTCAGGGATGCCACCAACAATAATATGTTAAAAAGAATTGAAGCATGTTCAGCGGAAAACGGCAACGTTTTTGAACAGTTAATGAAATACAATTAAGCAGTTTTTTTAAATACCTTACGATTTTTATTTTTAGTATTGTGTTTTATTGTAGGCTTATAATTTTATAAATAGTAAATTAATTATAATGAAAAATTAACTAAAAACTTGTTTAATAAAGTTCTGTTTATTCCAAATTCGGTTGTTTTCAAACGCAATATAGAATTGGAAATGTTTGCTATTTCTACTTTGATGTTTAAAAATCGATTTCAGAAGGTACAAGCACAATTTAGGTATAGGACATTGTTCAAAAAGTTTCCATAGAATTGAGAAATTATTCATGTTAGTGTTGCAACTAGAAAAACTCGATTTTTAGCACTTTTCTCGAATTGAACTGTGATCTTAGAATTTGAACACCAGCATGTACAACTTCTAGAAGAGTTCTACGGATGTGTCCATAATACGTTACCTTCACAACAATTTTGCCGGACAACTTTTGACCAACGGTTACAATAATTTATAAGTAATTGAAACTAACCGTTGAGCCGTCATTTTTTAATGAAATATATGAATGTCTCAAAAATGACACATGTTAGGATTTGGAATGTAACATAAAATTGATCTAAAGTTTAATGATTATTTCAAAAATGCGATAAAACACAGGCTGTTCCATTTCAAATAGAAAAGTTGACATCATTTCCGGAGTAACCGGAAGTAACCGAACACTCAAAATCTTTTAGTTGAGACAATCGTGTCCAAAAATATAACACCACAAATTTTCAGTCTCTCATTTTATTTGGTTCTCCATATACTTCTAATGGCAGCTCGTCGTGGGAGACCCTGTATACTAGCAAGTATATATGTGTGCCTGGATATGAAACGGGACCAGTTGTCCGAAATTCAGTTGTAAGTATTTTTAAGTAGAATACGTTATGGCAAAGGTACCTACTCCAACATTTTAAACCTATTAGCATAAAAGGTAAATTGAAAAAAATTATCTTAGGTAGGTAAAATATAGTAATGCGCAAGAACGTAGCGTGATATTGATTAGTGGTCCGTTTTTCTTTCGCAACAAAAACGCATCTTTTCATGCGTTTCCAACCGCAGACGAGTAATGTGTATATTTATAATACACATTTTTGCTTTATTCGCTAATTAGTCACTTTATTTATACAGTGAGATAAAAAATGTCCGCCTGTCCGCTCGCAACCAACGAATAAATAAAATAAAATAACAATGAGCCATATATGCACCCATATATAACCCGTATATATTTCATAAGAGCGGACAGGTCAGACATTTTTGATCTCACTGTATAATATATGCTTGCAATTCAATAACTCTTATCAATGTAAAAAATCTGTTTAAGCTATAGTTATTTAGTTCGGGTCGACAGAAACAACTTATTGCGCCACTTACTTTTTATTTCTATATTTCGTCATAACATAAATTATTAGATAATAATATTAGGTTAACAGTTAATAAATTAGTTTTTAAAGTAATGATACAAATTAGTAAAGCAAGAAAATATAACTATGCTCTCTAGATGATCCGTGAAATTATAACATGTCCTCAATTACTCAACTAAAGGTCACGTAATAGATATGGATGTAGGTTTACCGATAATATAGTGGCAATATCTTAAAATAATATTTTTCTTAAAATCAGGTATTGATGTGTCAGCTACCTTTCGCCAGATGCGACAAATTCGTTTCGCACATTTCGCTAAATTACCACTAAATTATGGAGTTTAACGCCAGCTAGACGAATGCAAACGTCATTCTGTTTTGATAACAGGATGCAACAGTGTCAGTTCGTAATGCCAGCACATTAAAACTTTTGGATTAAGTATTTTATTTCAGAGAGACAGTGTAATATAATATGTATAATTATGCATGTAAATTTACAGCTCTAGCAATGTTAATAAATATACGAGTGTAGTTTCATAAGCTCGTTTTCATAGACACTTAAATAATTCCATGTTCAAATAGAGTTTTTTTATTTGCCTTCCATTACATACTTTCATGTAGTAATATGGGAAAGGATGTGTTTAAAATGCGCAGTATGAATACAGTACGCGTTAGGATTTTAATTAAATGAAAATCACTGCATCCGCGCCTTGTTGAAGGTACAAAAGAATAAATTAATAGCCAACGTTCGAGGATTGTTACGGCATTGCTACTTAATTGCTAAGTTGCGCTTCCTTTAAATTTTTATCTATCTGAAGATGGCTACTGTGTAGTAGGGTGTACCGAAAAACGTTTTATTTCGAAATACAAAAATTTCAAAATACATTTGGAAAAAGGGGATAAAAAGTTGTCCCTATGGACCCACATATACCACAAAAAAATTGGCGCGATTAAAAAATATTTAGGTCTCCCGCAGAAGGCCTAAACTTTATAATTTTCTTTAAGAATTAGAATGTTTGTTTTCATGGAAAGATTAAGTGATTTTACTTTTTCAAATAAAAAACTTTAACTTAAGGGGTGAAATTACCGTATACACAAATATATTACTCTAATGCAACATTTAGATCGCCTGCAGTTTATTAAGATTCGATACAACTTTTAGAAAAAAAGAAACATTTTTGTATAATTTAATTTTTTAATTAATTAATTTGATAAAAGTTTTTGTAATAAAATTTATTATTATGTGCGGATATGTGGGCTTTGAAAAAGAAAAACCACTTAATATATCATTAAAAAATATGAAAAAATTCGAATTTTTAAAGAAAATCTTAAACTTTAGGCTTCCTGCGGGAGACCTAAATATTATTCATGTGGGCCATTTTTTGTGTGTATGAGAACCCATAGGAACAACTTTTCATTAACTTAAAAATTTGAATTTCGAAAAAAATGTTTTTCGATACACCCTACTGTGTAGCCGCAGCATGTAGCATGAGTATATTTTTAACAAATGATGCAAGGAAGAACTATATCAAGAGGTTTATTACCAAAACTGATTATAGCTCCAAGTTTTAAAGCGGTTCTGTTATAAACCTTTTGTAATTCAGTTTCTTTTTATTTAGATTGCTTAGATAAGTTATTAAATATTTTATCGCTCAAATAGCCGCCGCTTTTTGTGCAAATAAATAAATCATAATAAATAAAGCATACCAAAATAAATTCTAATTATTCCAGTAACATTAGGAGTTAGTAAATTGAACTCACTAATAAAATACTTTCACAAAAAAAAACAAACGGGAGCATGAAGTTATGTAAGGATGAAATACGACATTTTATCTACGAGTTATAACATTTTATATCAAATATTGAAATGTATTTGGCAATGATGGCGATGCGAATTGCCGATCTACTCACTACTGTCAACCACGTAGGTGTAGTTCAAAGCATCTACTAGGGATGGGTCGTTTGCGAACGAACCGTTCAAAATGAACGGATCAAATGTGTGAACCGTTCGATCCGTATCACCGCTGTCAAACTGAACGGGTCAGTAGTTCATTTCTGCACAAGGCTCAGGTTTTTGCAACGACCGGCGCGGCGTGGCTGCGTCGTCTTTAATGCATCTTGTGTTCTTTTGCATGCCGGGCGAAGGGTTTGAAACATAAAAATACTGTGACGAACTAAATTTCTTAAAACCCTCCCAATAGAAAATAGTGATAATTCAACATGCCTATATCCGCGCAGTTTGCTTTCTATTCTGAGATTCTTATCGCCACATCGAGAGTGAAGGTTTGAATGAGGCAATAGGTATCAAGGATGTGGTTCGACGGGTATAGTAGCGCGCTAGCCTGTGATAGCGCATAAGGTGAATTAAAATTTCGCTATCAATGCCTGGGTATGGGAAGTAAGCACCCTATGGTACCGATCTGACAACTCTACCAAGACGTATGGTTGACAGTTTTTTAATTATGACTGTCACGATCTGGCAACCCTGTCATTAGAATGAAAATATCTGTCAAATCCTGGCTAACTAGTTTTAACGCAGACACGACCGATCTCAATGTGAATCTGCTCCTGCAGCCAAACTAATAAATTTTACCACAAAATGTCATAGTCATAAATTATGATGTGGCCAGGCACATGACTTTATCATACCATATATAACATAGAAACGAGGTTAGGCTTATCGGGCGGAATGATTTGGGCTCATCTGGGCTTTTTCCAGCCTTTGGTATGAACACTACATTCACCCCTCTCCAGACCTTAGGTATATTGCCATTTGCAAAGCTATCCCGAAAAATATTTGTGTGGCGTGGTGTGATTTCCTTAAGTCCTATTTGCAGTAGGGCTGGGAATATACCATCTTGGCCTGCAGTTTCGAACGGTTTGAATCCGTTAACTGCCCATGCTATTTTGATTCGAGTGAACATTTTCTTAGCGTGTTTTTTGCTTTAGCTGGATGGGCACCTGATTGCCTCTATACCATTGTCAGCATGTACTCTATTTATATATTACTGACAAGTTTACGTAATAACCATTTTCCCTTGAATCTATTTATACTATTTATACTATCATACTATGTAGTATGAAGTATTTAGTATGAAGTATGTAGTATGATAGTAAAAATGACACGGGTGTAGTCAGTATTATTTTACTGCCTAGATGTGAAATATTTTATGTGTATGCAAATATATATGGAAAATAGATATCCGGAGGTAACGATTCAACCCCACTTATAGTGTTTTTGCCGTTTTTTTTTTTCACAAACAATACGTCATCCTTTAAATACCTATCAATACAGCAAATTTTAAAGAACTGTCAGGTGATGCTGTAGTCGGCGCATGTGCGCTGAATATTGAAGTGGGGAAACGATGTACCAACTATTTGGTTATTTATAGAAAGTATTATTTTAGGGCAAATTAAAACTTTATTTTTATTTTCTGTTAACTTTTTACGTACTCTGCCACTATGCGCGATGTTTGAAAAGGGTATTTAACTGTATTAACAATATCCTATCACGTGATTGCAAACACGGTGTAACTGGCAGTCTCCAGTGACGTCACATCGTATTAAGGGGTAATGCCAATCCAAATTTTCGAAAAATCGACATTTTTTTGCTTAACTGATGTCTCGAGATTTTAGAAATAAGGTACAATGCGTTTTATATTTGAAAAAATCTGATGTGACCACGCACATGACTTTATCATAATATAGAAAATGAATACTTTAGCTGCATGATATTCTAGTTGATCGAGAATGGCCATGTCTGCATTAAAATAAAACTATTAGAACTAGACAGATATTTTGATTATATTGACAGTAGGTTTTGTCAAAACTTCAGCGTTTGGACTACCTACTGTCATTAGAATCACAATATCTTGCAAACCCTGGCTAACTAGTTTTAATGCAGTACGAGCGATCTCGATGAAATAGAATTTGCTCGTGCAACTTAACTATGAATATTACCAAAAAATATCATAGTCATAAATTATTCAGAATTTCCTCAATATTAATTTACTATTTAACTATTTCGACGAAATTCCAGAAATGGCGACTTATTTCCAAAATCATTCAGAAATGCTAAGACTAAACTTATGTTCCGTGGTTTTAATGGACTATATTATTTGTATCCTAGCGTTTTGCCAACAAGTTTTTTAGTTTTTTTTAATACAAAAATATTTTTAGTTTACTATATATACAGGCTGTCCCACGCTATATGCAAAGTACATCAATGACGATAAGAAATCGAAAACACGATTCTTCCATATCGAAAAGCTGTGGATTCACTCTACAGGCAGAAAATATTTTTACAACGACGTACGAACACAAACTTATGATTTTTCAATGGAACAGAAGATTCCATGTATCCTAATCGTTTTGAGTTTTATCAACTGTTTCTGAGATATTGTGGAAGTAATGTAAAAACGTGCATTTTTCTAAAAATAATTCAGGGAATTCTGAATATTTCTGTAAATCTAACAAGGATAAATAAACGAAAGAACTAATTTTGGATAGTAAAAATATCGCACTTTTTGACAGTTACTATTGATTTGCGATTACAATATAACTTAAAAATTTAGATGGAATACAGAACCGTAAACTAGCGTTCGAAAAATGCCTTAGTCAACAGCTACAAAGTTACTTAACATCTAGTTTCATTTAACGTATGCATAAGAAATCATTAATATTAAATATTTAGATACCATGACGAATTTCAACAATCGCACAAATATAATGACCTGAAATGAAATAATTGCAAATTCAATTATAAAATACACAAACAAATACAACCATCCAAAAACTTTTTTGTTTAGGTACCAACCGAAAATTGTTTAAAATTTGTATTAAATATCTGTGGTTCTAATTATTTAAAGAATATTAATAAGTTCTTGGTTCTAGGGTAGTACCTATTTTCGTATACTTAACACAGTAATAAAGTAATAGTAACACTGTCATAAGATATAAAATAACTAAATAAAAGGATTACTGAAATAATTATTATTTATTACGTAGTACGTGCTCATATTTGCCGGTCAAGTTAATGTGTTAAAGTCAACAACAGTTAAAGTTAAAGTCTTCGGATTCTCGGTGGACATATGACATTTTCCATCATTTCTACAGAGATTATTTGATAATGCTCCCTTATTCTTCATATTTATCGTAGTTGTGATTCCCCCATAAATATCTCCTCATGTCTCCACTAGTAAGAAATCAAATAGGGTCAAATCAGGCAATCTAGTTTGCCAGAGCGTTTGACTACATAAACAATTTTTTCTACTTTGCGTTCGTTATGAACTCATAACGAAACCGGTTTCGGTGTCGTTATGAAAACACTAGGTCACAAACATTTGGTAACTTTTAGTTTTCCACGACTGATGATATTGACGTCAAGTGTCAAATAAGGCTGACATCTCAATCGCTATTGGCTCGCGTCAATCGTATTTGTGAATTTTAGTACAACTACCAACTGTTGAATATGTAACTACTCTAGATTGTAAGATGACAACCGCAATTTTTGAAATATATGTAAATTTAATGTCGCAAAGTAGAAAAAATAGTATATAACACTCGTTTTATAAGACGTATTGGCGCACTCGTTCCATTTGGGCACTCCTCGCTACGCTCGTCGTGCCCAAAACTACTCGTGCGCCAATTTTTGTCTTATAAAACTTGTATTATAATATACTATAATGTCATAAATATTGATTAAACAATTTTGCAGTGGCACATTTTTAAACATGCTGCTGTATGAATAGAAGTATTATTACATTTATGAGATTGTTGAATTTTGTCGTACCATCTAGAATCTAGATATTTAATATTAATTTATGAATTGTGTTATATGTCAATGTCGAATTAGATGCTTAATAACTTTTTACTAATTTATCGATAATTTGAATTATGTTAAGACATAAGTTCGATTTCCAATTTTTAAGTTTTGTGGCATTTAGCATACCTTGAGTTATTCGGGATAAATCATATAAGAATCGCAAATCAATAATAACTGTCAAAAATTGCGCTATTTTTACTATGCAAAATTGTTTTTTTTTGTTTCCTCAGAATATTTTTTTTTAATACAGGCTTTTGATATTTTTTTCAGAATAACTCTGAAACAGTTAATAATAGCCTAATACAAGTTATAAAAGTCAAATATTTGTCATTAATTGTAAATTTTCAGTCTTGTCAATTATTGGCGATTAAGGTTATAAGTTTGACAATTAATTGTCTGTACTGTCACTCGGCAGTGTCAATTATTGGCGATTAAGGTTACAAGTTTGACAATAGATTGTCTGTATTGTCATTCAACTCCGACTTGTTTGTATTGTTATTCAACTCCGTAGATACGCATGTCACTTGATAACGTCAAAATATTTATTAATAATGTTCAAACGGAGGAACAAAACCATTGTACGACATAAGATTTTGTATGCACCTCGGGCATTACTTGATGTTTATACCCTCGGGCGACTTAAAAAGCTCTCGGGCGTATCGGCTCTCGAGCTCTTTAAACAGTCACCCAGGGCCATAAACATCCGTGTAATGCCCTTGATACATAAATAACTATTATTTTTGCAAAAAATGGAAGAATATGTTCGTAACATCGTATATTTTTGTTTAAACAACTGGTAATTGTTTAAACAATTTTAGCGTAGTTATTAAATGACAAAAAAACATGTCAATAATCCAACAATAGTATAATTTCTGCAAAAAAAGTAATAAATCACGTAACTTTGGAAAATTGTAAATGTGGGGAAAATTTTTCCTTATTTTTAGGGTACTGCAGGAGAGGGTGGGGGCGGTTAGCAAAATAATGGTTGTGGATTTTATCCTTGGAGAGTTCTGAACAATTTCTGATAATCCACTGCAACTTTTTTTCGAAATCCGAAACGTAAAAAAAGGAAAACAAGATGCTTTTTTCTAATGTATGCAGATTTTTCTAAAATTTTTGGGGATTCTTTTCCGGGAAAAGGAATTGTCTCTGATTCATATGTTGTTTGGTTTGCTCTAGTGTGACGTCATAGCAATCAGCTGATCATTCTTGTACTGAATACATGACAATAATATTTGTTTAGATAAATACAATAAAACGCACATTTACATATTTTTTCATTTAAAAAATCATAATAGTTAATGTAATAAAAATGCTAATACTACGTATATGTTTATCAATATGTAGATAATCTTCATTCACAATAAAGTTATCAGCGTTTCCTTAATTGATTACAGCACAGATAGAATAACAATGGTTATAATGATTCTCACCAGAAGGTAGAAAACGTGCAGCCGTTAGAATCGATCCGTGATACCCTACCGCGAAGTTAACAAACAGCTTTCCATATTCTTTCCCATATCGTCCTTTATCGCCCTAGTCGGACTGTGTGTCGCCGCGTTGGCTATCAACGTATTGATCGAAGTCTTTTACATAACTGCACTCTTTGCTCTGTGTAACACTCACCTACTTTTATCTTAGCATCAAACAAGATAAAATAATTTGCAAAAATCCTACGCAAGTGTCAAATTCGCTGCATTACAACATGGTCGTATAAAACCACAGTATCATATTCAGCCGATAATAGTCTTATTCTGATACTGTTATAACCTGGATGCTGTGAGGGATCCACACATACATACTTTCGGTCGTATCTATTCTGAAACAGTAGTCCTTTGTGTGGATGCACTATAACCTTAAAATTTGCAGAATCCTTATACGCGTAAGCATTCGTTCTCCAGTGATAATATCCCAAGTCGCCTGGTTTTGGTCGAAAAGGCTTTGCCCCTGTAAAAATGGGCTGCCAATCCTCTTTTATTAAGCTTTCTGCATAATCGATGTATCCAGAAATTTCCATTCCGCTCTTTGTGTATACTCTTATAAATATGATAGTCGACATAATGCCCATTCGATTCGAATGTTCTCTCAGTGTAAGTTCCCTCTGAAATGTAGTAATTGCTCGTTGGCCTTCCGACGCTAATACATAAGGTTTAATGGTTGGAAAAAGGTACTCTAAAACTGCAGCTAATCGTTTCTCAAATTGTGCCTTGGTAAGAGTTTCCCCTGATTTTCTATAACCAAGTTCAGCTATTTGTCTTGAAGTTGTTATGCTTTGAAGGTAACAGTGATCAACATTATACGCCAGCGAGTCCAGATAGTCATCGTACGTCTTAAATTGCACCAACCTTTTATCAGCTTCGATCTGTGGTGTTGCTTGTAAGGGCTCTGTCATCACTTTCTATTAATAACAGTGCTAATAAACTTGCTTTACTGAAAAATAGTGTTCGAACAAACATCAAAATAAAAATGTTTTCTAGACGTTAAATAATTTGTTTTCATAAATGTGTCAACGTAGTGCCAGTGGTCTCATGTCAGTCTGAGATATAGCATATTACGTACAAGTGGAAAGTGAACATAGGAGCTACGAAGCGGCGAGTTTGGTTATTTGTCACGAACACGTAATATGTGCTACAGCTCGAGTATGAGTACGACCAACAATGTATTGAGAAATATTGCGATATAAATAGATTTATTAGGTTAGGTTAGTATATTTGACAGTTACATTTGCGTTGTGCTGACATTGTCGTGCGTTAAAAACACAAAAGCAAAAGCAGGCAGACTTCTTCACAAAAGTGAAGAAGTCTGCCTGGACATTTATACATACTGTTGTAGGTAAAATTAATTATTTTACGCCGTGCACAAACATTCCGATACTTAAAATACAGCGGGAAATATTTCAGTTTTTTACTACGCTTGTCTTAACTTCACATCTTTGTTGCTTTTTACTTCAAGTCTTGTAATCGATCTTTTACATACTTCCCAATGTCCAATCAAGTTGAAAGTGTGCATGTGGACAGATTTCCGGTAAACGCATAGATCAATAAAAAGATCTGATAAACTAAAAAAGATTGATTTTTGGAAATTTGTAGGGCAATTTTTTATAAAGTGTGTAATGAAATTCCGTTCGTTATAAAGAAATGCATACTTATTTTGTTAGTAATAAGTTTTTATTGATTGTATAACTTTTACTTGTGTGCATTTATTTTGGAGATTCCTGTTTTTGTATATTTTTGAACTCGTCTGAACGTCCGAGACGTAATTGGTTCCGAAACTGGTTTTATATGTGATTCTCGTATACTGTTTCTGAGCCGCCCAGACGAACAAGTTTCGGGAATAGTGGGGGTCGTTTTGACGAATATAAGCCCGACCATTTCCCTCTAGAGTTGAGTCTATTTCTGTTGGCCCCTTGCATGCTGATGAGATAGCTCAGAGATCTCGGTATTGGCCCCTTGAATGCCGATGCGAGGTATTATCAAGGTATTATCTGATGGCCCTTTGCATGCTGTTGATAATATGTCGAACTGCTTACCTCGCTGGTCATAGTTGCCGAGGTAGTTTTGTCAGACATATGTTTTTCCAGATATATGTTAATTTAGTACTATCGATTTCCGCCGTCACCGAATCGGGAATATTTTCCCGTCCCGTTAACCTATCTCCTGTAATAATATTAGTTTAACTAATATCCGAACCCCGCCGCAGAAGTAAATAGAACCGTAACCCGTTATTTCCAGTCTATAGCATTGTCTTGATATATGTAAATGATTAATGGTGAATAACTCATTTATTACTTTATTATTATTATTTTATTCCGACGAACCCAGGACCTACGAGCTACCTATAACAGTGTTTAATATTGTTATATTTATAGTGTAACGCTTCCACACTGCACCAGAGAACGAGGTGCGTTACACGTGTAGTTTAAAAAATACATTTTTTAAATAAATTTATTTACTATAGTGTTTGGATAGCCGATATTTATCAAATGCACGAATACGTAGCGCCGTCTTTACATCGAGTGAACCATTATTTCTTATAGTTTATCTGGAAAAGGGCGCATCCTGTTTTAAAAGGATATTTAACTGCTGTTTGTATAATAAATGTGGCAAGTATCGAAAAAAAAAAAAACGTGGTAAACTGCATTCAATTCAAACATTCCCACATATTAATTATATGTAGGTGTATTGTTGCGGTTAATGTTTTAACAAGAGCCTATAGTATTGGGGATACAGTTTACGGTAATTATATTAAGCAAAAAAATAATTGACCATTAATGGAGGCCTTTAAATCGCTGTAAAACTATAACTATAGTTATTACATGTGCACGTAAGAACATAAAAATACCGATTCGACGTGTGAAAGTTTACCGATTTTGACGTATAATTGTTTTATAATAATCACGTCTTGCTCAAAGTATCCGTACAAAAAAAGCGAAAAAAGTCATCAGAAAATATTCACCTATTTATGCATCAATATTTCCGAAAGTATTATTACAAAGCACTACTACAAAATATTGAAAGATATAGGTTTGCGAGAAGGTTATATATATATATATATATATATATATATATATATATATACATATATAAGCCTTATAATTATTCACATCTATTATCTGAATTATCTTTTTTCTGCAGTGAATTTTTTTCAGTTAATTATGTTATTAGCGCTCTGAGGGCGATAGACAATAATATCATAATACTATATGTGAGAGATACCTATATACAGTGAGCGCGTAAATTATGGAAACAAGAGAAAATCGCCGACACGCTTTGTTATTTTGAAAAATCCTCAAACACGTCGACTCTTAATTATTAAATTACACATGTTTGTGATAAATTTTATCTCCAGCCGTCAATTGTTACTCAGTATGATGTCACCGAACATTTTTAATGACAACCTTCATTCTCCATTTTACTTATTGTTTTTGAAATTGTGTTTTGGACAGAATTCTTAGACCTGAAAATGAATCTGGGCTCCAAAATTGTCTATCCCGTTAGGATTTCGTAAATGTGTGGTCAAAATGCCAAAAACCGACATTTTGTCTTTTTTTACCAGCTGAACCCCTTGTCCTAGGAACCTCAAAATGTTTTCATAGTTAACCTTAATCTTTGCACTTTTACCTGGAATCCTGAAGGTTTGTTCACAAATGTTTTTGAAGCATTTACAGCGATTCTTTAAATGGTGTGCGGGCGCCTCCATAAAAGAAACAACAAATATCGCACTAACCTGACGTGATATGAGACTCTCACGCTCGGATTCATATTCAGCGCAAATAAATCAATCGAAAACCGACACGCTTTCGCTTTCCACAAATAAGAAATACTTATCAATGTTAATACTAATTTACAACTGTATTTTTCTCGAAAATGTTCTTATGTAAGGCCAACAAGTTTCCAAGTTACCATTAGACATTAAGAAGGTCAATAAGGGTTGCCATATAAAACAATTATCGACGCCGTCAAAAGTAAAAAACAATTGATGATTGAAAAATAAATTTGATATAAATGTGGGTATTTTAATAATGAAAAATCGGCGTATCCAAGGGTTTGATCAAATAGCAACCGTTTTAGAGATTTTGTCATGTTTCAATACTTTGCGCGCTTACTGTATACTACATTCTCAGCGCTCTAATAATAGTGATTCGACCGTAAAATATTCATTTTTATGGCAAAGGAAGAATAGATTTTCTCGAAAGATAAGATATATAATAAAAATAGGGCCACTATACAGGCTGTCCCACTTTATTCCGCGCAAAAATTATTTTTAGAAGGTAAATGTAATTCTCAGTAAAATTTTTCATATGCTTGTTTTTCAAATCCTTAAAAAGTTATGAAATATAAATAAAATAAAAAATAATGCACAAGATAATACATATCAAACAATGCGAAAACAAAGAAGGAACACAATCAATACTCATAACAACAATAAAAGTAAATACATTTAAGTAAAACGTTCAAAATATTAAAATGAAATTAATAAACAAATAGTCCGTATGAAGCTTGTTGCTCAGTGTGACATTTACAGTCTGGTAAATAGTTTTGCAAGTTTACGATATTATTCCACCGCTCTGCATTGTCGAAGAATTTCGACTTTGCCTACTTTTCATGCATGTTAAAAATAACCCTTTCGGGATGATCTATTTCTAAAATTATCCGCTTGTTTAGCATCGATAGGTATGCGGTGCAACTGGCACGAACACTTGTAGCATACGACTAGGTTCGTTTCATGTGAATGATAGCATTTCTGTTGATCGGCACTGCACTCGTAAACATCCTTGGCGTAATTAAAATTGTGCAACGTCGTTGTAAATAAAATATATTGTGAAATGCCTGCATCTGCGGCGGAATTTGTATTTATAACTTTCGCATTTGTACACATACTCAGGGCATATTCCAGTATAAGCACTGCCTAAAGAGCTCAATAAAGGCTTTGTAGATATCTATTTCCAATAATATCTACAAACCCAAATAAAAATAATATCTATGTAGAATTTTGGTGGCGTTTTATGAAACTAATGGAAAGTATGCTTCCATTCTACTATATTCAGTTGTATTTTTCTTTATTTGCATGGTCAGCACGAAAATCATCTAGAACTCTTTTTTTAATAACCTACTGAAATAGGAGGATACTACCGCATAACTAAACTCATAACAAGTAACAAAAACGAAAAACGGTTATATGCATCTTTTTCCTTTCTGTACCTAGTCTATATGATGCGTAATTATCAAAGCTGGGCAAAGTTAATCAGAAAGTTAACTTCGTTAATCGTTAGTCCGTTAACAAAAAAGTTTGCAAATAGCTGCGGACCTTTTGGTTCCATAAGTTAAAATTACCGTAAGGAATTTTTAAAGCTAGGTATAGGAGTATACCGGGTGATTTAATTTCGAGCCTCACCATGGGGATCTTGCTTATTAGTGGAGATAGAGCTTATGTTTAAATTTGGCAAAGTTTCGTATTTTTGTGCTAATCAATTATCTGAAAAGAAATTTAAGCTATCATTTTTCATTTTGAAGATATCCACAGAAAACTGAAATGTTAAGATATCGTCTTTAATTTTTTATTCAAAACCAAATGGAGCTATACATTTGAAACAAAAATATTCTACAGGTACTTTTTAACAAGGAATGCAGTGTTATTTTTTAATTTGAAAAAAACATCAAAGATGGCGGCGTAACCATGGCCTACTTTTGTTTTTCTTATGTTGAATGTTGAATTTTGTCATGGCCCGATAGTCGTGTTTTTCTCATTTCCGCAAGGTATTACATGTTACCGTTCTTTTTTTAAAATAATGGTGTAATAATCAAAAAACCATCAGGTACCCAACTGGAGCTTGGTTACAGACCGCGGGAGTCGTTGCCAAGCAACGCCAACAAAATGCACGTGGATCAAGCGGCGCCCTCACCGTTAGGTTTGCCATTTAACCAAATAAACCTTAATTGTGGTTGATTGTAGATGTAAAATAACGTTTACCAATAACGAAAAACGTGAAATAGTTAAGAGTTTAATTGAATTTTGACATTTTCCGATAGACGTGTCTTTTCTCATTTTCGAAATGTTTAACATGTTGGCATTACTTTTTAAAACAATGGTTTAATAATAAAAAAACACGTGCTTCCTTTTCTTGTTGTTTATCGTGCTTATCAAGTAATCAACTGCAGCTTGGTTACAGACCGCCGGCGCCGGACTGACCAAGAGTACGATTATTATTTAAGTAAATGTTCAAATTGGCCGCTATTTTCTTGAAGGCACAAAAGCGTACCCGCTTTTCTACATGTTGTTATGCTCTTCTTAACTGTTCTCCCCGGATTCTTTTTTTCACATTCACATTATAACGGCCGTAATATTATAGCAATTGATCTGAAATTTGGTGTACAAGCTTATCTCTAAAAAAGAAAGGACAAGTTCGTGAATGGGCAAATGGGTTAACTCCACATTTTTTTTTAAATTCCACACTGACAATATTTGGCGGTGGGGGTAAACTTCGGCCCGGCTGAACATAATTTCTTACATATTTCTTAATTTCTTACTATTTTGTTCTGTTTTCGTCCGACTGGGAACTGAGAAGTAACTAAAAACATGCTAAAACAACAAAATTCGCGCGCATACTTTATATATGGACGCCGCGTAGCCCATATGTAAACCACATGTAAACAAAACTAAGTCAGAACTCACCTAGAATCTCAATAGCAATAGACATGTTTACTAATTTTTTTTTTATTTAACGTAGTTCGATTAACCGATGATGAATGTACCGGAAGATAATGCCTCGGTTAATGGTTGAGAAAGTTAACTTAAAAATTTAACTCGTTAATTAGCGATTAACGGATTAACACGTTTGTGCACACCCTTGGTAACTATTAATAAAACTTAATAATAAATCTAGAATATACAGATTAGTATCGTAAGGACCAATATGCTATTGATGAGGACTAATTGCAGAGAATTACAGAAATATAACACAAACTTTAGTGACATATTCTTGTTCAGCTACTGCTATAATTGTATAAGATTTTATTCATTTACAGTCGTATATCAGTTTGTGTATTTGTTCGTGATAACAGTTTAGATCTAGTTTTTTTCTTGCTATGATTATCCTACTCACACTGACGGACGCATTGAAGAAACAGGAGTTCACTATTCCCCAACTGATACCGCGACGAAAATAACCAATTCAAATAACTACCATTCTCGCCAATTCGCTTCAAAATTAAGTATTAAGTATTTATATAAGCGTTAGTTTTTATTATTTATTTTATTATTTGCAGCTTTTCAGTTGCACCAACAAACATGCCTCCAAGCATTTCTTGTGCTTTAAGGTACTTAGTACGCTATGCTGTGACTGGGGTTGATGACTGTTTTTAGCTGGTAGGTAGGGTCACGCTGAGCCATGCCACGCCCCCGGAAGCCATAGGTTTAGTTATCAGTCATAGAAGCCTAAATTTATTTACCAACTTTTAAGATTGATTAAGATTATTATTAATTATAATAGTTATAATAGTAGTACTTAGTATTGCGTTTTATTTCGTATAGTCAATAAAACAATTTACACACTATTGTCTATTAAGTCATTAGTCGTAACACAACTATGTGAATTAACGATAAAATTTTTGTAATGCGCTGGAAATTGTTTTACATTTTTTTCGTTAGCAAACTTAATGTTTTATCATAGCCGATGCCCGCGCTTGAAAACAGAGATCACGTTCATTATTCAAACGACGACGTAAACTTGAATTGGATAAGATTAACTGGACTAACCGGAATAAACGACCAACAAATCACAAACTGAGCAAGGATCATCCTGATGTTGCATATTATTTTAAGCTAAACCCTTGCTCGAAAAGAAAGCATTTGCAAAAACATGTTTATTTGAATTATTTGTCATGTATTTGATGTAGAACCAACCCAAGGTCTATAAAGAGAGTAAGGTTATCCAGTTTGCCATCATTCCTACAGTCTGCTTTACATACCCCAGAATCAGAATGTCATCCTGCTTGAAAATATCATACAACTAATATATTCCATTATACAATTATACAATATAATCATTTAAAATTTCAATGATGACTCAAAATATAGCATTTTTTTGTCTTTAGCACACCTCAAAATTTCATTTACCGACATCGTAAAAAAATAAACCACAGTACTTATGGCATGGCTCACCCGGTACAATAATATATAAGTACTGTGAAATACGTAGCACACCGGTCTCAATCTAGTAGCCTGCTCTGGATGTTTTACACTTTTACTACCTCAGTGCTGCATGCGATAAGATAGCAGTGTTGTGCGACCTAAATCCTGAACTCTAGGTAGCGCCTCCAAGTTAAATTCGCTCATTTATAGACGCCTATGCTTTGTTGGGCGTAATATTTTTATTAATTTATCATGGTTTAATTGCATGATTACATGATATGCCTTTACTTTCTTTAACATAAGAATTAGGTACTGAATTTGATGTTTACTAAATATTGATCCTATAACGTCAATTGAATCAAGAGTGAATTTGATATATTGATTTCCGGGTAGAAACCGCGTTGATGACTTTGAAGAAGATTCTTCTTAGCAGTTGATTTGCTACTTAGTTCTGAAGATGCGTCTTTCAACATAATGCGAAAACTTGACAGCTTCAAAGTCATCAACGCAATTACTACCCGGAAATCAATTATCATTGACTCAGACCGCGGAAATCTACAATCCAGACAACTGAGAATCGATTGTCTGATGTGACAATAAATTTTTGGGTGTTAAAAGTTTCATACGCCCTCACAGTATTAAATTTAGACTGTTGGTCAAGCAGAAAAACTATAAATCGCAGCAGAGTCCCTACAGAGTATTCTTAATTTAAAACGAAAAACTTGTTTGTCAAAACTTGGTTGTAGGCAAAATCAGTATGCTGGGTCCTTGTTGACACAATAATGTAAATACTGATGTCGTCATACACTGGTAGTCCAGCACACAGTACTTGTTAAGTTGCTAGTAATTTTAGATGCGGGTTCAAAGCGCAACAAAACTATATATTAATTATTTCCAAGCGGGCTTCAAAATGGGGTGTGAAAGAAATTAGGGTCATTTCTCGTCATGTGTGCATATACCAATAAACTGTCATTAATTCGATAGAATCATTTGGGAGTAGGACACATTTTAACCACAATGCAATATATTGAATAATTTTATTCGCAGTATCTGTTTGGAGCTGTTAGCCTGGATAATGTTACCTTACAAAGTGACATTAACACTATTATATACGGTGTTAGTAAATAAGTGCGACAAACTTTAGGGGGTGATTCTGTATGAAACAAATAATGATAGTTTGCTATATAAACGTATGACCGCAAATGCTTTTCTTAAACTTTTCTTAAAAGTTTTCTTAAGTTTTTCTTAAAAACGTTTGAAATCTTGTGTCACGTCTGAGGAAGGTCATTTTCAACAGTTTTTGTAGCTTTGCGCCTGTTTAAAATTTTATTAGTATTATTTTGATTTTTTTATTGATTTAGTTTAATGTTATTGTATTAAATAGTTTTTAAAAAAACTAGATCATTAAGATGTTTTATTTTTTGCATAAAAACTTCCTTACGAAAAAAAGGCAGAGAGAGACTTTTTGTCATAAATTGAACGATGAATTCTAGAATGATTTTTAATTTGAAATATCCCAGAGGCGTACAAATTTTTTCTTTAAAAAAATTGATATCATTACCCGTATGCGCGCAGTTTTTAAGAAAAACTTTAAACCCCGTCTCTCAGAAAACGAAGCATTTGCGGACATACGTTTATATAGCAAACTGTCATTATTTTTTCATGCAGAAACACCCCCTGAAGTTTGTCGCACTTATTTACTAACACCCTGTATAATGGACCGGATACCAGCAATGACGAACCCTGCAAAACTAAGTCGAAAGTACTAAGTCAAAGGATGATTAAAATCAGAATGATTCTAAACTCAATGTTGTGCCTATAAGTACGTAAGTATAATTTATTATAACCATACTATATAAAAACTAAATAAAAATGCGTTTACTTTTGTAAAAGCAACCCAATCTTGATTAAAATAAATATACTGCTAGCGCAAACATCCCAAATCGCCTCGAGATGGCGCTAAATCGATTTCTAAATCTTCTTTTTCTACCCATTTTTGGTTTGTCCGCTGCATGCGCTGGCGCTGGATCGTATGCGGACTATGCGATATGACCTGGCTTAAGGTTTCTTTGCAATAATGAACTTAGAGTTTCCTTGCTAAAATCAGGGCTGTGGAGTCGGAGTTGTGGAGTCGGAGTCGTGGAGTCGGAGTTCAGACAAAATTCGGAGTCTGAGTCGGAGAAAAAGTACTGACTCCGACTGCGAGTCCACGTTTAATTGCTGTAGAAAAAAGAACATGCGAGATGTACGTTGCCTCAACAGACAGTACCTAAATAAATAATTCCAAATATTCTATTAGGTCATTTACAAAGTACCTCCTACATACATATGTAAATATTCAAATTACAAAACACACTTTTCAAACGAAAGTTAAGACGATTTACAAAAAAATAATCTGATAGAAATTTGAAAACGGAAATTTGAGCAAAAGAGTTAAAATGAGATTGAGGAGTAGGACCGTAGTTCAATTAGTATCATTTATTCAGTAGTTATACCTGTAGCTATAATTATGATTATTTTCTGCTTAGAAAATAATTAGAAATAATTTAAGGGTATCTTTGCAAGAAAATTAGTTGGAGGTATTCCCCCACAACAATTTTATAAACGTATATTGCAATTAATTTTGTTTTTATTAGAATGAATTTTATTTCGTATTATACACTGTGTCCTATGGGTGCTTCTGTTATTATTGGGGATAGAAAATCGGTTAAGTGGACAAAGTCGTGCCTATTTGTATGTTCTCTAATGAGAAAACAGTTTAATACTTAATGATTTCAGAGATATTTTGAATAAACATCAATTTTTTTACCGACTCCGCAGCCGTGGCTAAAATTAACCGGCGGCGGCGGTGCGAAACCTCGGTGAAGACATGGAGATTTTTGTACCTTCGTTGCCAAATAAAGCCACATTAAGTTCAAACACTACTGTGCGTTAGTTGAGCTGTCTAGAGGGTTGCATAAACAATAAATCCAAATGGCAAATCAGGGATTCTGACACTTCTGTATAGGCTGCTGCCCGTTTAATATAAGTTTTAGAAAATAAATTTATCTGGTTACATTGGATTTTTAGTCGCACAAACTTACCACATTAGAAATTATCGCCCGTGAACCGCTACGAACAATTTACTAAATAAAAATGAAATAGAATTTGTTCATGATGTTAAACTATTAATTTTAGCAAAAATGTCATAGACATAAATTATACATAATTTCCTTTACATTAGGTTATTATTTGACTACTTTCACAAAATTACAGAACTGGCGGCTCATTAGCAAATCGTTGGAAAGAGTAAACACCAAGTCCCATCGGACCCTTTAGAACAAAAATTGTTTCAGCTCTAAGTTTGCTCAAGTATGAAATTTCGTCCCGCACGCGCACGCGCGCGCGCACACACACACACATACAGATTTTTTTCCCTTGGTCGAACATGTTCAGGGTAACCAAAATGACATATTTCGACTTAAATCTCATCTCATCTCTTTTCTCGACACGATTACAACACTTTGACATACTACGTTTGATTAAGTAAAAAACTGTCCCACTTTCATTCTGGGCGTAACTATAGTAAACTCCCATCAAGAATTATTCATTTTTTTTAGTAAGTTGTGCATGCTTTGTAGATGGCACTCAATTCCGGAAAGGTTCTAAATGAAAACCACTACAAGGTAGGTATTATATAGTATCAGACCTCGTTGTGCAAAGATTCGTTTGTCTAATTTGTATATTCTTATAATTTAAGGAGTATATTAAGGCGTTCAATATAAATTCAATAATCGTCGGGTAGGTACTTTCTGCCATATTACATCTGCTTTTAATTATAACACTTGGGTTATAACATTCATCTTAATGCTCTGAGTTACCTGCGTTCACACAATTTTAAGAAGGGCCCATCTCTGATATTTAGCGCACAATGATTTCACAAACTCCTCGCAGGTAGCAACCGTCTAAATAACCTATTCTTGATTTTTACTTAGGTTTACCTAGCGCTTTAGAAAATACGCAGAGCCTGTGCAATGTCCATTGGCGACCCACTAAAAACCATATACGCCGTTGCATTTAAAGTAAAGAGCTTTGTTGTAACAATTACGTACTGTACGCATGCACCGTCCTGACTAATTCACTATTTCAATTCACCGTGAACAGTCAGGTATTACGAATTAAAAGTACATTATATATTTAAATGTGAACACAGCGGCTTTTTCCCCCACGAGTACTACTGCCTATTTAGTATGCGGAAAATTTGACTTCCATTGTACATTTTAGAAACATATGAGTCATTCAAGATTATCAATGGAGTAATTTATGTGTTTATTAGACCTTAACCGAACCATTATACACTAACAAAGCTGGGCAAAGTCAATCAGAAAGTTAACTTCGTTAATCGTTAACACGTTAACGAAAAAGTTAACCTGGTTAACCGATAGTCAGTTAATTTATTGTAAATGTAACGGAAGCTAACGTTAACCGTTAGTCGTTAACATTTTATAAAAAAGTAGGTTATTTTGAATTCTGGATACTATGCAACCCAAAGAATAAGTTAAAATTGTGTTTAGAGTTTTTAGAACGATATTAAACAAAGTAAAATATTTATTATTACATAATAGATCGGTACATACAATAAGATCGGGAACCTTTGTACACTTTATATATGCTTTATATACGGACGGCGCATCGCACAAATCAGTACGTCACACATGTAAACAAAACCGAACTTGCACATAATGCTTATAGCAATTTTAAATGTTTGAATTAACGGATGACGAATGTAGGGGAAGTTTATGACCCCGTTAATGGGTTGTGCCCAACTTTGCCAACAGGTGATGATGTACATCTGTGTGGCACTTTCATTGTGTTATATGTTCTCCAAACATACTTATTTATACGTAATGTAAATAACATAAAAAAATCAACATTTTTTAATTTACCAATATTTGCTGTTTTGGATAATGGGAACATATTCTCATCTTTTTCAGCGCCATGTTTTGGTACCCTACGTATTCCAAAAACTGAATAACACCGTATTCCCTCCTGGGGGAATACTGACATGAATTACAGCATATTGAAACTATTAAAACGTCAACATTGATAATTTAGTAGTAACACCACTTTTGACGGCAAAAATAATGTTTTTTAAAGTATTTCTGGAGCCTCGCCACAGTTTTCACCACTTATCTGGCCACGTATTTATATGTTTCCTTGGTGCAAGTTGCATAATATAATATCGATAGTAATAAACAGTAAAAAGTTAACGAACTCGATGATGGCAGGCAATTTTATAAATAAAGAATTCGAAGTAACCCGCGACTGTTGTAAAGCCATAGACATATGCTTCCGAAGAAAATGATGAAAATATAGAAAAACAATTTAAATAAACGGAAAACAGCTATAAACAAGTAATAAAATACAATGACAATAATTATTGTTCATGGTTCAATATTATTTCATACTACTCTGTATTACAAAGCAATCCTTTTTTTCACACCAATGTTATGGTATTTTGTTTCAAAATTGGATAACTTTAAAAGTAATAACAAGAAGGTGCGTTTTGGATTTTTACCTAATGATAATAATGTTCAAATGCACAAAGTACTACTATAGACAAATGATCTAATTCAATGGATTGGCGTGATACAATAAAATATGTCAAATTCAGGACAAAAAACTTAAAATATTGACAATATTCGTTCGTATATAGTAACGTGAATACTACTCCTATTAATTAGTAGTTAATATGTGTCCCTGGTGTTATGAATAACCCCGTTTTTTTCATTAGATTATATTTTATTAAAAAACATCATCAATAATATTGACGATCCACAGTACCAGGATGTTGTATAGTATCTATCTTCATTTTGCTATATAGCTTTTCAATATCGCCTTTCAATTTTCCTTTAATTAATATATTAAAAACTACTGGAAAAATTTACGAGGTTTTGCGAGGTAAACGCAAGCTTACTGTTTTGTTTACTGATCTATATGCACCAAATTTTGTCGCATTAATCTCACATAAATTGCATGCTAAATTTTAAGATTCCAGCATTCCGAATCTGCCATAACTCCAAAATTGACTATTTACCGGTAAGACCCCTTTCTTCGGAGTCCGTAACATTTCATTTAAATCGCTATACACTGTACACCTTTTAGATTTTAGCACTTACAGAAAAATTAACGGATTCGTGGATTTTATCACTAATTTCGTTTCCACACTGTATAAGTGTACCATTAATACATGCACGATGCAATGTAAATTATGTTACACGATAAAACTGACTCCACGGACGACGAGTCCTCTGTCTCACCCATATCGCATATAGAATTCCTTAAACATGGGTGGTGTTTGAATAAACTGGAGGTCAGAGATCTTGATTGTCTGACCTTGATCTCGATCATGGCACCACTGCTTTGTGGTTGAAAGAGAATATACGAGAACGTGACAGAGATGCGATAAACTTTTAGAAACACTTACGTTTATGACAATAAGCCATGAGTGACAAACTAACGAAGCCGCTTCACACCCTACAGGATGTTATTGAGTTATTGGCTTGTATTTAACGCACCAATAATAACTAAACAGGAAGAATATTTTACCCTTTTACCACAAATCGTATAGAATCGAATATCTTGTTCTCAACTATTATAATAAATTATTATGTAGTAGCTACAGACTACAGTTTCGCTTACGTGGATTTTGAATTTGGCAGAGTAGTATTTAAAAGGAGCATTTATTGTCTTGATGTAAATGAAAAAAGGCATTGCAACTATATCAATGAGTGGTTCTCCCTTGAGATTGACGGAGATCACTCTGGTACAGAACAGAAAACTGTCTTCTCTTAAGCCACTCCCCCCATTACTTCCAGGGTCAAAAATCAAATTAAAAACAAAAAGGTTCCAATAAACACTAAACTAACCTAAAAATAAAACATAACCGAACAAATATAAATTGTAGAAAACAAAGAAAATTACATCCAAAACTAAAACCAACATCCCTGATAACTTAGTTATTATTAACGAATTCTTAATATACCTACGCCAATGTTTCAATATAAAATTGATATATTAAAAATAATATATACTTTAATTTGAAACACAAA
>OZ030390.1:54304347-54604347 GCA_964023965.1 Melinopterus prodromus
TGTAATATAAGGTTTACTTTCATGTTCATGGGGTGTCGGGAGAAATAATTAATGTATCTACCTGATGCTGTACTCTTTTGATACCAATCTAACTTTAGTTGTTGTTGATCACTTCTTATTACCTTTGTATCCAGATATGGAACAGCTCGATCTTGGTTTTCTGTTTCTATAGTAAATTTCAAATGTTCATTGTACTCTCCGAATATCATGCTTATTTCCTCTATCCCATGCTGTGGTACTACTGTGATTATGTCGTCTACAAACTTTTTCAGGAAAGCTACCTGGAAAGATAATCTCGGTAAACTCTTTTCTAATAATGAATCCATTATGTACTGCGACAGAATAGGGCTGGCCTTTGATCCCATCGCACAACCAAATATCTGTCTGTAGTAGATGTCATTATAAATGAAGTAATTATTATCCAGAATGAAATGGATCAACTTTATGAAAAATGCCAAAGACATGCTAGTCGTGTGTGGTTCTATGGTTTTCCATTTTTCAGTAATTACCTCCGTGACCAGTTCCTTCGTGATATTGCCAAAAAGGTTAACAACGTCCAACGATACTATGACATATCCTTCTGGGATGGTTTTGTCTTTGATCTCTTCACAGAAATGAAAAGTATCCCTAGTGTAGTAGATATTGTCAGTATTGTAAGCAGCATCGAGAATCTGTGTTACAAATCTAGCTATTTCTCGTGTTGGACTTTGTATGCCTGAAATGATAGGTCTTAGTGGGTTGTTTTCTTTGTGGGTTTTTGGATTACCATATATTTTTGGGCAGACGGAGTTGTATGTTCGGTATTTTTTGGCCACTTCAGCTGGTATCATTCCTTGTTTTTCCATGTCAGTAATGAGTTTGTTGGCTTTTGTCTGTGTCGATTGGGTCGGGTCTGTTCTTATTTTCTGGAAAACTCTCCTGTCATCTAATATCTGTTGCATCTTGTCGTGGTATTCCTCTTTGTACATCAACACCGTGGTCGATCCCTTGTCACTCTGTAACGCAATAACATTAGGATGTTGTTTTAAATATTGTTTTGTTCTGTTATAATTCATGCTTAATGTAGTCATTTCCGAGTATTCATGCGTCAAGTGGTTAGTGATTATGTTCGTTACCTTTGCTCTGTATAGGTCTCTCTTATTAGTCTCTATATTGTCTATTACTTGCTCTACATCCGCCAGTAATCGTCCCACGGGTATTTCTCTCTTTGACAACGGTAGTGCGAACTTCGGTCCCAGTGCCAATGTGTTGATTATCTCGTCGGGTATCGTCTCTGTTGTAAGGTTCTTGATCCATCTCTGTTTTGTCTTTATTCCCCTTCCTTGCGTCTCTTCCAAACTTCTAATCTTGGTTAGGTTCCTCACTTTAATTCTCTGGAAATGTTTGTCATAAAGATGTGTTTGTCGTCTAACAAATTCATCGACTATCACTCTATCTACATTCACACTGTTTAATATAATATCCTGCTTTCTCTCTATATTCTGTATCTTAGTTACTGTGTATTGAATCTCAAATCGTAGGATCTTAGCGCTTACCTGCATATTAAAGCTTTCTATGCTCTTCATTAGTCGTCGCTGGTCTCTATCGTAACATTGGAACAATTGCTTGGTATTCTGCGATATGTGTTTGGGTTCGATTCCCTTTCGTTTACATTCGTGTAAGAAAATACGCTGATTTTTAGCCGCTGCTAGTTTGATGTTTAGCTTGCTCCATTGCTTCATCTTTCTCGTTGTGCCTACGCCAAAGCGTGATGTTATGTCTTCATAGAACCCCATGTCAGTTAAGAATTAAGGTTATGTAACGTCGTCTCTTGATATAAAACAGGGATAAGGGGATAACGACTGGTGTATTTTAATAAAACTCTTTCTACTACTGTCGAGCTTTCGATGTCTTTACTTCACCATCTTCTTCAGGACACTGTAATACAATAAAACGAGGCAAACGTTACAAATAAACAAGTCTAACAAATTAAAAAGGTACAAACAATACAACCATAGCATTAACTTATATTGTAATTGAGTTATATGTAATATCAGATCATAGCGCATTATCGGTTAATTTCAACACAATCTTCGCAACAATTCCAATAAATAACACCATCCACGTAATCAGTGGTCATTAATGAGTTGATTTCACACAATTTTCCAATTTCTTCGCTTTAGATGCCGTAAATATTCGCAGGAGAAACAAACTTTAATTTTTCGAAGCGTCACCAATACGTATACCAATCGCATGTAATGGCCGCATCCGTTTGTGATGGTATAGTAGTGTTCTGTTCTGAGTAAAGTTTTCTGCCCTACCGTCGACTTCACCGCTAAGAAATTCAAATCAAATTAAATTTTAAAATGTAATTGCTTCCTCATACAGGGTGTCATTTTGATTAGTCTCACCTTTCTTGGAAATTTCCATAATATATGTGTAAATTGAACTTAGGTCCTTGATATCAGACTTTTTGTTGATTACATTATGTGTGTTTGTGATGTGAAACATTTCCATAAATGTTCGCTTGACATAGTTGTTTTCTACTTCCAGGATTTTCACTTCATTATAGTTTATTTTGTGGTCGTTCTGGTACACATGGATGGCAAGCATACATCTTTCCGGGTTTAATCTGGAGTCACTCTTATGTCCTGCGATTCTATTCTTGAGAGTCTGCGAGGTTTGTCCGATGTAAACCTTAGAACAGTCCAAACACTCCAACCTGTAGACAGCGTTAGCCTGTAACAAAGGTGGTGTTTTATCTTTTAGTCGGGTGTAAATATTACCAATTGTTTTTATCTGTTTTTTAATGATCCTAATATTTTCTGTTTTTATTATTTTTATGATTTTATCTGTGATGTTAGGTATGTCTATTATTACTGCAAACTTCACGTTACCTTCAGTAATCTGTTGTGAATTATTAGCTCCTGAATTGTCACCAGGGATTCCATGCAGTAGATGTCTTATTAATGTTTTCGGGTAGGAGTTGTCTGATAGAATGGATTCAAGCTTTTTGATGTTCCCAGCTAAAAATTCCATACTTCGATCGGATCGAACTGATCGATCAGATCGATCAGATCGATCGGATCGATCAGATCGATCCGATCGATCCGACATTTATGATTGACGAGTAATGACTGAATGACGAGTGATTTCATTAATCATGAGTGTTACTCATCTCGGGTTAGTTGAGTGATGCCCAACTCTGAGTTTGACGCAAAATTATCGATCGGTCTGTCCGTCTGTCTGTGTATACGATAACAATGCAATTGTTTATTTTAGTACTTTTTTGTGCAGAACGACGCATAAAATTCAAAAAAATAATTCGATACAGGGTGTTCCATTTACAAAAATTACCTTTCTTAGGAAAACCTGTTTGCTATATTTTGTTGCAGATTATGACCAACCTGCACACAATTTGGATATGGCAGGTAATCACGCTAATAGAACGCTTCTTTATTAATCATAATCTAAGCGAGCACAATAAAAGTAAAAACCGGTATTAATATATACAATTTTTCTTAGACTTATATAGACCAATAAAGCAGAAAGTATAAAGTTTACGGTATGTAATGTTATTTTTCATTGTCGTAAAATTTTGCGAGGAATTAAAAATTGTGCTAAATATAGGTTGTTCCATTTAACAAAACATAAGTTTAGTTTGGTACTGTGTTATGGAGCAGCCTGTATACACGCTAATAGTTTTGAAATGTGCGCCTCGACTTTGTGTATATTGGAGTGAAATCAGTTTTAAAATATCGTCATTAACAGAGGCACAATCTTCCAAGATTGCTCTGTTGAGACCCCTGTATATATTCACAATTCGTTGTGTAAGTTTTGAAGTATTTCGCCCCAAGAAAAATAGGAGTCGAACATACATGTTTCCCCGACTGTAGCTTGTTACCTTAATTGATATCTACATACCACTAAAGTTTTCTGTGACAATAGGGTATTTATTGGAGAAACAATAAATAAGCTAAAAACCCAGGCAGCCGGAGAAACTTTGACTACTGCTACACATTTTTGTATAATACAACTGCAAAGAGTACACATTTTCACGTCTATGTCTGTCTTTTCTGTCTCAAAATGTCTCAAATTTTCAAAAATCTGTGTGAACTATGTAGTCGTATTAACTAAAAATTCCCGCATCACCGTTTTAATATTTCTACTTGAGTACTTTATTCAATTGGATTTGTGGTGAACACAAGAAAAGTTATGTGGAATTTATTGATGTAATAGCACCGCAAATAATTTATTTAGTTTTATTTCAAATAATATTTGCAATGTACGTACACTAGAATAGGTGACATAAAGCAGCCTATACCATTCAAAATAATTAACAAACGATAAAAACATGCGCGATGTAATTGTGAAATAAAAAAAATTCAGCCACGGCCTGGATTTGAACCAAAAACCTTTGTATCTCGCGTACCATGCACAACCCAACTGCGTCCGAGAGCAGAAATAAATACGAAAATACTCATATATAATATGTTTCTTGCGCTACCACCTCCGCAAGGTTGCCAGCGTTTTTCGGATGTCACAGCGTGTATTGTACGATACAAATATATATATATATATATATGTATACGTGTTAAGTTGTCACCTCCGGCATATAGAGCTCCGGGTGTTCCAGATAATATATTATTGATCTGATTGCATATTTTTAATGAGGGGAACTTTCGCTACGCGAGCATCAAAAGAGGGGAAACGATTTTTGATTTTTTAGGAGGTCATATATAAGGTACACAAACGGTACGAAGTGACCTCCGCAATTTATATATGAACGGAAACTGATGTGTCGCTGATAACTCCAGCGGTGTTGCCAAACCTACGGAGGTCACAACGGGCTATTATTATATAGCATGTATATGATAGGCCGCAAACTCGCTTCTCACAATATAAACACTCCCTTTTAGTAGTAGTATTAAAAAACATTTATTAAGTATTTAGCACCAATATGAATAGTACATATTACAGAGGATGATTAAGCATTACACGGCAATATTCATGGGACTTGGTTATAGTTTCCAACAAAACATAATTGGTTTTATGAGAACTTTTCTAAGGGTATTAAAATGTTTTTAACTCGGATAATTAAGTTCTAAGTGTAATATGGTTACCGTGCAACAACTAATTACCCTATTTATATGTTTTGTCGCGATGTATGTCAAACTACCCAACTAGTTTTATTATTTTATTTCTTGATGATTTTTTTATTTATTATTTACGTCGGCCTTCGCAACGTAGGCTAATGTACAACGCTGAGGACACACTACAAATACAATGAAATGATGTGTGAAAGTCCAATTTAAATTTATTAAGTAGTTTTTGAGTTATATCGATACTAAACTAATGATTTTATACTTATTTCTTATCCCAGTTAAAGCTTTTTGACAAAAAATAGAAAAAGAGCTGCCACCGCCGAGCCGTCAACCTTCATGCGTGGTCAGCGCTTTATTGTTGACCAATTCTTTACAAGCTTTCCATTGCCGTTAAAAATTGTACAAAGTCCGTTGTTGTGCTTGGTCTAAATACGTGCATTGACGGTAAAACCATGGAATAAATTGATTGTAATAAATAGAACCTGTTACTGAAAAAATTCGCGGGCACGCCAAGTTTTATTTAGCAAATACATACACATTTTTATACCCCCCAATTATTTACTGTGGTATGGTCTATTGAGTTTGACCAGAGTTGGGCATTTGGCAATCGAGTGATTCAGTAACAAGTGATGATTAAATTATATTAATTAGTTAAATTAATCATCACTCGTTGTGATGGGTGACGATTGGTCACTCATCGGATTGAGTGATGATTTTTTACTCACCACTCATAACTGCCGTATACGATTGAATATTCATCACTGATTACTCGCGATAACGCGCAAAAGGTGATGACTGTTCAATAGAAATTACACTGTTTTAAAACATAATAGAAACTCGATATACTTACACACTGATGAAAGTAAAATAGAGGCGCGGATACAATTTATCATACAATCCCACAAAATCTAAGTGTAAGGGGGGGCCCTCTCACTTATTATTACTAGACTGATAAAGGCGCTTTCCCGCCTTTTTTAATATACAAACTTTACTTACTTTAATTCTTATGGTAGCGTGAATTAAATAGCTCTCTTCCGGAGGCTGTAAATCTAGGTTCTTTCTCTGAGACTTTGTCAGAGAAAGATGAACCACAAATTACTCAAAGATTTTTAATAGCCAAAATGCTTCTCCACAAAAGGACTGATTTAAATTATTCTATCATAATAAAACGCAAATCCAAAACAACACTTAATGTCTATTAACAAATAATATGAACAATGCAGAACCGCTTACAAACGATATGAACGTTAACCCTAAACAATGATAATAATCTTTTGGCAGAGATGGTCACAATACAGTACAGTAAAACTCTTAATAAACTTACGGTTATATTAACTGGGAACGAGGAACCACAAGACAGCACAATTTCTATAAGATGGCCCCAAGACTGGGGCCCTGGGCGGACGCTCGACAAACGTCCGCCTCGCTCAAAACCCGATACCCAAGAGAATGGTTGGTTGTGCGCCTTCTACCGCCCTTAACACTTCGCGCCCAAAAATCCAAGACGCTTGGCAAATACCAACCTCGATTGGACATTAAAACAAAATACACCAGCGTTCAACTTTAAATCCCGCGCGAAATCTCACTTACTACATAAGTCTTTAAACAAAAACTTACAAAAAAAATTGTCCGACATTTATTTTATTCGATTTGGAGATCTGGCTTGATTTGTTCTGAACGAAGATTACTAAGAACAATTAGACCGCATTTATTTTTTTAGGTTAATTAGAGATAATTGCACTGTTGTTTTCACCAGACAGTGAAACTGAAAAAGAAAATTAAAAATAAAATAAACAATTATATAAATATAAACAAAACACTTCTTTGATTTACAAATTTTGAAGTGTAAAGAAAGAGGCATATATGATTTCGCAGTTGAATAATCCCCCTAATTACAGTATACAATGCTTACTTCACTTTTCTTTTTAATTATGTCAAGAATTTTATGGCACGTTAGACACATACCTTTTCTTGTGTTCACTACAAATCCTATTGAATCAAGTACTCAAGTAGAGATATTAAAAAGATGCTGCGGGAATTTTTAGTTAATACGACTAAATATTACATACAGTTTTTTTCTTATTTGAGACATGAAAAGACCGACATAGACATGAAAATGTTTACTCTTCGCAGTTATGTATTATACAAGAATGTGTAGCAGTAGCCAAAGCTTCTCTTTGTGCCTGGGTTTTTAGCTTATTTATTGTTTTTTATAATCTCCAATAAATACCCTATTGTCACAGTACACTGTAGTGGAAGGCCTGAATAGTACAGCACCTAGTTTAGTTTATTGATCATCATTGTAGATATCAATTAAGGTAACAAGCTACAATCGCGGAAAGATGTATGTTCCACTCCCATTTTTCTTAGGGCGAAATGCTTCAAAACCTACACAACAAATTGTGAATATATACAGGTTGTCTCAACAGTGCGATCTCGGAAGATTATGCCTCTGTTAATGAAGATATTTTAAAACTGTTTTCACTCATATATACACAAAGCCGAGGCGCACATTGTAAAACTATTAGCGTGTTTACAGGCTGTTTCATAACATAGTACCAACCTAAACTTATGTTTTGTTAAATGGAAAAACCTATATTTCGGCACAATTTTTAATTCCTCGCAAAATTTTACGACAATGAAAAATAACATAACATACTGTAAACTTTACACTTTTTGATTTATTGGAATTTTTAAGGAAAAACAGCAGTCTAAGAAAGATTGTATATATCAATACCGGTTCTTAATTTTATTGCTCTGGCTTAGATTATGATTACGTAAGAAGCGTTCAATAACCGTGTTTACCTGCCATAACCAAATTGTGCACCGGTTGGTCATAATCTGCAACAAAATATAGCAAACAGGTTTTCCTAAGAATGGTATTTTTTTAAATGGAACACCCTGTATTGAATTATTTTTTTGAATTCTATGCGTCGTTCTGCACAAAAAGTACTAGCACACACCAGTGCTAAAATAAACAATTGTATTGTTATCGTATACACAGACAGACGGACAGATCGATCGATAATTTTGCGTCAAACTAAGAGTTAGGCATCACTCAACTAACCCGAGATGAGTAACACTCATGATTAATGATATCACTCGTCACTCATTACTCGTCAATCATAAATGTAAGAATTACTTATCACTCATTAATCGTAGAAACAAGTGTTTCTAGTTTGACTGCCGGTAGCGACTGCATGATTTTGTTTTAAAAATATGAAAAAGAAAATACAATTTAATAGATTTTATTTGCAAAGTAAACCCACATTACGGTAAATGTAATGTGTGTATTATTATTATTATTATAAGCCCTTTATTATCCCTTTCTATACGATACAAAAAAATATAAATTCAAATACATATCACTCGCTATACTTTACTTAACAGAATATTAATTCAAATTCAAATTAAACCAAGTTAAATTATTTTCATTTCTGCGCTTATAGGTATCAGTTATTTAGTGTAAATGGATATTGCCCATTTTGGACGTAGGCCTCTCCCAGTCTAGTCCAGTCTTCTCTCTGTCGTGTCTGTCGCGTCCATGTCGTCCCGGCAATCCTTCGGATATCGTCCGACCATCTCGTCTTCTTCCTTCCTCTGCTTCTTACAAACTCCCGTCGTACCCAGTTCGTAATATCCCTGATCCATCCATTCTGCGTTCTTCCCACATGGCCCGCCCATGACCATTTTAAACATTTTATAGTGGTTACTGCATCCGCTATTTTTGTAAAGGTTTTTATTTCGCAAATTGTTTTTCGGTCCTTCCAACATATGCCTAGTATGCTCCTTTCCATTTTGTGTTGATTTGTTCTTATTTTGTTGAAGTTCCTATCTGTTGGGGCCCATGTTTGACATCCGTATATTAGTACCGGGATCACGCATAGGTCAAATGTTTTTCTCTTCAGATCCATGCCGTACTTGCCCTTGAGTATATTTTTTAAGCTCCAATATTTTGACCAGGCTGCTTGTACTCTGCGTGTAATTTCTTTATCCAGGCGTTTTTCAAATGAAATTAACTGTCCTAGGTAAATATAGTCTTTCACGTACTCGATAGATGTTCCTTCCAGCGTTATTGGCAATTCATTGCAATTAGTAATTATTTTAGTTTTTTCCATATTAATTTTTAGACCTACTTGTTGGCAGAAGTTGCTTAATTCTGAGAGTTGTATCTGCAGTTCTTCTGGTGATCTAGAGAGTAGAATTATGTCGTCCGCGAATCTTAAGTTTGTTAGTTGTTTTCCGTTCTCACGGATGCCGTAGTTATTTCGTTCCCAATCCATTTGTCGTATTGCATATTCTAATGTGCAGTTGAAGAGATCTGGGGACAGCGGATCTCCCTGTCGGACTCCTCTTTTTATAGGGAAGCGCTCTCCTTCTCGATCAAGCTGTATTTTTGCAGTGTTTTCAGAATAAAGTTCCTTAATAATGTTTATATATTTGCCACTTATGTTTGCATGCTTTAATGCTTCCCAGATATTGCTATGATACAAACTGTCAAATGCTTTATAGAAATCCACGAAACAAGCATACACGGGTGTGTTGTATTCCGCAGCTTTTTCAATCATCTGGTTAACTATATGCAGGTTATCTATGGTTGATTTATTTTTTCTAAAACCGGATTGTTCGTCTGACTGGTATTCGTCTAAGCTTATTCTTAAACGTTTTTGAATAATTTTGGTGAAGATTTTGCACAGATTCGGAATAAGGCTAATGGGTCTGTAGTTTGATATGTCGGACTTGCACCCTTTTTTGTGCAATAGTATTATTTGAGATTGTTTCCATTGTTTTGGTACAGTTCTTGTCTTGACAATTTTATTAAAAAGACATGTCAGTGGTTGGGTTATTTCTTCCTGTCCAATTTTGATGTATTCGTTAATTATGCCGTCTTCTCCTGGACTTTTGTTATTCTTTAATTCCTTTATAGCTGCCTCTACTTCTTTTTCAAGTATTGTTGGGATCTCTTCCTCTACTATTTCCTGTTCATCCTTCTTTTCTGTACTCTGTGTTTCTCCGTCATTTGAGTACAAGTTGCTGTAATACTGTGTTGCAATTACCGGAAGTTGTTGTCTGTTGTGGTATGCTATTCCATTATATTCAAGTTTTTGAACCCACTCTTTTCCTGTTTGTAGTTTTTTCTTCATTTTTCTCACTGCTATGTTTGGACACATTATTGTACGTATTATATTTTGTTCATGCATTTTTATGTCTTTTCTTATTTGTTTTTTAACCAATTTCCGTAACTCTTTTAATTCATGTTTTTCTGTGTCTGATTTGTTTGGTTTTACCTCCATTTTTACCCACATTTCTCCAATGTGTGTATACTTTGTTTTAATTTATCCAACTTTATCTTATGATAAATATGCATTTTTATAGAGAATAAATACTTACCTTAATAAACGATTTATATTTTTGCTTTAACTAAAGTGAATTGAACTCATGTCCTAAATGAATCTAAATGCATTAATAATAACTGTTTTGAATTATATCCGATTCTATGGTGATCCACTTATTAAGGGTACATTCTGGTGTACCATTTTCAAAAATTACTTATTAATTTATTGCTTTTTTTCATTGCACAACATTTAAAAAATACATTGCCTATAAATCTGTCAGAAAATAATTCGAAAAATTAACGATTCCACAGCCAAAAGTCGAGCGGCTCGTCGAAGCCGATTATATCACGATTATCGGCAACTTTTTTTAACCATCTCCGATACGTACATCTATCAATATTATTCACAAATTATTTTCTATAGTGTACCCACATTTCTCCTCTTTAAAATGACGTACCATTGATTAATAGTTAATTTTTCGAATTTCTATGTGACGTTATTTTACAGTGTATTCTTTAAATGTTGTGCAATCTAAATACGTGATAAGAAATCATTAGTTTTTGTCAATAGTACACCAGCAAATGTAACTTAGAATGTACGTTGGACGTATACGTATCTGACGTGTCATACAATTCTTGATATAATTAAAAAGAAAACTGAAGAAAGCCTTCTATAGTGTAATTAGGGGGATTATTCAACTGCGAAATCAGTTATGTCTGTCTTTCTTTACACTTCAAAATTTGGAAATCAAAGAAGTGTTTTGTTTATATTTATATAATTGTTTATTTTCTTTTTGTCGCTTTCACCGTATTATGTCTGGTGAAAACAACAGTGCAATTATTTCTAATTAACCTGAAAAAATAGATGAGGCTGTAATTGTTCATTCAGAACAAATCAAGCCAGATCTCCAAATCAAATAACAAATGTCGGACAAATTTTAATAACACATATCTATAAAAAAGGTAAGTATTGGTTTAAAGATTTAGATTTTGTGGGTTTGTATAAAAATTGTATCCGCGCCTCTAGTTTACTTTCCTCAGTGTGAAAGTATATCGAGTTTCTATTATGTTTTAAAACAGTGTAATTTCTATTGAACAGTCATCACTCATTACGAGTTAATCCCGATTAATAAGTGATGAATATTCAATCGTGTACGGCAGTTATGAGTGGTGAGTACTGAAATCATCACTCATTCTGATGAGTAACCAATCGTTACTCATCACAACGAGTGATGATTAATTTAACTAATTAAAATAATTTTATCATCACTTGGTACTCAATCACTCGATTGCCAAATGCCCAACTCTGGTCAAACTCAATAGACCATCCACAGTAAATAATAATAATAATAATAATAATAATAATAATAATGTTTATTGGTGCTAAATACAAAAGAATGTTTACACAAGTCAAAGGAATACATCAAATAGACAATTAAAGAAAAAAAAATTACATATGTATCAGATCGTGAAAGCCACGATCCAGAAACTCCTCGTTGCTGTACGGACACTTTTCCATTAAATACTTTTTCATGGTTTTCTTAAATTCCTTTGGAGAAAGAGACTTGGTTGCAGTCGGAAGAGCATTATAAAATTTTAACGCCCAATAACTTGATCCGACACGTGACTTCTGCAGTCTGAGAAAAGGTTGGCGATATTGTTGATTTGCACGAGTATCATAGGTGTGAATCGAATTTGATTGTGTAAAAGTCTCCGAATTTACTTTTGCATACACCAAACACTCTAAAATATAAACTGAAGGTAGAGTTGGGATTTTAACGTCGCGGAAGTGAGGCCGACAATCTTCTCGGTAACCAATGCCATGTATCACCCTTATGCATCGACGTTGAAGTGAGAAAATCTTTTTGCTATGGGTCGAGTGGCCCCAATTAAATATTGCGTATGTCATTACCGAGTGAAACAATGCGAAGTAAGCAACCGTAAGGTAATTTAGGGCCACGGTTTCCCTCAGTATTCGCAGAAAGTAAATCACCCTAGCAAGTCTCTTTGACACTAATTCAATGTGACTATCCCACTTTAATTTTGAGTCGATTAGCACACCCAGAAACTTTACATATTCGTCATCTGCACTATGTAATAGTTGATCATGCCTCAGACTAAACAGCAATGACATGCATTTGTTTGGATTTATATGCAGTCTGTTTGAGGAAAACCATTCTTTTATATTTGTGTCACCCACAGTTATCGTCCGAAGTAACTGTTCGTAGTTATCTCCCCCATCTACTACAGTTGTGTCGTCAGCAAACAGGATAATTTTAGAAGATGTATTTGCATTCTGAATGTCGTTAATAAATATAAGGAACATAATAGGACCCAGAACCGAACCTTGTGGGACTCCGTACTCACAAAGTTGATTCGTTGAAGTTTTGTTTTCAAACTTAACATGTTGATATCTGTCACTCAGATAAGATTTTAATAACCGGATACTGGAATTGCTAAAGTTATAATGTTTAAGTTTGTCTAACAGTATTTCATGAGACACGCAATCGAAGGCCTTTGTGAGGTCATAAAATGTAGCAACTGCGTGGTGCCCATTCTCAAAGTTTCTTAGAATCTCAGATATGAGGGAATCTATGGCCATGCTGGTCGATTTACCGTGCCTAAATCCATATTGCGACTCACTGAATAGTTTATTTGTTTCAAAGTGCTCATTAATTTGTTGTTTAATTATTTTTTCGAAAATTTTGGAGATTATGGGCGTTAGAGATATGGGTCTGTAGTTATTACAGTTATCTGGGGCGTCTTTCTTGTGGATAGGTATGACCGTTGATATTTTTAAAGATTTCGGAAAATAACTCTGTTCAATGCAAGCGTTAAAGAGATACGTAAGCGGATAAATTATAATATTTAATACTGTTTTGATTATCTTGACATTAATACCATAGCAGTCCTTGCTTGGCGAATTTTTTAGTGCTTTTATTACATCTCTCATAACATTAAAGGAAGTTGTATCGAATTGAAAATGGTTAGTGTCAACAACATTCATGTAGTGAAAGGGACCCGCAGCGGACTGATTTAAATTCTGCATAATATCTCTAGGGATATTGACAAAAAAGTTATTGAACTGCTCAGCAGATGGTGTGTTTTGAACATTAGTTTTTGTGGCATTAGGGATACTATGCTTGATGATCTTCCAGAGTGTATTGGGCTTATTGGTGCTGGAATCAATATAGCTACCAAAAGCTGTTCTTTTAGCCTCAACAAGTTTAGCTCGATACTTGCTTTTGAAAATTTTCAATTTATTCGTTGAAACCAGACCAGGGTACTTACGATTAAAGATATTTAGTGATCGCAAATGTTCTCTCATGTCATACAGATCGTTTGTATACCAATTTACCAAAGGTTTATTTTTAAAAACCACTTTAGATTTTGTGGGAAAACTGGATTGAATGGCTTCAGAAACGATGTTAATGAATTTGTCTGTTCTTAGATCCAGATGCATCGAGTTGTCAAGAATAAAAGAGCAATTTGTGTTTTCTAAAGTATTGTATAATGTCCACATACCAAGACTAGTCATCGGTCTATATGAAATCCTCTGGCCTTTTGTTGTTTCAGGCAAACATCGTAATTTAGCGATCAATCCGGCATGGTCGGATGTTAAACTATCATCTACTTGGATGCTAGTGAGCAATATAGAATTAGAAATAAAAATATTGTCTAAACATGAATCCTTTCTAGTGGTGTGTTTATTGGTTGAGTGTATTCCAAATGTTTTCAAAGTATTGCATAAAAGTAACGCGTGTGTATCATTGGTAGTAAACTTGACATTGAAATCACCACAAATGATTAGTTTATTGTTTGTATAATAACGATCCAGAATAGTTGATAATATATTAATAAAATTTTCAAAACTGCCAGTTGGGGATCTATAGATAGAGAGAATTACGAATTCCTTACACCGTATACCCGTTACCTCAATGTCCAACTCCACCGACATATCGCTCATATTCAGTTTCCTAAAGTCAATATCATCGCGTACGTAGATACATACGCCGCCATGCCTCTTCACAGATCTGCAAAAATAGTTCGCAAGACTGTAATATGGGATACCTACAGTTTCCAATGCATCCGACTGCAACCAATGCTCATTTATACAAAGAATGTCAGGTTTCTCTCTCTCTGTGAAAAGTGCCAGCTCGTTGAGTTTATTTGAAATACATTGGATATTTATGTGAAAGATAATTAAGTTTAGGTGTTCTTGTTTCTCGCGGGAGTCTTCCAAAAAAATCGGTTGATACCCACATCCTCTGGCCAGAGTGCTGAATCTCTAGCAGCGTCAAGTTTGTGCATTGGCACAGAAACTTTAAAGGACGAGTACTTGCTGGGATACCTAGAAGATAGTTTCTCACATTCTGCAGAATCTATATTATTTAGTTTTAGGTGTTGTAGTATGTCTTCCGGGCTAGTATCCTTCTCCAGGCGGGAAATGTGTAGGTAACCGTATCTGGCAACTCCCTTAAGTTTGGTATTTTGGGCAGATCCTCGAACCAGCTGCCTGCGAACCACCCCCTTGCCTCTTTTCTTTTGGTAAGTCACGGTGGTGAATGGCATATCTTCATGATTGGGTGTTGATTTTGGTGCCAAGTTGACTGTTTGCTTCAGACAATTATCGTCGTCTTCTTGCTTATTGCTCAAATCATCTGACTCCTTTTTATTTTCCAAATCAATAACTGATTCCAAAGTTTGTTTTTGCCTCAGTTTCATATTTCTGAAGTTTTCAGTTCCTTTATTTAACTGAACAGCACCACTATATGATTTATTCGGTTGGGCTGCTGGCTCAGAGATAGCGCTGAGCTCGTTGTTGATTTTGTGCTTTGATATGTAAGCTTCATCTCTAGAGATGGCGCCACTATCGTTTGCTTTGGAAGCTAGCAAATAATTTATTTTTTCCCTCAGCAATGTATTGTTTTCAGTGAGAATATTGTTCTTCTCTTGTTTGTCACTTATTATTGTTTTCAGCAAAGATACCTCAAGTCTCAGCAGTTGGACTTCTCGCTCCACGTTGGTGAACATAACCTCATCATCCTTGTTTTCTTTGTTTCTCTCCCCGCACTTCTTGGAGTGTCTTTTCAAACAACTCCGGTGAAAAGCAAAGCCACAAATTTCACATATTGCTTCCACTGACACTTGACTTTTACATTGTCCACAATAAGCTGCATTTAAAGCGGCTTCCGGGCCCGTAATACCTTCGACGTCAACCATGTCAACGTGGTTTATAAGTCATCATACTACGTAAATGGGGGGGGGGGGGGGGGGGGGGTATAAAAATGAGTATGTATTTGGAAAATAAAAGTTGGCGTGCCCGAGATTTTTTTCAGTAATAGTTTCTGTTTATTCTAATCAATTTATTCCATGATTTTAGCGTCAATGCACGTATTTACACCGAACACAACAACGGACTTTGTACAATTTTAAACGACAATAGAAAGCCTGTAAAGAATTGGTTAACAATAAAGCGGTGACCACGCATGAAGGTTGACGGCGCGGCGGTGACAGCTCTTTGTCTATTTTTTGACAAAAAGCCTTAACTGAGAAAAGAAATAAGTATAAAATTATAAGTTTGGTATCAATATAACTCAAAAACTACTTAATAAATTTAAATTGGACTTTCACGCGTAAATTCATTGTATTTGTAGTCTGTCCTCAGCGTGGTACATTGACCTACGTCTGTTATGTTGTAAAAAAATCTTGAAAAATGTTTTATATTTTTAGATCAGTGGTAGAGGAAGAAAATGAAAGTTTACATCAGTCGATATTGTGTATTGAAACGGTACTTACGCTATTCATGCTATTTTCCGTTCGATGCATTCCTTTTAAGACGTGATAGTAGAGGCAATTAAGAACCTATTTTACCGTATTTATCACTATAAAATCTATTATTTTTAGTATTATTTTAAAATTGTCTAATATTTCTACTTATTGTTTCCATGAAAACTTTCGAAATTTGATCATACTTCAAGCTGAAACGGTCGTTTTTTAGTGGTATAACCCTAATACGCATGTGTTGGGCCCGGTTTCGCATTCCGCGTAAACACATTTATCGAAAACGCCTAACCAGTTTCTATTCACAAACTTACGGTTGTCTCTCCTCAACAAGAATCCATTTTAAACCAGTGAACTGTGTATGCGAGTAGGTGCTTTCGATGTATTTTCTTGCCTTGAACATGAATCCGATTGGCTTCAAGCAAAAAATTTCCAAGAAATTCATATACAAGTACAAAGTTTAAGTTTTTTTCGGATGATTTTTAAGAGTCTAGATTATCGGGGTTGTTTGCTATACGTGATCCAATACAGAAAAATATACGTACAGAACGGCATTTACAACATACAAGATGCATTGAACATAAAATTGTCAATATCTCGATAACCCTAAGCATTTGTATATAGCTAAATATGGTCTAAATTACCTCTACTATCACGGTATAAAGAAATTGCATGAAGTTACATATAAGCCGGTACATCAATTTTTGGATTTTCCTTTACAACGTATTAGAAATAAAATCACAAAACCCGCATCCGCACCTATCCACAGCAGATTTTCCAGTAGTTTTAATGTCAAATATGTATACTATTATTTGAACCACTTTCAAAAGCTTAATTAAGCTAAACACTAAACTAAAACACTCAACTTCTGCATAAAATTGTTTTTTTACAACAGCGAATGTTCTCGGCCCAGCAATAAACAAAATTGTGCGGTAATTTTAATAAAAATAATGTCGAATGAAAGTTCATACTTGGTTCTAAAGAATGTATAACAAAAAGGTCACATTTTTCCTTAAAACACAAAATTGCAACCGTTTTCAAGAGCGTCAACTTATGTGCATCTAAGTTCAGCCATACTAAAATCTAACTTTTGGCTGACAACAACACGTGGCGGAGGGCCCAGGTGAAAAAATATTGCCGCCTTTTAATACACCGGTCCTTTACCTATCCCAGAAACTGGTTTACTTTTTGGAATTTAACAATTTAAAAATTTGATTTATGGCCAGCTTTTTGGGTCAAATACCCCAATGTGCTACGTTGCGAAGGCCGATGTAAAATATAATATATAACTAGTTGGGTAGTTTGACTTACATCGCGAAAAAGCATATAAATAGGGTAATTAGTTTTTGCACGGTAAGCATATTACACTTAGAACTTAGTTATCCGAGTTAAAAACATGTTATTACCCTTAGAAACGCCCTCATAAAACCAATCATGTTTTGTTAGGCACTATAACCAAGTCCCATGAATATTGCCGTGTAATGCTTAATCATCCTCGGTAATATATATTATTCATATTAGTGCTAAATACGTAATAAATGATTTTTAATACTATTACTAAAAGTGAGTTTTTTTATTTTGTGAGAACCGAGTTTACGGCCTATCATATACATGCTATATAATAACGGCCTATTGTGACCTCCGTAGGTTTGGCAACACCGCTGGAGTTATCAGCAACACATCAGTTTCCGTTCATATATAAATTGCGGAGGTCACTTCGTACCCTTTGTGTACCTTATATCTGACATACTAAAAAATCAAAAATCGTTTCCCCTCTTTTGCTGCTCGCGTGGCGAAAGTTCCCCTCATTAAAAATATGCAATCAGATCAATAATATATTATCTGGAACACCCGGAGCCTAGGTAGCCTTCTTTATATCCCGGAGGTGACAACTTAACACGTATACATATATATATATATATATAATATATATATATATATATATATATAATATATATATATATATATATATATATATATATATATATATATATATATATATATACATATGGTTGCTACGGTGTGGGCTCCAACGCGTATGACAGAGTGTACGTTGTCACCTCATATATAACGTTGATGGCTCCAAAATCGGAGGTGACAACGTATCGCCTAGTTTTCAACGGAAATGTGGTCTAAGTGGCTCAGGGAGCTCAAATCCAAAATTTGCGTCGGAGCCGATAACGTCCATTATATATGTACGGACAAGTCATGTTAGTTCAAGCGTAGATCACGAGCGCTAGTGTCGCCCATACTAGATACGGCCGCTACGAAGTCACCTCCGCATATATGACCTCGTGTTTTGTATCGTACAACGTACGCTGTGACATCCGAAAAACGCTGGCAACGTTGCGGAGGTGATAGCGCAAGAAACATATATTATATGAGTATTTTCATATTTATTTCTGCTCTCGGACGCAGTTGAGTTGTGCATGGTATGCGAGCTAGAAAGGTGTTTGGTTCAAATCCAGGCATTGGCTGAATTTTTTTATTTCACAATTACATCCCGCTTGTATTTATCGTTTGTTATTTATTTTGAATGGCATATATGGCTGCTTTATGTCAACTATTCTAGTGTACGCACATTGCAAATATTATTTGAAATAAAACTAAATTATTTTTTTGCGGTGCTATTACATCAATAAATTCAATAAATTCCACATACCTTTTCTTGTGTTCACCACAAATCCCATTGAATCAAGTACTCAAGTAGACATATTAAAATATGTTGGGGGAATTTTTAGGTAATACGACTAAATATTACATACACTATTTTGAAAATTTGAGACATGAAAAGACCGACATAGACAAGAAAATGTTTACACTTCGCAGTTATGTATTATACAAAAATGTGTAGCAGTAGCCAAAGTTTCTCCGGGTGCCTGGGTTTTTAGCTTATTTATTGTTTTTTATAATCTCCAATAAATACCCTATTGTCACAGTAAACTGTAGTGGTAGGCATGAATAGTACAGCACCTAGTTTAGTTTATTGATCATCATTGTAGATATCAATTAAGGTAACAAGCTACAGTCGCGGAAAGATGTATGTTCGACGCCGATTTTTCTTGGGGCGAAATACTTCAAAACCTACACAACTAATTGTGAATATACAGGGTCCTGCAATTAAGCTCCCGTCTTCTGTAGGTCACTTACTCATTAAGCTAAGAGTTTGACATTTTGCAAGCTTACCCTGTACTCCAAGGTACAATTCAAGAAATTATTTTTATTATACAGGCTGTTCCAAAATTGTGCAACGCCATGGTAATATATTTTTTTAAATTGCATGCTATACATTTTTCTACACATTTGGAAGCCTTTTATGGTTGCCTACATATCACCAAAATTTTATTGAAATTGGTTGGGTGACCGCAGCGGAAAAAAATAAAAACCAAAAAAAATTTATTTTGCATCGTAGGCTTTAAAAATCAATAATAACTCATATAACTCATATATACACAAAGCCGAGGCGCACATTGTAAAACTATTAGCGTGTGTGCAGGCTGTTCCATAAGATAGTACCAACGTAAACTTATGTTTTGTTAAATGGAACAACCTATATTTCGGCACAATTTTTAATTCCTCGCAAAATTTTACGACAATGAAAAATAACATAACATACTGTAAACTTTATACTTTTTGATTTATTGGCATTTTTAATGGAAAACAGCAGTCTAAGAAAGATTGTATATATCAATACCGGTTTTTAGTTTTATTGCTCTGGCTTTGATTATGATTACGTAAGAAGCGTTCAATAACCGTGATTACCTGCCGTATCCAAATTGTGCACCGGTTGGTCATAATCTGCAACAAAATATTGCAAACTGGTTGTCCTAAGAAAGATAATTTTTTTTAAATGGAACACCCTGTATTGAATTAATTTTTTGAATTCTATGCATCGTTCTGCACAAGAAGTAGTAGCACACACCAGTGCTAAAGTAAACAATTCTTATATTTATATAATTGTCTTTTTTTCTCTTTCACGGTATTATGTCTGGGAAATTATCTGCAATTATCTCTAATTAACCTGAAAAAATAGATGCGGCTGTAATTGTTCTTAGTAATTTTCATTCAGAACAAATCAAGCCAGATCTAAAAATCAAATAACATAAATGACGGACAGATTTTTATAACACATATCTATAAAAAGGGATAAGTTTTGATTTAAAGATTTATATGTTGTGGGGGTTGTATAAAATATTGTATCCGCGCCTCTATTTTACTTTCATCAGCGTGAAAGTATATCGAGCTTCTATTATGTTTTAAAACAGTGTAATTTCTATAGAACAGTCATCACTCATTGCGCGTTAATCGCGCAGTGATGAATATTCAATCGTGTACGGTAGTTATGAGTGGTGAGTAAAGAAATCATCACTCAATTTCTGATGAGTGACCAATCGTAACTCATCACAACGTGTGATGATTAATTTAACTAATTAAACTAATTTTATCATCACTTGTTACTCAATCACACGGTTACCAAATGGCCAACACTGGTCAAACTCAATAGACTATACCACAGTAAATAGGGGGGGGGGGTATAAAAATGTGTACGTATTTGGTAAATAAAACTTGGCGTGCCCGAGATTTTTTTCAGTAACAGTTTCTATTTATTCCAATCAATTTATTGCATGGTTTTAGCTTCAATGCATGTATTTAGACAAAGCACAACAACGGACTGTACAATTTTAAACGGCAATAGAGTGCTTGTAAAGAATAAGTTAACTATAAAGCGCTGACCACGCATGAAGGTTGACAGCGCGGCGGTGACAGCTCTTTTTCTATTTTTTGTCAAATAGCACTAACTGGGAAAAGAAATAAGTATAAAATTATAAGTTTAGTGTCGATATAACTTAAAAACTACTTAATAAATTTAAATTGGACTTTCACACATAAATTCATTGTATTTGTAGTCTGTCCTCAGCGTGGTACATTGATCTACGCACAAGGGGGTATTTGACCCGAAAACCTGGCCAAAATTATTTTTTCACCTTAAAGGGGTCTAGATGCGTTGTTTTATTTATGTATAACATTTTAACCTTCATACTAAGAATTTAAAGGTTAATTACTTAATAAACACAATAAAACAGTACAAAATAGGAAAAAAGCAAACTGTATTAAAAATTGTTCTTCACAGCACTACAGCTATTGTAAATTACTTACTACTACAACATTTATCATCAATATATTTTGTGATTTTATTTCTATCATGGTCTACTTTATAAATTTATAAAATAATATATTGCATGTACTGTTTAAATACGCAGTATTGACAGATTTTCAATTGAACAATGCATGTCGTTTCTGAGTTATATGAGATAATATTTTTGGGTCTGTTATGTTGTAAAAAAATCTTGAAAAAAGTTTTATATTTTTAGATCAGTGGTAGAGGAAGAAAATGAAAGTTTACACCAGTGGATATTGTGTATTGAAACGGTACTTACGCTATTCATGCTATTTTCCGTTCGATGCATTCCTTTTAAGACGTGATAGTAGAGGCAATTAGGAACCTATTTTACCATATTTATCACTATAAAATCTATTATTTGTAGTATTATTTTAAAATTGTCTAATATTTATACTTACTGTTTCCATGAAAACTTTCGAAATTTGATCATACTTCAAGCTGAAACGGTGGTTTTTTAGTGGTATAACCCGAATACGTATGTGTTGGACCCGGATTCGCATTCCGCGTAAACACATTTATCGAAAACGCCTAACCAGTTTCTATTCACAAACTTACTATTGTCTCTCCTCAACAAGAATCCATTTTAAACCAGTGAACTGTGTATGCGAGTAGGTGCTTGCGATGTATTTTCTTGCCTTGAATATGAATCCGATTGGCTTCAAGCAACAAATTTCCAAGAAATTCATATACAAGTACAAAGTTTAAGTTTTTTTCGGATGATTTTTAAGAGTCTAGATTATCGGGGTTGTTTGCTATACGTGATCCAATACAGAAAAATATACGTACAGAACGGCATTTACAACATACAAGATGCATTGAACATAAAATTGTCAATATCTCGATAACCCTAAGCATTTGTATATAGCTAAATATGGTTAAATATGTTCTAAATTACCTCTACTATCACGGTATAAAGAAATTGCATGAAATTACATATAAGCCGGTACATCAATTTTTGAATTTTCCTTTACAACGTATTAGAAATAAAATCACAAAAACCGCATCCGCACCTATCCGCAGCAGATTTTCCAGTAGTTTTAATGTCAAATATGTATACTATTATTTGAACCACTTTCAAAAGGTTAATTAAGCTAAACACTAAACTAAAACACTCAACTTCTGCATAAAACTGTTTTTTTTTACAACAGCGACTGTTCTCCGCCCAGCAATAAACAAAATTGTTCGTAAATTTTAATAAAAATATTGTCGAATGAAAGTTCATACTTGGTTCTAAAGAATGTATAACGAAAAGGTCACATTTTTCCTTAAAACACAAAATTGCAACCGTTTTCAAGAGCGTCAACTTATGTGCATCTATGTTCAGCCAAAATGTAACTTTTAGCTGACAACAACACGTGGTGGAGGGCCCAGGTGAAAAAATATTGCCGCCTTTTAATACATCGGTCCTTTACCTATCCCAGAAACTGGTTTACTTTTTGGAGTTTAACAATTTAGAAATTGATTTATGGCCAGCTTTTTGGGTCAAATACCCCAATGTACTACGTTGCGAAGGCCGACGTAAAATATATAAATAAAAAAATCATTAAAAAATAAAATAATAACTAGTTGGATAGTTTGACTTACATCGCGACAAAGCATATAAATAGGGTAATTAGTTTTTTCACGGTAAGCATATTACACTAAGAACTTAGTTATCCGAGTTAAAAACATGTTATTGCCCTTAGAAAAGCCCTCATAAAACCAATCATGTTTTGTTAGGAACTATAACTAAGTCCCATGAATATTGCCGTGTAATGCTTAATCATCCTCGGTAATATATATTATTCATATTAGTGCTAAATACTTAATAAATGATTTTTAATACTATTACTAAAAGTGAGTGTTTATTTTGTGAGAACCGAGTTTAGGGCCTATCATATACATGCTATATAACAATGGCCTATTGTGACCTCCGTAGGTTTGGCAACACCGCTGGAGTTATCAGCGATACATCAGTTTCCGTTCATACATAAATTGCGGAGGTCACTTCGTACCCTTTGTGTACCTTATATATGACATACTAAAAAATCAAAAATCGTTTCCCCTCTTTTGATGCTCGCGTAGCGAAAGTTCCCCTCATTAAAAATATGCAATCAGATCAATAATATATTATCTGGAACACCCGGAGCCTAGGTAGCCTTCTCTATATCCCGGAGGTGACAACTTAACACGTATACATTTATATATATATATATATATATATATATATATATATATATATATATATATATATATATATATATATATATATATATATATATATATATATATATATATATATATATATATATATATATATATATATATATATATATATATATATATATATAATTAGCGATGATCACTGTCAGTAATTTAATAATATAATTGGTAACAGGAATTTGACAGGTTAAATAAAGAACTGCTCTTTTTACATACGTCAAGCTTTCTGTGAATTTAATTTTTCACCTTCATCAGGACCTAAAGTTACAACAAACTAAAAATTAGGACACAATACAAACCAACACAATCGCAACTTACTATGTAAGCGAGGTTTCTATTAGCGCATACAACTCCATGAACCCTCCACAATAATGCAACGGAAACTTCCATCAACTGCGTACAATTTAAAATTCTAAAATCACGGTCCAACCGCCTCACAACCACACGCATAAGCCTTTGAACTCAGACTGACGCTCTCGCATAACCGCACCAGCGAACGGAACCACACTCGATGACAGCGCCCTCTAGTTCAACACACAATCGCGCGTGAATGGATATTTGAAAATTTAAACGTAAAGTTAACATACCTAAAATGTTATCGCTTCTTCGAACAACGTATTGTTTGAGTTGGAATTTTCTTTATTTAATTCCAACAGGTATGTATACACAGCACTTATGTCATGTGTATCAGTTTTCTTATTTATGGTGTTATCCGTTGTGTAGATATGGAACATCTCAAGGAAGGTACGCTTGGTGTAGTTAGCCTCCCTGTCCAATATCTGCGCCTCTTCATAATTAATTCTGTGATCCTCGGAATTCACATGAGCCGCCAACATGCATCTCTCCTGTTGGTGTTTCGCATCACTTTTATGCCCAGCTATCCTGCTCTTTAGGAGTTGGGATGTTTGTCCTATGTAGTACTTTTGGCAATCTCTGCACTGCAATTTATAGATAATGTTAGATTGAGACATTGTTGGTATTTTGTCTTTTAGCTTAGTGTATATACTACCTACAGTCTTAAGTTTTCTTCTCGCTATTTTGATGTTTTCGCTCCTAAATGTTGATATAATTTTGGTTGTTAACTGTGGTATCTCCGTCATTACACTGTACTTAGGCACCTCAGTATTATTCTCCATTCTATGAGCCCGACCCTGGCTGTCAGTCACACTTAAAAGGCGAGGTGTATTGTACAGGATGCTGTTTATAAGTTTGGCAGGATACGAGTTCTTAATTAAGATGTTCGACAGACGTGTCATATTGACCTGCAGAAATTCATCATTACTAATGGCAATTATTCGTTTTTTCATTTCTTTTAAGAAATTTACCTTTACTGACATGGAGTGATGTGAATAGTAATTAATATACCTTCCCGAGGCGGTTTTCTTTTGGTACCAATCCAGTATCACCTTCCCATCAATGGCTCTAATTACTCTTGTATCCAAGAAGGGGACAGAGTTCTTTTCATCTTCTTTTTCAATTGTAAATTTTATATGTGTGTTGTATCCATTAAATATGTCTACAATTTTATCCACCTCCTCCTCTGGAATAGCCATGATAAGGTCATCCACAAACTTCTTTACAAAAGGTAGCTCAAAACCCAATCTTGGAATCACATCCTCCAATAGGGAGTCCATTATGTACTGGGAAAGTATCGGGCTTAATTCAGATCCCATCGCACAGCCAAACACGTGGGGGTGTTTGGCTGTGCGATGGGATCTGAATTAAGCCCGATACTTTCCCAGTACATAATGGACTCCCTATTGGAGGATGTGATTCCAAGATTGGGTTTTGAGCTACCTTTTGTAAAGAAGTTTGTGGATGACCTTATCATGGCTATTCCAGAGGAGGAGGTGGATAAAATTGTAGACATATTTAATGGATACAACACACATATAAAATTTACAATTGAAAAAGAAGATGAAAAGAACTCTGTCCCCTTCTTGGATACAAGAGTAATTAGAGCCATTGATGGGAAGGTGATACTGGATTGGTACCAAAAGAAAACCGCCTCGGGAAGGTATATTAATTACTATTCACATCACTCCATGTCAGTAAAGGTAAATTTCTTAAAAGAAATGAAAAAACGAATAATTGCCATTAGTAATGATGAATTTCTGCAGGTCAATATGACACGTCTGTCGAACATCTTAATTAAGAACTCGTATCCTGCCAAACTTATAAACAGCATCCTGTACAATACACCTCGCCTTTTAAGTGTGACTGACAGCCAGGGTCGGGCTCATAGAATGGAGAATAATACTGAGGTGCCTAAGTACAGTGTAATGACGGAGATACCACAGTTAACAACCAAAATTATATCAACATTTAGGAGCGAAAACATCAAAATAGCGAGAAGAAAACTTAAGACTGTAGGTAGTATATACACTAAGCTAAAAGACAAAATACCAACAATGTCTCAATCTAACATTATCTATAAATTGCAGTGCAGAGATTGCCAAAAGTACTACATAGGACAAACATCCCAACTCCTAAAGAGCAGGATAGCTGGGCATAAAAGTGATGCGAAACACCAACAGGAGAGATGCATGTTGGCGGCTCATGTGAATTCCGAGGATCACAGAATTAATTATGAAGAGGCGCAGATATTGGACAGGGAGGCTAACTACACCAAGCGTACCTTCCTTGAGATGTTCCATATCTACACAACGGATAACACCATAAATAAGAAAACTGATACACATGACATAAGTGCTGTGTATACATACCTGTTGGAATTAAATAAAGAAAATTCCAACTCAAACAATACGTTGTTCGAAGAAGCGATAACATTTTAGGTATGTTAACTTTACGTTTAAATTTTCAAATATCCATTCACGCGCGATTGTGTGTTGAACTAGAGGGCGCTGTCATCGAGTGTGGTTCCGTTCGCTGGTGCGGTTATGCGAGAGCGTCAGTCTGAGTTCAAAGGCTTATGCGTGTGGTTGTGAGGCGGTTGGACCGTGATTTTAGAATTTTAAATTGTACGCAGTTGATGGAAGTTTCCGTTGCATTATTGTGGAGGGTTCATGGAGTTGTATGCGCTAATAGAAACCTCGCTTACATAGTAAGTTGCGATTGTGTTGGTTTGTATTGTGTCCTAATTTTTAGTTTGTTGTAACTTTAGGTCCTGATGAAGGTGAAAAATTAAATTCACAGAAAGCTTGACGTATGTAAAAAGAGCAGTTCTTTATTTAACCTGTCAAATTCCTGTTACCAATTATATTATTATATATATATATATATATATATATATATATATATATATATATATGTATACGTGTTAAGTTGTCACCTCCGGCATATAGAGCAGGCTACCTGGGCTCCGGGTGTTCCAGATAATATATTATTGATCTGATTGCATATTTTTAATGAGGGGAACTTTCGCTACGCGAGCATCAAAAGAGGGGAAACGATTTTTGATTTTTTAGTATGTCATATATAAGATACACAAAGGGTACGAAGTGACCTCCGCAATTTATATATGAACGGAAACTGATGTATCGCTGATAACTCCAGCGGTGTTGCCAAACCTACGGAGGTCACAATAGGCCATTATTATATAGCATGTATATGATAGGCCGTAAACTCGGTACTCACTAAATAAACACTCACTTTTAGTAATAGTATTAAAAATCATTTATTAAATATTTAGCACTAATATGAATAATATATATTACCGAGGATGATTAAGCATTACACGGCAATATTGATGGGACTTAATTATAGTTCCTAACAAAACATGATTGGTTTTATGAGGGCTTTTCTAAGGGCAATAACATGTTTTTAACTCGGATAACTAAGTTCTAAGTGTAATATGCTTACCGTGAAAAAACTAATTACCCTATTTATATGCTTTGTCGCGATGTAAGTCAAACTACCTAACTAGTTATTATTTTATTTTTTGATGATTTTGTTATTTATATATTTTACGTCGGCCTTCGCAACGTAGCACATTGGGGTATTTGACCCAAAAAGCTGGCCATAAATCAAATTTCTAAATTGTTAAATTCTAAAATTCTTCTTAAATTTTTTCACCTGGGCCCTCCGCCACGTGTTGTTGTCAGCTAAAAGTTACATTTTGGTATGGCTGAACATAGATGCACATAAGTTGACGCTCTTGAAAACGGTTGCAATTTTGTGTTTTAAGGATAAATGTGACCTTTTCGTTATACATTCTTTAGAACCAAGTATGAACATTCATTCGACATTATTTTTATTAAAATTTACGTACAATTTTGTTTATTGCTGGGCCGAGAACATTCGCTGTTTTATGCAGAAGTTGAGTGTTTTAGTTTAGTGTTTAGCTTAATTAAGCTTTTGAAAGTGGTTCAAATAATAGTATACATATTTGACATTAAAACTACTGGAAAATCTGCTGCGGATAGGTGCGGATGCGGTTTTTGTGATTTTATATCTAATACGTTGTAAAGGAAAATTCAAAAATTGATGTACCGGCTTATATGTAATTTCATGCAATTTCTTTATACCGTGATAGTAAAGGTAATTTAGAACATATTTAACCATTTTTAGCTTTATACAAATGGTTACGGTTATCGAGATATTGACAATTTTATGTTCAATGCATCTTGTATGTTGTAAATGCCGTTCTGTACGTATATTTTTCCGTATTGGATCACGTATAGCAAACAACCCCGATAATCTACTAGACTCTTAAAAATCATCCGAAAAAAACCTTAAAGTTTGTACTTGTATATGAATTTCTTGGAAATTTGTTGCTTGAAGCCAATCGGATTCATATTCAAGGCAAGAAAATACATCGAAAGCACCTACTCGCATACACAGTTCACTGGTTTAAAATGGATTCTTGTTGAGGAGAGACAATAGTAAGTTTGTGAATAGAAACTGGTTAGGCGTTTTCGATAAATGTGTTTACGCGAAATGCGAATCTGGGTCCAACACATGCGTATTAGGGTTATACCACTAAAAAACGACCGTTTCAGCTTGAAGTATGATCAAATTTCGAACGTTTACATGGAAACAATAAGTATAAATATTAGACAATTTTAAAATAATACTAAAAATAATAGATTTTATAGTGATAAATATGGTAAAATAGGTTCTTAATTGCCTCTACTATCACGTCTTAAAAGGAATGCATCGAACGGAAAATAGCATGAATAGCGTAAGTACCGTTTCAATACACAATATCGACTGGTGTAAACTTTCATTTTCTTCCTCTACCACTAATCTAAAAATATAAAACATTTTTCAAGATTTTTTTACAACATAACAGACCCAAAAATATTATCTCATATAACTCAGAAACGACATGCATTGTTCAATTGAAAATCTGTCAATACTGCGTATTTAAACAGTACATGCAATATATTATTTTATAAATTTATAAAGTAGACCATGATAGAAATAAAATCACAAAAGATATTGATGATAAATGTTGTAGTAGTAAGTAATTTACTATAGCTGTAGTGCTGTGAAGAATAATTTTTAATACAGTTTGCTTTTTTCCTATTTTGTACTGTTTTATTGTGTTTATCAAGTTATTAACCTTTAAATTCTTAGTATGAAGGTTAAAATGTTATACATAAATAAAACAACGCATCTAGACCCCTTTAAAGTGAAAAAATAATTCTGGCCAGGTTTTCGGGTCAAATACCCCCTTGTGCGTAGGTCAATGTACCACGCTGAGGACAGACTACAAATACAATGAATTTATGTGTGAAAGTCCAATTTCAATTTATTAAGTAGTTTTTGAGTTATATCGATACCAAACTTATAATTTTATACTTATTTCTTTTCCCAGTTAAGGCTTTTTGACAAAAAATAGACAAAGAGCTGTCACCGCCGCGCCGTCAACCTTCATGCGTGGTCAGCGCTTTATAGTTAACTTATTCTTTACAAGCACTCTATTGCCGTTTAAAATTGTACAAAGTCCGTTGTTGTGTTTGGTGTAAATACGTGCATTGACGCTAAAATCATGGAATAAATTGATTAGAATAAATAGAAACTATTACTGAAAAAATTCTCGGGCACGCCAAGTTTTATTTTCCAAATACATACTCATTTTTAACCCCCCCATTTACTGTGGTATGGTCTATTGAGTTTGACCAGTGTTGGGCATTTGGCAATCGAGAGATTGAGTACCAAGTGATGATAAAATTATTTTAATTAGTTAAATTAATCATCACTCGTTGTGATGAGTAACGATTGGTCACTCATCAGAATGAGTGATGATTTCAGTACTCACCACTCATAACTGCCGTACACGATTGAATATTCATCACTGATTACTCGGGATTAACGCGTAATGAGTGAAGACTGTTCAATAGAAATTACACTGTTTTAAAACATAATAGAAACTCGATATACTTTCACACTGATGAAAGTAAACTAGAGGCGCGGATACAATTTTTATACAAACCCACAAAATCTAAATCTTTAAACCAATACTTACCTTTTTTATAGATATGTGTTATAAAAATTTGTCCGACATTTATGTTATTTGATTTGGAGATCTGGCTTGATTTGTTCTGAATGAACAATTACAGCCTCATCTATTTTTTCAGGTTAATTAGAAATAATTGCACTGTTTTTTCACCAGACATAATACGGTGAAAGCGACAAAAAAGAAAAAAGAAAATAAACAATTATATAAATATAAACAAAACACTTCTTTGATTTCCAAATTTTGAAGTGTAAAGAAAGACAGACATAACTGATTTCGCAGTTGAATAATCCCCCTAATCACACTATAGAATGCTTTCTTCAGTTTTCTTTTTAATTATATCAAGAATTGTATGATACTTCAGATACGTACACGTTCAACGTACATTCTAAATTACATTTACTGGTACATTGGTGTACCATTTTCAAAAACTAATGATTTCTTATCGCGTATTTAGATTGCACAACATTTAAAGAATACACTGTAAAATAACGTCAAATAAATTCGACAAATTAACTATTAACCAATGGTACGTCATTTTAAAGAGGAGAAATGTGGGTACACTATAGAAAATAATTTGTGAATAATATTGATACATGTACGTATCGGAGATGGTTAAAAAAAAGTTTCCGATAATCGTGATATAATCGGCTTCGACGAGCCGCTCGACTTTTGGCTGTGGAATCGTTAATTTTTCGAATTATTTTCTGACAGTTTTATAGGCAATGTATTTTTTAAATGTTGTGCAATCAAAATAAGCAGTAAAATAATAAGTCATTTTTGAAAATGGTACACCAGAATGTACCCTCAATAAGTGGATCACCATAGAATCGGATATAATTCAAAACAGTTATTATTAATGCATTTAGATTCATTTAGGACATGAGTTCAATTCACTTTAGTTAAAGCAAAAATATAAATCGTTTATTAAGGTAAGCATTTATTCTCTATAAAAATGCATATTTATCATAAGATAAAGTTGGATAAATTAAAACAAAGTATACACACATTACATTTACCGTAATGTGGGCTTACTTTGCAAATAAAGTCTATGAAATTGTATTTTCTTTTTCATATTTTAAAACAAACTAGAAACACTTGTTTCTACGATTAATGAGTGATAAGTAATTCTTAGATTTATGATTGACGAGTAATGAGTGACGAGTGATATCATTAATCATGAGTGTTACTCATCTCGTGTTAGCTGAGTGATGCCCAACTCTCAGTTTGACGCAAAATTATCGATCGGTCTGTCCGTCTGTCTGTGTATACGATAACAATACAATTGTTTATTTTAGCACTGGTGTGTGCTAGTAGTTTTTGTGCAGAACGACGCATAGAATTAAAAAAAAAAATAATTCAATACAGGATGTTCCATTAAAAAAAAATTCTTTCTTAGGAAAACCTGTTTGCTATAATTTGTTACAGATTATGACCAACCGGTGCACAATTTGGTTATGGCAGGGAAACACGCTTATTGAACGCTTCTTACGTAATCATAATCTAAGCCAGAGCAATAAAATTAAGAACAGGTATTGATATATACAATCTTTCTTAGACTGCTGTTTTTCCTTAAAAATTCCAATAAATCAAAAAGTGTAAAGTTTACAGTATGTTATGTTATTTTTCATTGTCGTAAAATTTTGCGAGGAATTAAAAATTGTGCTGAAATATAGGTTGTTCCATTTAACAAAACATAAGTTTAGGTTGGTACTATGTTATGGAACAGCCTGTATACACGATAATAGTTTTTCAATGTGCGCCTCGGCTTTGTGTATATATGAGTGAAAACAGTTTTAAAATATCTTCATTAACAGAGGCATAATCTTCCGAGATCGCACTGTTGAGACACCTGTATATATTCACAATTTGTTGTGTAGGTTTTGAAGTATTTCGCCCTAAGAAAAATGGGAGTCTAACATACATCTTTCCGCGATTGTAGCTTGTTACCTTAATTGATATCTACAATGATGATCAATAAACTAAACTAGGTGCTGTACAATTCAGGCCTACCACTACAGTTTACTGTGACAATAGGGTATTTATTGGAGATTATAAAAAACAATAAATAAGCTAAAAACCCAGGCACCCGGAGAAGCTTTGGCTACTGCTACACATTCTTGTATAATACATAACTGCGAAGAGTAAACATTTTCATGTCTATGTCGGTCTTTTCATGTCTCAAATAAAAAAAAAACTGTATGTAATATTTAGTCGTATTAACTAAAAATTCCCGTAGCATCTTTTTAATATGTCTACTTGAGTACTTGATTCAATAGGATTTGTGGTGAACACAAGAAAAGGTAAGTGCAATTGATAGAATTTATTGATGTAATACCACCGCAAATAATTTATTTAGTTTTATTTCAAATAATATTTGCAATGTGCGTACACTAGAATAGTTGACATAAAGCAGCCATATATGCCATTCAAAATAAATAACAAACGATAAAAACAAGCGGGATGTAATTTTGAAATAAAAAAATTCAGCCACGGCCTGTATTTGAACCAGAAACCTTTGTATCTCGCATACCATGCACAACTCAACTGCGTCCGAGAGCAGAAATAAATATGAAAATACTCATATAATATATGTTTCTTGCGCTACCACCTCCGCAACGTTGCCAGCGTTTTTCGGATGTCACAGCGCACGTTGTACGATACAAAACACGAGGTCATATATGCGGAGGTGACTTCGTAGCGGCCGTATCTAGTATGGGCGACACTAGCGCTCGTGATCTACGCTTGAACTAACATGACTTGTCCGTACATATATAATGGACGTTATCGGCTCCGACGCAAATTTTGGATTTGAGCTCCCTGAGCCACCTAGACCACATTTCCGTTGAAAACAAGGCGATACGTTGTCACCTCCGATTTTGGAGCCATCAATGTTATATATGAGGTGACAACGTACACTCTGTCATACGCGTTGGAGCCCACACCGTAGCAACCATATGTATATATATATATATATATATATATATGGTGGAAGTATTTGACCACTTGTTGGCGAACAAAAGAATCAAATTATATCCCGGAAGGGTCAGAGCGGTGAAACAAAAACAGTTAATCCATTTCGACGTTTCGGGTTTTATTGTAATCCCTTAATCATGAACAAGATTCTACAAAAGCAATCATTATACAAAGATACTTAAAATGTACTCTCACTTACATGTTTTCTTATGAAGCTAGCAATTATAAAGTCCAGACTGCACTTAACCTCAAACATCCGAATGGCAGACAATGGTGTAATAATTTTATAAAAGGCGACATTCAACCTATTTTATCATGTCAATACATAGGAAATCAACATAAATTGACTAGTTAGCGGTTAAAATTGACATTACAAACTTTACTACACTCTAAAACCACGTGTTGTACACCATTTTTATTCTAACCTAGTCGGCGGTCGGTAACATAGGAAGTGACATCAGTAATTGCGTGAAGCGCGAAATATTTGAATTCAAAATGACAAAGGTAACTGCGTGAGGCGCGAATTATTTGAAATTTAAACTGATAAAGGTAACTGCGTGAGGCGCGAATTATTTGAATTTAAATTTTGAAAGTTAGGTTTAGTTTTATTTCTATACAACTCTATCAAATTGGCATATACGTTACTAATACCTGCCACGTCGGTACGGTGGTTAACCGTATTTTCACTAGCTCTGATATAAAACATTTCAAGGAACGTTCTCCCATGGAGACACTTCTCGACGGCCAAGATCTTGGTCCCTTGGAAGTCGAACACATGGCCCTCACGTAAGGTATGAGACGCCAAAGCACAAACATCTCTATTTATGCGAATGTCATTCCGGTGCTGATCCAATCTACAAGAGACCCATTGTTTTGTCTGACCAATGTAATGCTTAAGGCAATTGTTGCATTGTACATCATACACTACGTTACTTTTCTTGAGTTGAGGTGTTTTAGATTTCAATTGTGTGTACAATTGACCCATTGACATTGGTTGGTAGCAGCCCAACTTAACTATAGGAGAATCAAACACCTTCTTAATTTTATCCGTTAAGCCCTCTATATTGGGGAAACTAAAATATTTAACGTTAAGGTCTTGAATGACAATGTAGGGTTCTCCCGCAGAATTGGAAGCTGCCGAAACGACAGGTGCAGAGAAAAGGACAGATCTGACCAGTCGAGGAGGGTAACCGTTATTAATAAATATATCTAAAAGTCTATTTAAATTAAAGTTCAATTTAGAATTATGACAAATTTTTGTAACTCTAGTTTTCATACATTTAATCAGGCTGACTTTCTGGTAGAACGAATGGGCGGAATTGAAATTTAGAAATCTTCCAGAGAAGGTAGGTTTTGTGTACCAATCAAACGAAACAACGTTGTCCAAACCCCTTATCACCTTCGTGTCAAGGAACGGTACTGATCTATTCCCTTCATCTTCCAATGTAAATTGGAGACGTGGATGGAAGTTATTGAAAGTGTTAAGGAGGATGTCTCCCATGTCACGTGGGTATGAGATTAACAGGTCATCTACATATTTTTTTATGAAAGGGACGTTAAACGGGAGTTGGGGAAGGACCTGATCCAATAAGTCATCAAGGACTAATTGGGCCAGGATTGGAGATAGGGGACTGCCCATAGGAGAGCCATAAAGTTGTTTATAAAATTTTTCTTCATAAGCAAAATAACAATTATTATATATAAATTGGAGAGATTCTTTTAATTCATGTTTTTGAAATGTACTATTTTCCTCGATCAGGGTCCAGTGTTTGTCTGTGGATTCTAAAATGATATTTAAGGGAACATTTGTAAATAAAGAGACTACGTCTAGTGAAGCTAGAACATAGTCTTCAGGTATCTGAAACTCTTGGAATTCCTCTACAAATTGGAACACATTTTTTATGTTGTACGTAGTTCTATCTCCCAACGTTACTGTAAGTGTTTGTGAGATATATTTGGCTAGTTTATAATCTGCCGAGCCCACTGATGAGACTATCGGTCTCACAGGGTTGCCTTCTTTATGAATTTTAGGCAGGCAATACAGTTTGGGGAGGATAGAGTTATGGGTGGTAAGTGTGTTGCCTACCTGTGGGGTTATGCATTTTTTCTTAATTAAATTTTTTATTAAATTATTGGTGTTTCTTTGTAGTGATAACAGAGGGTTTCTCACGACAAGTTTGTAAGTTGTAGGGTCTTCCAAGAGTTGTGACACCCTACTATTGTAAAAAGTTTTGTCCAGAAGAACGGTGGTAGCACCTTTATCAGCACGTGTGACTATTAAATTAGGATTCTCTTTAAGGAATTTTTTAGTTTGTAAATATTTATTATTTAAATCTTTTTGACGGTGACCAACGTTCTCTGTACCAGTAATGAAATTAGTGATAGCATGAACAGACTGGGCTCTGAGGAGATCATGATCTTCTTTTTTAAAAGCAGTGACTAAATTTTACTCCCATGAGCATTTTAGGAATGTCAATATTTTTTGGGGTAGCCTGAAGGGCAAATTTTGGGCCTAAGGACAGGAATTCGTTAACATTTTGGGGGAGGTTTACATCGGTAAGGTTGACCAGCCATTTCTCGTTATTAATGAATAATTTATTCTTGTTTCTACTCTCCTCTAGAAGTCTATTAAATTTATTTAAATTAGTTGTTTTAACCTTTTTGAAAATTGAATTAAATTTTTTTAAAATATTATCTGAACAAATTTGGAAAATATTATTGGGGACCAAATTGTTGGGAGATAGAACTACGTACAACATAAAAAATGTGTTCCAATTTGTAGAGGAATTCCAAGAGTTTCAGATACCTGAAGACTATGTTCTAGCTTCACTAGACGTAGTCTCTTTATTTACAAATCTTCCCTTAAATATCATTTTAGAATCCATAGACAAATACTGGACCCTGATCGAGGAAAATAGTACATTTCAAAAACATGAATTAAAAGAATCTCTCCAATTTATATATAATAATTGTTATTTTGCTTATGAAGAAAAATTTTATAAACAACTTTATTGCTCTCCTATGGGCAGTCCCCTATCTCCAATCCTGGCCCAATTAGTCCTTGATGACTTATTGGATCAGGTCCTTCCCCAACTCCCGTTTAACGTCCCTTTCATAAAAAAATATGTAGATGACCTGTTAATCTCATACCCACGTGACATGGGAGACATCCTCCTTAACACTTTCAATAACTTCCATCCACGTCTCCAATTTACATTGGAAGATGAAGGGAATAGATCAGTACCGTTCCTTGACACGAAGGTGATAAGGGGTTTGGACAACGTTGTTTCGTTTGATTGGTACACAAAACCTACCTTCTCTGGAAGATTTCTAAATTTCAATTCCGCCCATTCGTTCTACCAGAAAGTCAGCCTGATTAAATGTATGAAAACTAGAGTTACAAAAATTTGTCATAATTCTAAATTGAACTTTAATTTAAATAGACTTTTAGATATATTTATTAATAACGGTTACCCTCCTCGACTGGTCAGATCTGTCCTTTTCTCTGCACCTGTCGTTTCGGCAGCTTCCAATTCTGCGGGAGAACCCAACATTGTCATTCAAGACCTTAACGTTAAATATTTTAGTTTCCCCAATATAGAGGGCTTAACGGATAAAATTAAGAAGGTGTTTGATTCTCCTATAGTTAAGTTGGGCTGCTACCAACCAATGTCAATGGGTCAATTGTACACACAATTGAAATCTAAAACACCTCAACTCAAGAAAAGTAACGTAGTGTATGATGTACAATGCAACGATTGCCTTAAGCATTACATTGGTCAGACAAAACAATGGGTCTCTTGTAGATTGGATCAGCACCGGAATGACATTCGCATAAATAGAGATGTTTGTGCTTTGGCGTCTCATACCTTACGTGAGGGCCATGTGTTCGACTTCCAAGGGACCAAGATCTTGGCCGTCGAGAAGTGTCTCCATAGGAGAACGTTCCTTGAAATGTTTTATATCAGAGCTAGTGAAAATACGGTTAACCACCGTACCGACGTGGCAGGTATTAGTAACGTATATGCCAATTTGATAGAGTTGTATAGAAATAAAACTAAACCTAACTTTCAAAATTTAAATTCAAATAATTCGCGCCTCACGCAGTTACCTTTATCAGTTTAAATTTCAAATAATTCGCGCCTCACGCAGTTACCTTTGTCATTTTGAATTCAAATATTTCGCGCTTCACGCAATTACTGATGTCACTTCCTATGTTACCGACCGCCGACTAGGTTAGAATAAAAATGGTGTACCCACATTAACACGTGGTTTTAGAGTGTAGTAAAGTTTGTAATGTCAATTTTAACCGCTAACTAGTCAATTTATGTTGATTTCCTATGTATTGACATGATAAAATAGGTTGAATGTCGCCTTTTATAAAATTATTACACCATTGTCTGCCATTCGGATGTTTGAGGTTAAGTGCAGTCTGGACTTTATAATTGCTAGCTTCATAAGAAAACATGTAAGTGAGAGTACATTTTAAGTATCTTTGTATAATGATTGCTTTTGTAGAATCTTGTTCATGATTAAGGGATTACAATAAAACCCGAAACGTATATATATATATATATATATATATATATATATATATATATATATATATATATATATATACATATGGTTGCTACGGTGTGGGCTCCAACGCGTATAATAGAGTGTACGTTGTCACCTCATATATAACGTTGATGGCTCCAAAATCGGAGGTGACAACGTATCGCCTTGTTTTCAACGGAAATGTGGTCTAGGTGGCACAGGGAGCTCAAATCCAAAAATTGCGTCGGAGCCGATAACGTCCATTGTATATGTACGGACAAGTCATGTTAGTTCAAGCGTAGATCACGAGCGCTAGTGTCGCCCATACTAGATACGACCGCTACGAAGTCACCTCCGCATATATGACTCAGTGTTTTGTATCGTACAATACACGCTGTGACATCCGAAAAACGCTGGCAACGTTGCGGAGGTGGTTGCGCAAGAACCATATTATATATGAGTATTTTCGTATTTATTTCTGCTCTCGGACGCAGTTGGGTTGTGCATGGTACGCGACATACAAAGGTTTTTGGTTCAAATCCAGGCCGTGGCTGAATTTTTTTTTGTTTCACAATTACATCGCACATGTTTTTATCGTTTGTTAATTATTTTGAATGGTATAGGCTGCTTTATCTCACCTATTCTAGTGTACGCACATTGCAAATATTATTTGAAATAAAACTAAATAAATTATTTGCGGTGCTATTACGTCAATAAATTCTATAAATTCCACATACCTTTTCCTGTGTTCACCACAAATCCTATTGAATCAAGTACTCAAGTAGAAATATTAAAACGGTGATGCGGGAATTTTTAGTTAATACGACTACATAGTTCACACAGTTTTTTGAAAATTTGTGACATGAAAAGACAGACATAGACATGAAAATGTTTACTCTTTGCAGTTGTATTATACAAAAATGTGTAGCAGTAGTCAAAGTTTCTCCGGGTGCCTGGGTTTTTAGCTTATTTATTGTTTTTTTATAATCTCCAATAAATACCCTATTGTCACAGTAAACTTTAGTGGTATGTAGATATCAATGTAGATATCAATTAAGGTAACAAGCTACAGTCGGGGAAAGATGAATGTTCGACTCCCATTTTTTCTTGGGGCGAAATACTTCAAAACTTACACAACGAATTGTGAATATATACAGGGGGTCTCAACAGTGCGATCTTGGAAGATTGTGCCTCTGTTAATGAAGATATTTTAAAACTGATTTCACTCCAATATACACAAAGTCGAGGCGCGCACATTTCTAAACTATTAGCGTGTATACAGGCTGCTCCATAACACAGTACCAAACTAAACTTATGTTTTGTTAAATGTAATAACCTATATTTCGGGACAATTTCCTCGCAAAATTTTACGAGAATGAAAAATAACTTTTTTTGATTTATTGGCATTTTTGGAATTTTTAAGGAAAAATAGAAGTCTACGAAAAATTGTATATATCAATACCGGTTTTTACTTTTATTGTGCTGGTTTAGATTATGATTAATTAAGAAACGTTCTATTAGCGTGATTACCTGTCATATCCAAATTGTGTGCAGGTTGGTCATAATCTGCAACAAAATATAGCAAACAGGTTTTCCTAAGAAATGTAGTTTTTTTTAAAGGGAACATCCTGTATCGAATTATTTTTTTGAATTTTATGCATCGTTCTGCACAAAAAAATACTACCACACACCAGTGCTTAAATAAAGAATTGCATTGTTATCGTATACAAAGACAGACGGACAGACCGATCGATAATTTTGCGTCAAACTCAGAGTTGGGCTCAACTAACCCGAGATGAGTAACACTCATGATTAATGAAATCACTCGTCACTCATTATCGTCAATCATAAATGTAAGAATCACTTATCACTCATTAATCGTAGAAACAAGTGTTTCAATTTTGACAGCCGGTAGCGACTGTTTATTTTGTTTTAAAAGTATTAAAAAGAAAATACAATTTAATAAATTGTATTAGCAAAGTAAACCCACATTACGGTAAATGTAATGTGTGTATACTTTGTTTTAATTTATCCAGCTTTATCTTATAATAATTATGCATTTTTTAGAGAATAAATTCTTACCTTAAACGTTTTATATTTTTATTTTGACTAAAATGAATTGAACTCATGTGCTAAATGAAACTTAATGCATTAATAATAACTGTTTTGAACTATATCCGATTCTATAGTGATCCACTTATTAAGGGTACAATCTGGTGTACCGTTTTCAAAAATGAATTATTATTTTATTGCATATATTGATTGCACAACATTTAAAGAATACATTGACTGTAAAACTGGCAGAAAATAATTCGAAAAATTAACGATTCCACAGCTAAAAGTCGAGCGGCTCGTCGAAGCCGATTATATCACGATTATCGGAAATTTTTTTAACCATCTCGCATACGTACATCTTTCAATATTTTTCACAAATTATTTTCTATAGTGCACTCATTTCTCCTTTTTAAAATGACGTACCATTGGTTAATAGTAAATTTTTCGAATTTCTTTGTTACATGATTTTACAGTGTATTCTTTAAATGGTGTGCAATCTAAATGCGCGATAAAAATTCATTAATTTTTGAAACTGTTACCACCAATGTACTATTAAATGTGATTTGGAATGTACGTTGAACGTGTACAACGTGTACGTATCTAACGTGCCATAAAATTCTTGACATAATTAAATAGAAAAGTGATGTAAGCATTGTATACTGTAATTAGGGAGATTATTCAACTGCGAAATCATATTATGCCTCTTTCTTTACACTTCAAAATTTGTAAATCAAAGAAGTGTTTTGTTTATATTTATATAATTGTTTATTTTATTTTTAATTTTCTTTTTCAGTTTCACTGTCTGGTGAAAACAACAGTGCAATTATCGCTAATTAACCTAAAAAAATAAATGCGGCTCTAATTGTTCTTAGTAATCTTCGTTCAGAACAAATCAAGCCAAATCTCCAAATCGAATAAAATAAAGGTCGGGCAAATTTTTTTCTAAGTTTTTGTTTTTGGTAAGTTTTTGTTTAAAGACTTAGATTTTGTGGGATTGTATGATAAATTGTATCCGCGCCTCTATTTTACTTTCATCAGTGTGTAAGTATATCGAGTGTCTATTATGTTTTAAAACAGTGTAATTTCTATTGAACAGTCATCACTTTTTGCGCGTTATCGCGAGTAATCAGTGATGAATATTCAATCGTATACGGCAGTTATGAGTGGTGAGTAAAAAATCATCACTCAATCCGATGAGTGACCAATCGTAACCCATCACAACAAGTGATGATTAATTTAACTAATTAATATAATTTAATCATCTTGTTACTACTTGTTACTGAATCACTCGATTGCCAAATGCCCAACTCTGGTCAAACTCAATAGACCATACCACAGTAAATGGTTGGGGGGTATAAAAATGTGTATGTATTTGCTAAATAAAACTTGGCGTGCCCGCGAATTTTGTCAGTAACAGGTTCTATTTATTACAATCAATTTATTCCATGGTTTTACCGTCAATGCACGTATTTAGACCAAGCACAACAACGGACTTTGTACAATTTTTAACGGCAATGGAAAGCTTGTAAAGAATTGGTCAACAATAAAGCGCTGACCACGCATGAAGGTTGACGGCTCGGCGGTGGCAGCTCTTTTTCTATTTTTTTGTCAAAAAGCTTTAACTGGGATAAGAAATAAGTATAAAATCATTAGTTTAGTATCGATATAACTCAAAAACTACTTAATAAATTTAAATTGGACTTTCACACATCATTTCATTGTATTTGTAGTGTGTCCTCAGCGTTGTACATTAGCCTACGTTGCGAAGGCCGACGTAAATAATAAATAAGAAAATCATCAAGAAATAAAATAATAAAACTAGTTGGGTAGTTTGACATACATCGCGACAAAACATATAAATAGTGTAATTAGTTGTTGCACGGTAACCATATTACACTTAGAACTTAGTTATCCGAGTTAAAAATATTTTAATACCCTTAGAAAAGTTCTCATAAAACCAATTATGTTTTGTTAGAAACTATAACCAAGTCCCATGAATATTGCCGTGTAATGCTTAATCATCCTCTGTAATATATACTATTCATATTGGTGCTAAATACTTAATAAATGTTTTTTAATACTACTACTAAAAGGGAGTGTTTATATTGTGAGAAGCGAGTTTACGGTTTATCATATACATGCTATATAATAATAGCCCGTTGTGACCTCCGTAGGTTTGGCAACACCGCTGGAGTTATCAGCGACACATCAGTTTCCGTTCATATATAAATTGCGGAGGTCACTTCGTACCGTTTGTGTACCTTATATATGACCTACTAGAAAATCAAAAATCGTTTCCCCTCTTTTGATGCTCTTGTAGCGAAAGTTCCCCTCATTAAAAATATGCAATCAGATCAAAAATATATTATCTGGAACACCCGGATCCTAGGTAGCCTGCTCTATATGCCGGAGGTGACAACTTAACACGTATACATATATATATATATATATATATATATATATCGAGCCTATTGACACAATAATAGAGGCAACTTACATGAAGATTTGAAAAACTCCGTCAGATTTCACAAGATTTTGCTTTCGTTAGTGGTTCGAACATTATTTCACATGATGAAGAAACTATTAAAAAACATACTCTGAACCTTACAAGGAAATATGGAAGTGATTAGAACGGGCAACATTTTCTGTGTGAAATTTTAAGTGCAAAAAATGTTTATTTCGGTCTCTAAATGATAACACTTAGAAATCCTCCAATTAATTCATCAATTTGAGTTAAGTGCCAATTATAAGAACATGGTAACTGCATATCGAATATTTCTTAGTACACGGGTAACTGCTGCATCAGCTGAAAAGTCTTTCAGTAAACTTAAATTCGTAAAAAATTATTTAAGAGCTACAATGGCTCAGGACAGGGTTGCCAATTTAGGTTTGCTTTCATTCGAATGTTGCTCGATTAGATAAGGAAAAACAAATTCATGATTTTGCCGATTTGAAGGCTAGGAAAATAAAGTTGCATTAGCTACAGTCATGGAGACATATTTATCCTTATTTTATATTAATACGGGTACATTCTGCTTTTGCATTTTAAAAAAAGATTTTTTATTACGTATTTTATTATTTATTATTACGCAATACTTTAAGAATACACTGTGAAAATTTCAGGAAGAAATTTGAAATATTAATCGACATATGAATGTCGATTATTGGCACCTTTTTTAACCACCCCCAATACGGCTTTCATTATTTTTCAGAAATTCTTTTCTGTAGTATACACATTTCTCCCCAAAATAGCGTATCAGTTATTGTGATAAGCATAATATTTTTGGTGATATCGATAAAAGTAATGAGTGGATAACATTAAAAGTTCGGGAACGTCGGTACACGTCTACAATTTAAGGGCAGGTTTCTCGCAACCTTGTTTCGTTGGGCGGTTGACACGATTTCGCAAAAACTTACGGGATGATTCGTGGATTGGCTCGCTATCGAGCAAACTAGAATACACCAGATGAAAATGTTTAACGACATTTTGTCAAATTAATATTATAGGTTAATAATGTGACCATATTATTAACGTAGAATACACCGGTTTCATCAATAATTAAATGTTTTATCCAACTTATTTGGAAAAAAAAATCATTTTTTTCGCTTTTTTATCTTTTTCTTTCTAAAAGGCCCTGTCACTTCCACAACTATTAATATTTTGTAATAATCCTAGTTGGCGCGATAGCAAGTCAATCTGCGAATACAATGCAGCAAGAATTTTTTAAATCGGCCTGTTAGTTTTTGCGAAATGGTTTCAACCGCCCAACAAAACAAGGTTTCGTGAAAACTGTGCTTAATTGTAGATGTGTAGTGACATTCCCAAACATTTAATCTTGTCCACTCATATTTTTATCGATATCTCCAAAACTATTAAGCTTATCACAATAGATGATACGTCATTTTAAAGAGGAGAAATGTAACTATAGGAAAAAATTTCTAAAAATATTGAAAGATGTACGTATTCGAGGTGGTTAAAAAAGGTTCCGATAATCGCGTTATAATCGGTCGCGGCGAGCCGCTCGACTTTTGGCGATGGAATCGTGAATTTTTCGAATTAAATTCTGTAATTTTTACTGTGTATGGTTTAAATGTTGTGCAATCAAAATATGCAATAAGAACATTCATTTTTCAAACTGTTACACTAGAATGTACCCAATTCACATAGATTATTGTTCTTTTCATTAAGTAACATGTTCGTTTTATTCATTAATGTTATCTTATTATGTGCAGAAAGATGTTTTAGTATTTTTCGGTAGGATGCGTATGTAAGCGTTAAGCGTATGTACCTATTTCAATATATTATTTATTCGGACTTTTATTTTTGATTGTATTACATTTACAACAATTTTTTAATTAGCAATTTAATTAATTTTGGCAAAGATGTGGGGGCGCGCGTTTGCTCTGTTTTCGCCCCGGGCGCAGTTTTGTGTTAACACGGCCCTGCCTCGCTCACAAACAATTAAACTTGATTGCAAAACACGTCCGATCGCTTAGATGAGCGCAGTGAGTTGTAAATACAGGTATATAAGGCAGATTTTCTTGGTAGTTTTGATAGTCTTCAGTATTCAATTAGCTTTGAAGAAGCCAGCAACATTGTTGGCGAAGCGTCAGCATTAACAAATCTTGACACACGGCATAACCCGGAAGCAGTTTAAATCGATAATAATAAATAAATCGATAATAATAACTAAATCGATAATAATAAATAAATCGATAATAAAATAAATCGATAATAAATCGTTAATAAATAATAAATCGATAATAAATAGTAAAACGATAATAAAAATAAAACGATAATAAAACAATAATAATAAATAAATAATAAATAAATAAAGGTACATCGCGATTGCAAAGATATGAATATTATGAATCGTTGTTAGATCTACGATAGTTCTGCCGTTACGTGCATGTGCTCCGAAACGCAAAACCAAACCGACGTGGCAGTGTTGTCGCCTGATACCTAGTTTCTATAGACCTATGCCTAAATTTTGCGCACACAATATGTATAATAAGTTCATTGCATACGTATCTATGACTATACAGGGTTAGCCAAAATTACCGGAATACCCAAATAATTCTCTAACCGTAAGAAGTTTCATAAAAAAATTAAGCAAATGTTTTTTTACTTTAAACAATCCAACCTTCAAATATATTTAATTCATTTTACTATAGAAATTTCGTAATTTTTTTTTTTCAAATGGAACACCCTATTTTGTAATTTTAGGACTAATTCTAAAAAATGTTTATTAAAATAATTTTTTATAGAAGGCGTCCTTTTTAAGTTTTAAGCAATCAATTAAATAAATACGTAGGCAATCTATTAAAATTAGTCAAAATTACCAGAACACCTACAACTCTCCAACACTAAAACATTTGAAAAAAGCAATCATACAAAAGTGTTTTGACTTTTAACAAGCTATCGTTCAAATATATTTTTAATAATATACAGGTGTTCATTTTATTATGGAAATTTTGCATACTTTTTTGTTTTAAATAGAACACTTTGTATATTTTTACATTTTATAATTCTAAGACTAATTCAAAACATTTTTTATTGAAATAATTTTGTTATAGAATGCATCATTTTTGCGTTATAAGAATTTAATCAAAACTCCAAAACATTTATATTGGCCATGGGCCGAACTGATAAATAATAACAAATTCAAGAAAAAATAACAAAACAATTAAATAACATTTTCAAACTGCCATCCCTGAGCGGCTTGACAATGCCCCAACTTATCAACAATTTCCCGTAAATAGTTTTCTAAATGTTCGATAATATTACACTGAACTTCGTCCACTATCCTCTGCTTCAAAGCATCAACATTTTGCGGGCTATTGGTGTAACCTTGGACTTTAGGTGTCCCCAAATAGAAAAATCCAATATTTGCAAATCCGGCGACCAAGGTGGCCATTGAATGGATCCTCTCCTTCCAATCCACCTCTGCGGGAAAACTGAATTTAAATAATTTCGAACTTGGGTACGTAATGCGGCGGGGCACCATCTTGTTCAAACCAAATGTTATTTAGTTCTTCGTTGAAGATAACTTGGAGATGTGGTGTTACTTCATTTTGAAGTAGAGCTAAAAAGCGGCTAGAGGTCAATGTGCCTTCAATAAAACCAAACGTTTACTTTTTGAGGATAATGGGTATGAACAGAGATTAGTAAAAAAAGATAGGAAACGTCCATAAGCCACCTATGGTGAAATTCGATCACATTTTATTAACTGGTTAACATCTGAGACGTTAGGTGGCAGCACGGTGGCGCTCTGGGCGAATCGGCGGGATGTGGCTGTAAATTTTTATTTGTGTGCATTTCTTATATGTTTTATTATTTCGTTTTCCTACACAACATACAAAACTTAGTTGTACATTATTTATTATATAATAAATATCAATAACAAATAAGAACAGTGTTACTAAAGTAATTCAACACTAAGCTATAACAACAACAATAGAAAGCTTAGCTTCATAACTGCTGCTGACCTGCTGCTCTTCTCTGCTGTTCGTAGCAACATCCATATTATCCGCAGAAAGTAAAGGTACAGCTCCTGATTTGAAAAGCAATCGCGCCTATGTTTTCTTGAATTGCTCGACAGAAAAATGATCACTTCATATGTGATAGTTTTTTGTGTCATCTTGCAAAAGGTAAATTCGGCCAATATTTAACATCCATTGCTTGGCTCTGCAAAACCAAAATCTATGCAGATGACTAATTTCAAAGATTGATTTTTACTTACAGCGAACGATCCTTTGGTATTATTGCAAAGAATGCCACATCCCTATTATCGAATTTATTTTTGTAACTTGAATTACAAATGCAATAAGTGCTACGACTCATGGTCTAACTCTTGGTAAATAATGAAACTCCGGCGTTACCACTAAATGCAACTTAAGTCAAATGACATTTCAAATTGCGTTTTGACTTTTGAACACTTGACATTACAAGACATGACATTTCAGTCACGTCATAGAGCGGTTAGTTAACATCTGAGACGATAGATGGCGCTAACATCGACACGGTCGCATCGCTTCCTATCTTTATTTACTAATCTCTGGGTATGAATTTCCTCAGCCCAATACGGATTGTCGACCATTAACTACAATTGTGCCTGTTTACTGATTCATTTAAACAGAATGCTAAATTTAATAAAATTAATGTACGAAAGTAGAAAAATAGTTTATCTGTTTGATTAAGATAAATTTGTATGTATGTGGAAAAATATTGTTTGAAGTTCAGGAGTTTGCTTTTAACTAAAAAATTATGAAACTTATAAAAAAGCATACGAGCGTTCGTATATTGATTTCTAGTAATAATTATAAAAAAGTGTTTAGAATTAGTCTTAGAATTATAAAATGTAAAAATATACGGGTATTCCATTTGAAAAAGAAAAGTTTACAGGTTTCCATAATAAAATATTAAAAATATATTTTCATGATAGCTTGTTTAATGTAAAAAAACTGGAAATTTTGACTGATTTTAATTAATTGCTTAAAACTCAAAAATGATGCATTTTATAAAAAGATTATTTTAATAAAAGATGTTTAGAATTAGTCCTAAAATTCCAAAATGTAAAAATATACAGGGTGTTCCAATTGAAAAAGAAAGTTTACGAAATTTCTATAATAAAATGAACACATATATTAAAAATATATTTGAACGATGAATTGTTTAAAGTCTAAAAAGTTTTGGGTGAATTCTTTTTTAAATTTCTTACCGTTTGAGAATTATTTAGGTGTTCCGGTGATTTTGGCTAAGCCTGTATAATCACCATCATCATACGCGCCAATGATTTTAATGACACTAGTGTTGTATAATGACAGTTCGTTCAAATAATGACCTCATTATTTGAACGAATTATTAAAACGATAGTCTGTCATAACCTACATGGATGACAGTTATTTGATAGTTCGCCTTGCCATCATTGACAAATACATTTAAAATATTTTGCATAAAATGGAATTTATGAGTCGTAGATAAAACGTCGTATTTGACTGGCACATAACGAATACAATGCTCGCGATTTAATCCTTCTTAATTATGTGCTTGTCAAATAATATACTATAAGGTGTCTATTTCTTTTGTGGAAACATGTATTTACTAAGAATTATCTTTAGTTCAATCATTTTGTATTATGTAACTAGATTAAGCTCAAAGAAGAACGCATGGATCGTCAAGGTTTGCTGACACTGGTTCATAGGCATGTCATGGATATGATTGCATTATACATGGGAATTGAGGCTAACGAGGTTCTTGAGGGTGTGTTAGATGACCCTGAACATCTGAAATACTTCGAAGACTTGTTTAGAGAAGGAGGAAAATTTGGATTCCTGGCATACTATCAAGATGCACCCCCACCAGAAATAGGTATTTGTTTAAATTTTTTGTCATAATATTAGCGCTTGCTATTTTAATTAGTTCAAGCAGCTCAACATACTGGGACTTTCACCGCGTCGTATAGATGAACAATGACTATTTCAACTAAAATGTTTTTCATTCGTGGTAGACACTCAAAACAATAAAACAATACAATTAACAATAAAACAATACAATCAAAACAATATTTCATTCGTGGTAGACACTCAATAATATAGAACAACCTTGGACATTCTGTCTGCTGTCTGTCTTATTGCACTACAGCGCGTGAATCCAGTGGCAAAAGCGCTCATATTAAAGTTAAAGCCAGCCACTTATGAAATCAACTATATATTCTGAAACTGACAATAGTTTAGTTTAGTTTAATTCAGTTTAATTTAGTTCTAGTTATCTATGTACCATTTATGTACCAAGGGCATTACACGGATGTTTATGCCCCGAGGGTGACCGTGACCGAGCTTTTTAAGTCACCCTAGGGTATAATCAAGTAATGCTCGAGGTGCATACAAAATTTTATGTCCTACAATGGTTTTGAGAGTGGCAACTCGTGCATTGGTTTGCAGGTGTTCGCAACCCCCAAAAATAACACGAAAACAAAGAGTTTATTTGTATGTAAATAATAGTGTAATAGTCAATATGCAACGATCTATAACGTATAATCGAATAAAATATCGAGCATTTTATTGTGAATTCCAAGCGCAACTCGGTTATACGGCCTAGGGCCGCAGCATAGCCGCAACCGTCTGCACCGCTACACTGCGTATCGACGCCTGCAGTCTAGCCCTTGAGCAAACGAATTTTGCGGTGTCGATTGGTTTGTTTACTCTGAAATGGTTGCAAGTATCCAGTGCACCAAAACTACTGGACCACGCCCTCAGTGGTGTCTAGACGCGAAGCGACATCATGCTTACGCGACTGGCCACGTGCATTATTGCACTGCAGGTTGTAGACAGTTGACACTCGTACAATGTGGAGTTTGGTTGCCCGTGAAACGCTAATTACACGACATTAAAAACAAACAATGAATTCAGTGCAGTGTTTATTAGCACAACCATTTAGCAGTCTAAATTGTATCGATAAGAGCGTACTTTTTTAGTGCACAAATAAAGATATTTTTCTATAAAACATATATATCATATAAAACTGGTAGGTACTTGAAAGTTGCAACCCCCATTTTTCTAGATCACGAGCCGCCACTGGGTTTTGTTCCTCCGTTTGATTAATATTAATCAATATTTTGACGTTATCAAGTGACATGCGTATCTACGGAGTTGAATAATAATACAAACAGTTCGGAGTTCAAACATTACCTTAATCGCCAATAATTGACATTGATGACTTAAAATTTACAATTTGATATATTTGACATATAACCATGGCAACCCTTAACGCCCCCTCCACCCCGGTATCTAAGATATAAAATGTCACTTTATGATCATGTAGGACTGAAAAACACCCAAGTTCCTTGAACGGAGAAAGAATGCCGTTCAATAGTGTTTCGTAGTTTAAGCTGTTATTGAAAAACCCGCCCTTAGTATTGTTAACGCCCGCGCGGGCAATAAGGGTTGCCATGGTTATATGTCAAATATATCAAATATTTGTCATTCAAAATGTAAATTTTAAATCGTCAATGTCAATTATTGGTCATTAAGTTTGACAATTAATTGACTGTATTGTCACTCGTCAATGTCAATTATTGGCGCTTAGTTATAAGTTTGACAATTTAATTGTCTGTATTGTCACTCAACTCCGAATTGTTTATATTGTTATACAACTGTGTAGAGCATGTTACTTGATAACGTCAAAATATTTATTATTATTCAAACGGAGGAATAAAACCACTAGTAGGACATCAAATTTTGTATGCACCTCGGGCATTACTTGATGTTTATACCTTCGGGCGACTTAAGAAGCTCTCGGGCCCATCGGTCATCGAGCTTTTTAAACGGTTACCCTCGGGGAACAAACATCCGCGTAATGGTACATAAATAACTATTCAATTCACAGGGTCTTCATTTTATTATGAAAATTTCATAACTCAATTTTCTAGAATATAATATATTATATGTATATTATATTATATGTATTATAATATATGTATATTTTATTTTATTTTTAATTTTAAGATCAATTCTAAAAATTCATCTTTTGTGGGAATATTTTTTATAAAATGCACCATTTTGTGTTATATGTTCTCCTAAACTTCAAATTAAGAAAATTTTCCTAACACACATCCTCATGTATTTTAATTTACCAGTTTGAACATTAAGTTTGATTGTTTTGTTATTTTTACTTGATTTTATTTTTTATCCGATTGGATAAGATACAAGTTTATGAGTATTATTACTTATTATTGCTTATAACTCAAAAATCATGCATTTTATAAAAAAATCCCACAGATTTTTTTTTAATTCAAAAATGTAACAATACACAGGGTGTTCTACTAGATAAAAGAAAGGGTACACAGGTAAACACCCTGTGTATTAAAAATATATTTAGACGATAGCTTGTTTAACGCAAAGAAATTGTTGGGACATTTTTTTAATTTTTTTATGGTCGGAGAGTTATTCGGTGTTCAGGTATTTTGACTACTTTAGGCTAATTGCTTATAAAGACGCTCTTTATTCGAAAAAGATTCCCACAAAAAAATCTAAGACTATTAAAATGTAAAAATGTACAGGTTGTTCTATTTGAAAAAGGAATGGTTAACAAATTTACCGAATAAACGAACTTTTTGTATATTAAAATATAAGTACAGGGTCCGGCAGTGAGACGGAAAGATTTGAGGTAGGGTTTGCAGCGCGCCGCAAAGTGGTGGGGGAGAAAGTAGCCGACTTGCCAAGACCTGCATGAGTAGCCATTTTGTTTACAATGGAGCGTTGGACGGGTGCGCATCGCGGTTACGCAGTTAAAACCTATTTTAAAAATGGTGGGAGTTTAGTGCAAACGCGTCGTTACTTTCGACGGCATTTTAACATACCGCGCGACCATCCTGTTCCGTCAGATAAAGCGATAAAAGAATGGGAAAACAACCTCGAACAAACAGGATCGACGTCTAAAAAAAGGGCTGGTAGTGACAAAACAGTTCGAACCCATGAAAATATCGAACGTGTTCGATAAGCAATGTTAAGAAGTCCACGCCGATCGGCCATCCGTCACGCCACACGTCTTGGAATAAGTGACAGATCGATAAGAAGGATTCTCCATAAGGATCTTAGATATCACCCTTTTTTTAGACGTCGATCCTGTTTGTTCGAGGTTGTTTGTCCATTCTTTTATCGCTTTATCTGACGGGACAGGATGGTTGCGCGGTATGTTAAAATGCCGTCGAAAGTAACGACGCGTTTGCACTAAACTCCCACCATTTTTAAAATAGGTTTTAACTGCGTAACCGCGATGCGCACCCGTCCAACGCTCCATTGTAAACAAAATGGCTACTCATGCAGGTCTTGGCAGGTCGGCTACTTTCTCCCCCTCCACTTCGCGGCGCGCTGCAAACCCTACCTCAAATCTTTCCGTTTCACTGCCGGACCCTGTACAATAATAGGAGCATAAAATTCGAAACATTCTTCAAGATTATGTACGGTTAGGTCTAGAGGTATGTACTAGTCTATATTATGTAAACTGATTTGGCGTGTTTTTTTCTCACCATTTCACATGCGAAAAAGTGGCTTCTTAATTCTTTATGGAAAATCTGGAGAGGCCTTCTCGGGCGCGCTCCGCGCGCCAAATCCGCTATATGGACAATTCTACGTTGCGTGAGTTTTTGAAATCGACGCAAAACGGCCTCTAGAGCGTTTTTGCTTAAAAATGTTCCAAAAAGCGAGCGATTTTGGTGAACGCGCCTCAACATTCCAACAGCTGTTTATTACGCGTCGTCATGGTTGCCCGCTAGAAACGTCAAAAACGCAAACATAACCTTATCATAACCTCAAACCTATTTACATTGCAGTAGGTATCTACAGAGCTAAGCGATTTGTTACGTCCCCACAAGTATGATTTGAAAACCCTATAACCATGTTGTTCGTATAAAAATATGTAATAATTTGCGTTAGTTTTTGTTACGTACGAATGCGTACTTAAAACTTACCTATACCTACGCATAATTGGAAATATATGGTAAAATTTGACAAACTGCGAATATTACCGCGCAGTTAAGTTACTACGAAAACACAGTAAGTAAATTAATAGAGATGATTAGCGTTTCGACTTTCGTTTAGTAAGGCCCCTTACTTACCCTCTAATTGATTACAGTTTGAGAGGTAGCTCTTAGATGGCACCAATGTACACCAGTCGGGTCGGGTCTGCGCACAGCGCCAATGTCAAGAACCATAACCTAACCTAACGTCCTAACCTAATCTAATATTTTGATGGTGAGATTTCCCAAACAACCGCACCCATAGCATAAGGTGAATTTATTGCAGATTATTTGTAAAACACATTTACTTATTTATTAATAATTTCAGGATGTAAACAAACTGTCGTACGGTACGTAATTTGTACGTATTTAGCCCCACATACAATAGATCTTCCAGGTCAAAGTGTATCGAAAGACATAGATGGCATATAACTCAGTCTACCATACCAGAGCCCCTACAACTACAAGAAAGCCGAAGTTAAAATATTGTGCGAATTAACAGAGCGCAAGAGAAGCCTAGAACGTGAACATCAGCTCACTATGCCAGAAATGGGGATGACTCGAAAGAAAATAAACAAGAATTTTTCCTCTAATAAAACATTTAGTACAAGAATTTCAAGGAATGAAACTATTTATCGTTATTTTAAGGTTACATTAATTATTATATTTTTAGTTAACCGAATTTCTTTTAATTCGATTTTTGCACAGGTAACATATACGATGTGATAAATAACCTGATGAACAAGGAATCTAATTTTGGGTTAAAGAAAGTTATCTGTTACTTCGAACAAAACAGATTTGTATATATCAGAACAAATGGGACGAATATCAACATTGGTGATTCGGAAGGGTTATTGAAGTAGACTTATCGCAATATCGCATTGGTCAATCGTAACTCTCAGTCACCCGTAATGTTATTGTCAATTTCATATACATACGCGCATCAATCATATTACAAAGAATACAATTTCCAATCAAGGTCTGTATTGCTATAACCATAAATGAGGACAAACTTTGGTTTTAGTTCAAATGTATTTATTTCAACACGTTTTAGCACAGCTAAATGTGGCATTTTCTACGGCTAAAAGGTGGGATTCTACGTATGTGTAAATTGACAAAACGTTTTCTCCGGGGCGATTATGGAAAAAGATTCTATTCAAATTAAGAGTTGCATGTTACGAAGGAATATTAAATTTGTAAATAATCCATTTTTTACTTATTGTTTTCTGTAATATATACAATATACATATGTATACAATGATGTGTTCTACAAATATATATATTATATGCACAGTCTCTGTAAAGGAACTAATTTAATTTTTCGCCTCAATCATGTTTTACTTTCTTATTTATCATTGCTTATTTGTTATTTAAAAATACTAATCTTATTATACATGTACTACATATTCTGCAATATATGTACAATGTTATTAATCTACAATACCAATCTGTATAAGTAGTGACCAACCAAGCAGTAGAGTGTATAAAAAGAACCTTTTTGGAAAATCAAAGTTTTATGTTGATTTATGTTATCTCTATGAACCCACATATAACATCAACAAGATTAACCCAATTAAGAAAAAATAAGTCTCCCACAAGAGGCCTAATATTTATAATTTTTTTCAATTGTTTTTTTGTATTTAGGTTAAAGAATTTTTCAAGTTGAAAATTTTTAACTATAGTTTCTGAAATAATAGTATATGTAAACTATTACTTTACTGCAAGATTTAGATTTCCTGCACTTGGCATAAAATTGAGTAAATTTAACAATTGAACCTTTTTTTGTATTTCACGTAATGGAATAACTGGGAACATATAACTTTTTTTTCAAGTGACAAACATCTTTAATAAAATCTAAAATAAAAAAGGAAATCAAAAAAATGTTTTCCATTAAAGCCTTCTATATAAGAGTAGATTGTAGTTGCTGGGCCAACAACATGCCATTATATGAAAAATAATTTAGTGTTTAATTTGACAAATAGACAATTATACAAAAACACATTGTATAACTTGATAAAAAGGTGTCTCTACGGACCCACATATACCACCAACAAATTTTGCCCAACTGAAAGCAATCTGAGTCTTCCACAAGTGGTCTAAAATATTTTTACATTTTTATTAAGATCATGTTTGCCACTTGAAAAAAAAAAATAATTGTTAGATTTGTCGTCGTAATTTGCATTGATTATATAATCAAATAAATAAGAAAGTAAGCTAAATTTGTTAAAATTACTAAATTTTATGCCATTTTATGCAATTTAAGTACATTGCATTAGAATACTATATTTTTATACTTTTGTTTCACACCATACGTATTGTTAAAATTATTCAACGAAAAAGCTACCCAAAAAAATCGAATTTATTGCGACAAATTATATTTTTTGTTTTCAATTGCGGGAAACAAATTTTTTTTTTAACTGCACCATTTTGGTTATGTATATGAGTCCATAGAAACAACTTTATAGGTAACAACTTAAAAGTTTGGTTTTGGAAGAAAGTATTTTTTAAAGACAGTAGTGTATATGCGGTCTATCGATTCCTGCGATCTACCGATTCACTTATCTACCCAATAGGCGGTCTACAGATCCACTAGTAACCACTATTGCTGAGCAAGCCAATATGAAATGGGAGCCTCTTCCTCTTGGTCTTCGACATATCAGCGAGTAAACTTGAATCCGATCCTGAAGATATCCGTTATCATACTTGTCAACACAAATCGAGTGACTTTATGGTGGCTTTCGCAATAAGAAATTCCCCAAAAATGTCTCCAAATGTAGCAAACACAGTTTATTGTTTATGTTCGTCTTTGCACACATTGATGGTTGGTTCATATTTGTTATCTATTAAGTTGCGGAGGCAGTTCTCAATAACACCTTTCGGGTTTTCTCATCTATGTTGGTGCTGAAGTCTGTACTTGGGTGAATGGTATGATACGAGTACATTTACGGTAGCTGGCGGCGTTACTTTCTTGTGGAACTCCCGATGTAAATAATTTTGTCACTTTCAGGATATATAGTCGATATCAAGGTTTTTCATTATGGGCCCAACTCCGTATCAAAATGGTTACCGTTTGCCATTCGTCAAAAATCAAGTGATAGAGATGGCGTTATCATCATAAGTGTGATGTAAAGAGAGAAGCTGTAACAGCTATCAATAGGGTGATCGAACAATACGTTCTCTGACACGCGTTTAACGAATTCACGTAAAACCAACAAATCCAGTATTCCAGTCAACAAATACCAGAAAAAAGGCCAAATATCGGAAACAAAGTATGTAGTAGCCTAATGTTGGTACAGTTATTGGGGAAGGCGTCCTGAACAACATACTAAAAGTACCAATTGGTGGGGGTCAAGCTAAGGGGGCGGTAAGTCTTTAAAGGTCCCTTTTTTTCAGTTTTATGTTACTAAATTAATCTACATATTAGTTGTAATCCTCTACAAAATAGATCGTGTACACTTTTCCCTAAAATCAATACTTAAGAAAATATGGCGATCGTCAACCCAGTTACCATGAACGACCCTGTGGCATACGACTTCGTTTAGAACATGATCTTTTGCCGATGGACAACTGGGAGTGGGGTGTTCTGCGGTTTCCACAAGGCAGGGTTTGCCTGCTCCGATGTGCCTGCAGCGTGTACCTTGGCTCATGTACGGAGCTCCCATCGAAGACATCATGGATGAGGATGACAATTTAGATTTGAAGAAAATTAATCTTCAATATACATACTTGAACACTAATTAGAGATGTTTCAAAATAAGAAGACGGTATACACGCAACCGCCTGTGCTCTTGACTACAATGGCTGGACACCATGTCACAGCCTTGTCTTTCATTTGAAACAACTCTACATCAGTTTTCAAAATAAACATTCCATTCTTAAGAAAAAGAAAACGATTTTTAAAAAGTTTTCATGTTTACCCTGCCATATATCCTTAACTATTGATCCTAGGGAAAAAGTGCACAGAACCTTCTTTGGAGACAATTTTATGTAGTTTAGTTTAATATATGGAAATTTTTTCGCTACAGGCACTAGTTTTCAAGTTATTAACGAGAAACTAAAGGGACCTTATAATTACAATTATTAATAAAAAATAGTAAAAAAAAGTAGTTACACATTAATAAACGATTGAAAAGCAGCAAAATTTTTCTCAATTCCCTTAACATCAATAATAATAAAATAAATTAATTAATTAGACCAGGGTCGATAAGTTTAGAAACAAAAAAAAAGGAAAAATTATTTACGGGCGATCTGAGGTCGGGAAGTGGAAGAGGGTGAGTTTTAAGGGTAAAAAAACGGTTTATCTCGATTTCCAGCAAAACTACAAGTCCTATGGAAAAAAGTTAAATGGCAAAGTTGTAGGTAATAACTACAACTTTTGTATTTACACTTTTCTCACATAACCTCAAAATTTATGTGACAAATTCAAATAACCAAGTTTTTGTTTTTTTATTAGTATCTTTTACAAAAAAAAATCTTTCTCGAAATTTGGTGGAAACTTGCCTTTTTAGGTCCCAAACAGACTGTAATTTTTTGATTTCAAATATTTATTTTTCATCTTGTTTTGTCTTAATATCGAAACAGCAGCCTAATTTTCAATCGAAAATTCTCACGTCAAAATATCTCCTTTTTTAAAAAAGTCGCTGGGCTTTTTGTTCGTTGAAAACTCTACTTTCTGATGGTGTAAAAAAATATACATTACTATGGTAAATGTTCCCAAAAAATGCAAAGAAGTGGAAAAAATTCGAATCCGATTTTTTTTAATCGTTATGTATAATTTTGAGCTATTTATTAAAATTTCTACTTTAATTACTCGAAAAACGTAAGATTCCATGTTACATTGATAAACAGAAAAATCTGATGTGGCCAGACACATGACTTTATCATACAATATATAAAATTAATAGTTTAGCTGCATGAGAATCTATTCTATAGAGATAAATCGTAGGTATTGTCAAAGCATCAGCATTTGACACCATAGACTATATACTTACCTACCTACACTACGTCATTAGAATAATAGTTATTTATGTCACAAATGCCGAAAGTACGGATAGCGCGACGAGCGGTGATACGGCGCGTCACCGAAGGCGGAGTATCGCCGTCGCATATGAGCGAGTCGCGCTATCTAGTTTTTGGCAGGAGCGACATCAACGTTTATTGTGTTGCTTTTTAAGAAATACGTATTTAAAAAAAAAACAAATGATTTCTGTATAGTAAATGCTAGGTTGGTACCACTTTGACGAAAGGTGCGTTCCGATTGGTAGGTAATGGTAGCTAATGGCGGTGGTAGAATACGAAATTATAGTATTTCTTACATTTCGTGATAATGACACATATTAGTTTGCATGTACATAAACATGAGTCACTAGCAATTTTCTATTGGAAATACTATAACGGCGTCTGCTACCACTGCCATTATCACTAATGAAAACGCACCTTAAAAACGTAATTCAAATTCTGACAGATTTATATTTGTTCATGACACATCCCTACCAACATACTAAAATAAAACTACACTCATCGCTATACTTTATTTATAATTTTCTCAATGTATCATTTTTAGAATTAGATATAAAGACTGGTTGATATTTCTTATCAACAAACAATCAAATTGGTGATCTTATTTTATTTGAAATTTGTATTTTATAATTTTGCGCACTACAGCGGCACGTTCCATAGTGGTTCTCCAACCTCTGATGAGGTCAGCTGTTTTCGAATGTGACAACACAAAAAAATATTTGTCAAAATCCTGGCTACTATGTAATTTCATATCAATGCAGATCTCGATCAAATAGAATTTGCTCTTGAAGGGAAACTATTAATTTTACCAAAAAATGTCATAGGCATAAATTATTCAAAATTTCCTCTGCTTTAATTTATTATTTAACTATTTTGACGAAATTACAGAAATGGCGGCTGATTTCTAAAATCCTTGAAAAAGGCTTGGAGTAAACACCCAGTTCCTTTGGACCCTTTTGAACCAAAAGCTTTTCAACTCTAAGTTTGGTCATGAAACTTCTAAATATGAAGTTCCGTGCCGATACCTTTAGTAGTTTCTCCGGAAATGAATTAACAAAAATTGGGTACACACACACACACACACACACACACACACACACACACACACACACACACACACACACACACACACACACACACACACACACACACACACACACACACGCACACAAACACACACACACACACACACACACACACACACACACACACACACACACACACACACACACACACACACACACACACACACACACACACACACACACAGACATTTTTTTGTACCTTGGTCAAAAATGTTCAGGGGACCCATAAAGACCGATTTCCGCTAAAATCTCAAAAATTTTTTTCGGCACGATTACAATACTTTACATACTGCGTATGATAAAGTAAAAATTACAAATCCATAAAACATGAATATTGCAAAAAATATGCGAAAATAGTTGTTCTAAATATAATTAAAGGTAGGATTTAAAGGGTACTGCATCTAAAAAATGTGACTGCTGCTATTTTTTTCAGTAAAAAAGTTAATTAATAAATTCTATTTACATTTGTTAGTATCCATTACTTTTTGTCTCTTTGATGGCATGTCTTCATCGTTAGATTCGATTAACCTTCCAGATTCTAGTAGATCTTCGAACTCTTCGAGACCATTACCGTCTTCGTCTCCAATCTTAGTTCCAGTCTGCATTGGTTCTTCATCCACAATTTCATCTGAATCACTAAGTTCTTCGTAGCTTTTACTTTATCATACGCAGTATGATGAAGTATTGTAATCATGCCGAAAAAAAAATTTGAGATTTTAGCGGAAATAGGTCTTTATGGGTCCCCTGAACATTTTTGACCAAGGTACAAAAAAATGTCTGTGTGTGTGTGTGTGTGTGTGTGTGTCTGTGCGTGTGTGTGTAAACGATTTTTGTGGCGACGATTCCGAAAAAACTACCAAAGGTATCGGGACGAAACTTAATATTTAGAAGTTTTATGACCAAACTTAGAGCTGAAAAGCTTTTGGTTCCAAGGGGTCCAAAGGAACTGGCCGTTTCCTCTAAGCATTTTTCAAGGATTTTGCAAATGAGCTGCTATTTCTGTAATTTCGTCAAAATAGTTAATTAGTAGAGTAGAGGAGTAGAGTAGAGTCAAAGTAGAGGAAATTTTGAATCATTTATGCCTATGATATTTTTTGGTAAATGTTGTATGTCGTCTTTATATTTCTTTTAATAAAACGCTACATCTTACTTGAGTTCTGTATTAAGACTGCCGTTAGTACATGCGCATAGAAATACATATATATATATGTGTAAAATAGGTGGCATAACCTAAGGTGCTTATGGTACTATAATATACATAAAATATCAGCAAGTATATACATATAACATCTCCCCTCTTATTAAAAGATTTTTATAACAATCTTAAACTAAATGGCCTTAATTTAACTTATTAACTAAACATTAACATTATTATTATTTAATGTTATTCTGAAATGTATGAGTATTTGTTTTTAACAATACGTCCTGATCTAGTTTTATAACCATTCATATTTTGTAAGATATTAGGATCGCTGGATTGTGATATTTGTGTGGGAGGATTCAATGTATTGTTAAGGGTGGAATTTAGATTTGTGGTTACACTTTCATTACTGTTGTTGTGTGATGCATAGTTGCAACCAGGGTTAATATGTCGTTCATTTCTTCTATAAATACCACCGTTCTTATCTTCTACCATATATGCTCTTGGTTCTTCATTCTTTTTGATTATTGTTCCCCTTGTCCAGTTGTCATCCGGTTTCTTTTTAAACCATATTTCTTCCCCTTCCATGAATATATTTTCTTTTCTTAAGGCATTTTTATCATACGCATTCTTATATTTTTGCATTCTATTCAAAACGGAATAATGGTCTTGTTTTAAGGTGTTTTGTGGTATTAAATTGTTGAATTGTGTCGGAATGCATGTTCGAATATTTCTTGACAATAGGATTTTTGCAGGTGAATTAGTGTCATTTCTCGGAGTATTTCTTACATGTAACAGAGCTAGATATGGATCGCTTTGGGTTTCTTCGCATTTTTGAACATTGTTTTTATAGCTTTCACTGCGCTCTCAGCTTTTCCATTCGACTGAGGGTAGTGCGGGCTGGACAATACATGTTTGAATTCTCATTCCTTTGCAACTGATTCAAATTCCTTCGACGTAAAGTATGTTGCTCCATCAGTGAAAACTTTCAAAGGTATTCCAAATCTTGCAAATGACGCTTTTATTTTCTTTATAACTGTTGAACTTCTCATGTCATTTAATCTTTCGGTTTCAATGTAATTTGATAAATAATCAACAATTACTATAAAATTCTGGTTTTTGTATTCAAAAAGGTCAATTCCTACATCCTGCCAAGGCAATTTTGGTGTTTCCCTTAGAATTAACTCTGTCTTTGTTTTCTTTACCTGGTATTTTTGGCAAGTAGTACATTTCTTAACATACTGTTCAATGTCTTTTTTTATGTTTGTCCAATAGATGGTATTTTTTGCTCTATTATACATTGTATTTATTCCAGGATGGCCATTGTGTAGTTTTTCCATCATTTTCTCTTTCAACTTGTGTGGTATTAAAATTCTGTCGTTATGAAAGATTAATTCTCGATTCAAAGTAAGAGCATTTTTATCGTCATAGTAGGGTTTTAGTTTATCGTCAATATCTTTCCGGTATTTGGGCCACTGTGAGGTGATATACAATTTAAGTTGTTGATATGTAGAGTCTCTGTCACTTTCCTCTTTAATCATGGTCCAATTTTCTTCTGTGACTGGTAACGAATTTATTAGAAGATTGACTTGTAATTCGAGGTCGTTGTACTCAGATTTTTCTTTGTCATTGGCTACATTTGCTTTGTTGAAATCTCTGGATAGAGTGTCGGCTAGGTACATAAGCTTACCTGGGGTGTATTTCATTTTAAATGTATATGGTTGTAGTCGAAGCATCATACGTTGAAGCCTGGTTGTACGTTTGTGTAGAGGTTTTTGGTAGATTTACACTAAGGGTTTGTGGTCTGTCTCTATAATGATATCATTTCCATATATATATTGTTTAAATTTTTCACATCCAAAGACCACAGCTAACAGTTCTTTCTCCACTTGTGCATATCTTCGTTGGACTTCATTGAGAGCCTTTGACGCAAATGCTATCGGTTTCCCTTCTTGGAGTAGCGCCGCCCCTAATCCTATTGAGCTTGAGTCTACAGTCAGTGTTATCTTTGCTTTTGAGTCAAAAAATCTTAGTTCAGGCGCATTTATTACCTTTTCTTTCAACTTTTTAAAATCATTTTCTAATTGTGATGTCCACTGAAAAACTATATCATCTTTCAGTAGTTCTCGAAGATTTACTGTCAATTCAGAGAACTTTGGGATATATTTACTTAGGTAATTGAAGAATCCTAATATTCTTTGTAGTGATTTTTTATTTGTAGGAGTTTCCAGTTCTTTAACTGCTCTTATCTTTTCTTCGTCTATTCTTATTCCATTTTCATCAAATTTGTGTCCCAAAAATCTTATCTCTTTCATCTTAAATTCACACTTTGTTGGATTAAATTTAATTCCTTTGTCTCTTGCTCTCTGCAGTACCTCTAAAGTTCTTTTCTCAAGGTCCTCTGCATCATTAGCATAAATGAGGATATCGTCTTGAAATGAGACAACTCCTATGTTATCAAAAGTTTGAGCTATAATCCGGTGGAATATTTCTCCAGCGCAATTTAGTCCGAATGGAAGCCTCTTAAATTTATATCTCCCAAATGGGGTCTGAAAGGTGCATATTTTCGAACTGTCCTCATCCAGGGGTATCATCCAGTAACCTGAATTTGCATCCAATTTTGTGAAATATTTGGCCCCCTTAAGCTTTGCCGTCAGTTCATCTAACGTTGGGAACGGATAATGTGCCCTTTTAATCGCTTTATTCAACTGGTGTGGATCTAAGCAAATTCTGATGGTGTTGTTTGACTTTTGTACTAATACTATATTACTAACCCATCTGGTCGGACTACTGATTGGCTCAATAATTTCCTGTCTCGTTAATCTTTCCAGTTCACGTTTCAATGTACTATGTAAGGTTAATGGGATTCTACGGTATGGAGCTACTGAGGGTTCAATCTGATTGTCTAATTCTAATATAACTGCTTCTTTAAGACATCCTATCTTTCCATTAAATAAATCTCTAAAATTGTCTAAATTTACTTGGTCCACTTTTTTAATCATTTTCAGTTTAGTGCATGCATTAAGTCCTAAAATGTTACTTTTTTGTACGGTTGTTACATAAAATTTGATTTTATACATCTTATTCTTATACATACAGTCTAAGATACACACGCCATTAATAGGAATTTTGTCGTTTGTATAGGTCGTTATTAAGTCATTGGATTTCTTTATTTTATCTACCATACAGCCTAAATTCATATACTCTTTTAATGAAATAAGGTTACAATCGGCACCTGTATCTAATTTGAGCTGTAGCTCTTTATTATTTATATATAAACTTGCATGCCATTGCTTTTTATCTGAACTTAAACTACTTACATTTTTAATATTATTTATCACGTATTCTTCATTAGTGTCACTGCTCTCTGGGTCTTCTTCATGTTGGTCTTGACGAACTTCTCTTATCTTCGCCTGTGGACGCTTGAACGTTGACCCGGGCTGAGGGTATCTCGATATTGCCTGACTGCCTCGTTTTATTTTACATTTGGCTGCAAAATGGTTCCTACCTCCACAACTCTTGCACTCTTTACCAAATGCTGGACACTTTCCATACTCGTGATTTTTTCCACATTTTCCACAAGGTTCTCTTTGATAGCCTTTTTGGTAACTTTTTCTTGCATATAATACCTCTTTTTCTTCACCTTTGGGATTCTGCAACTCTTCTACCCGCTTAGACGTCAGCTCCCTTGCTCGGCACATGCTCAACGCCTTCTCTATAGTAAGATCCTCCATTTTTAATAAACTCTCCATAATATTCGCATCACGAACTCCGCACACGAATACGTCTCTCACCAACTCATCCTTTAGTGGTCCAAATTTGCAGGTTTGGCTTAGATTTTTTAATGTTGTCATATATTGTTCGTAAGTTTCGTCGGTTTTCATTTTTCTGTTGAGAAAGATGTATCGTTCGTATGTTATGTTGACTTTTGGTTTAAAGTACTCGTCAAACTTGTTTATTATTACTTTGTATGTGTATTTTTCTTCTTCTTCTAATTCAAACGATGAGAAAATTTCATCACCTGGGTCTCCCATAGCATGTAATAGCAGTGCACATTTCTTCTTCTCTGTTAAATTATCATCGTAAAATGCTTCAATGTATCTTTCAAATTTTCTTCTAAACTTTTCCCAATTGTTACTAATATTTCCCTCGTATTCCATCTTATCGCATGAACCGCATGGCTGTTGTGTTTGCATTTTGTAGGTATTTCTCGCTCATCCGTCTATATTTCTTATTACTTTCACTTCTATTCTAATATTCTATCTTCTTACTGGTCTTTTATCGCATTATTGCGTATTTTTACCGCTGTCACCATGTTGTATGTCGTCTTTATATTTCTTTTAATAAAACGCTACATCTTACTTGAGTTCTGTATTAAGACTGCCGTTAGTACATGCGCATAGAAATACATATATATATATGTGTAAAATAGGTGGCATAACCTAAGGTGCTTATGGTACTATAATATACATAAAATATCAGCAAGTATATACATATAACAGTAAAATTAATAGTTGAGCTTCAAGAGCAAATTCTATTTGATCGAGATCGGTCGCATATGCATTGATATGAAACTTCATAGTAGCCTGGATTTGACAAATATTTTTGTGCTGTCACCACGGAAATGTCTATGGCTGTCACACTCGAAAACAGCTGATCACAGCTGATTTCATCAGAGGTTGGAGAATCGCTATGGAACGTTGCCGCTCTAGTGCGGCAAAGTACAAAATAATAAAATTGAAATAAAATAAGATCACCAATTTGATTGTTTGTTGATAAGAAATATCAACCCGTTGTTATATCTAATTGTAAAAACGATAAATTGAGAAAATTGTAAATAAAGTGTAGCGATAAGTGTAGTTATATTTTAGTATGTTGGTATACGGATGTGACATCTACAGTGTCATGAGCGAATATAAATCTGTCAGAATTTAGATTAGCTTTTTAAACTTGACGTTTCGTAGAACAGATATCAACCTAACATTTCCTATACAGAAATATAACCATTTTTGAATTTTTTTAAATACGTATTTCTCAAAAGGCAACACAAAAAACGTTCATGTCACTCCTGCTGGAAACTACATAGCGCGACTCGCTCACATGTGATGGCGACGCTCCGCCTTCGGTGACCCGCCGCATCACCGCTCGTCGCGCTATTCCGAACTTTCGGCACTTGTGAGATAAATAACTATTATTCTGATGACAGTAGGTAGTGTCAAATGCTGATGCTTTGACAATACCTACTATTGATACTATTGACTATAAAAATATCTGTCAAATCCAGGCTAACTAGTTTAATTTTAATGCAGACACGATTTATCTCATCAATCAAATAGATTCTCATGCAGCTAAACTATTAATTTTATATTTTGTATGATAAAGTTATGTGTCTGGCCACATCAGATTTTTTTGTTCTACATTGGAGCATTTTTCCAAACAATGACAATTTGTGCATTTGAAACCATGTTTTCGGCAGCCACATTTTACACTTCTACATCCAGTTTCACAGCTGCAGCAAATCGTTTTGAGCAATATTGATGTTGATGTTGCTTCCAGCCCCAATCCGTTGCTGTCAGTCCGTTACCCAGCCAAGTTTGAAGCTGATAATATGCCCTGTAACAATGTCTTTCTGCTGCACCTTCTGTGGGTGGGAGATTTGCCAATATGAAAGATGATTTAATTTTTGCCAATTGATATTTTCGAAATCTGAATTGATTCAGTGTTATATTATCATTTTTACATTTATAAATAGATTTGATTTATTGTATTCCATTTTTTTTGATTTTTTTTTTCTTTGTTTGCATCTTTTTTTAAAAAAATATTTGCCAAATTTGACAAATTTTTATTGTCTAATAATGAATTTACGATACTTTTCTTTCCTTTTCCGGAAAATCCAGATGTTGTATCGCAACCAGAAAAACAATGCAGAAATGCAACGATGTTTTTGAAGGATTCATATTTGAAATTTTTAGACGTAAAAAATAGATCTTTTACATTTCCAGAACCTGGCTTGTGAAAATAAATGTCATGATTATTTGAATTTAATTGATTCAAAAGGACCAAAAGATCAATGTGGTGACCCACAACAATGCCAGTTTTATTTTTTTTTGTTTATCAATGTAACATGGAATCTTACGTTTTTCGAGTAATTAAAGTATAAATTTTAATAAATAGCTCAAAATTATACATAACGATTAAAAAAAATTCGGATTCGATTTTTTTCCATTTCTTTGTTTTTTGAGAACATTTACCATAGTAATGTATACTTTTATTTTACACAATCAGAAAGTAGAGATTTCAACAAACAAAAAGCCCACCGACTTTTTCAAACAAGGAGATGTTTTGACGTGAGAATTTTCGATTGAAAATTTGGCTGCATTTTCGATATTAAGTCAAAATAAGATGAAAAAATAAATATTTTAAATCAAAAAAAATTACAGTGTTTGGGATATAAAAGGGCAAGTTTTCACCAAATTTCGTGAAAGAATTGTTTTTTTTTGTTTTGTAAAAGATAAAAATTAAAAACCAAAAACTTGGTTATTTGAATTTTTCACATAAATTTTGACCTTATGTGATAAACGTGTAAATACAAAAGTTATAAATCTTTTTATCTACAACTTTCCCATTTAACTTTTTTCCATAGGACTTGTAGTTTTGCCGGAAATCGAGATAAACTGTTATTTACCCTTAAAAACTCACCCTCTTCCACTTCCCAACCTCAGATCGCTCGTAAATTATTTTTCCTTTCATTTTTGTTATATTCTTTTCCTTTTCCAATGGGTTTCATTCTACTATTATTTTTTTTTTTCACTTTTGATAATTTTCAAAGGCTTCAGCACTGGTCTAAATAATGAAGCAGTGTGTAAAAATGACACAACCATAAAAGCAACGGAAATTTTTCAGTTTTAATGCGAACATATGGGAGGTGTTTTCAAATTTTTTTTTCATTTCTGTTGCGTCAAAAATTTAGAATGGCAACTAACAATTAAGAATAAGGTTTCTAATTATCTATGCCATTTACAACAAATAACACTAGAAGGAAATGCTACAAAATAGCATAGTCATTCGCACTACGTCACCACCTATTACTAAATCTTGCCCCCTGGAACATTTTGCACAATGGGACAAAATCCCGAAAAGTTGACAAAAAACCTCAAATAAGCTTCGATTTAGACAAAAATTGGTTTACAGTGGTGAAGTCGCTGATTACGAATCCAAAGGCAAATTTATTGTGTAAGAAATTGCGGACCCAATATAGCATATATAGCATATTACCGCTCTATTTGAATAGAATATCACTGTTGTACACGTAAAAGTTAAAATTGATTGCATAACTTATTTGACAGTTGTTTGTGTATAGCGGCAAAAATTGATTAACATGGGCATGGCCTTACTTCGACCTCAATAATTTATAATAGCTCAGTATTACCCAGAGTAAATTCGACCAAAGGATACTATATGAATTAGAAATTTTGAATGTTATTAACCATAAATTAATTACTTAAATTACCGGTTGCGGTAACATTACCACTGCGGTAACTTAACAACGGTAACTTATCATAATATTACCAAAAGTACCGGTAATATTACCGCCGCGGTAAGGATAACCTACCGTAATATTTCCAAAAGTACAGCTACTTATCAGGGGTAACTTACCTATGGTAACTTGACCGGTAGTATACCCAAAATTAGATATCATGTAATCAAATTTTGTTCGTTACGTTTGTACAATAGTTATTTTTTTTTGTTTTACTACACTGAATTGCGATAAAAAATGATAGCCAGTATGGATGCGTCAATGTCGTGTTGCGTTGTAGAACGTACTAAGCCTCTGATGATTGACAACTTTACAACTTTGGCGTAATTGCGGCCACTAAGATTTAATTTAAACTTTATTTTGCAGAAACTGGCAGATTCAGTCCCCTGCTTGCAAAGGATTCTGTTGTAAAAAGAGTTTACATCTCGGATGGTGGGACAGTACCATTTAGAGGAAAAGCAGTTATTGCGTATCGTGTCAGTAATGATAAAGCAATTGAGCTGCGAAATATGAATGATGTATGTAAATCAATTGCAAGTAGTTTTAGTAATGTTCTTCACACTCTTGTAATCATAGGATTTGTGCTTTGCACAATTTGATGTTGCGGATTATTCGAACATTGTTGCCGTCGTGTATAACATTGTTGCAAATTTGTGTAAACCTAACATACTACAAACCAAAGAATGGGGCGATTTATTAAAAACTGAGGCAGGATTGGCAATGAAGAAGTCTTTCCTGGGCGACTTTGAATCATTTGTCAGTTTCTTAGAAAGTAAGTAGCTAGTCTATAAAATAAATAATGTCTTTCAATTTTGCGATTTTAGCCACCAGAATCGATTTGGAAGGTGTAGTCAAGTTTTCAGTTGATGAAGAAATTTATAACACAAAGTTGTTTGACACGGTAAGCGTTCGTCAATCTTCTCTGGACGCTGATGTTGTCCAACAGGTTCAAACATCAGTGAGAATTTGGGCTAAGCAGATAGAAAGAGTAAGTTTTGGCAAATAAGCAAACTTAATTAATGTTATTATGGTTATATTTTGCATAGGTATTAACTCAATTCAAACAACTAAGAAGAGAAAACGAATTTGCTGGTCCTATGATCGAAACTGAATACTGGAGGAGGCAATTAGCTCGATTCGCAAGTATTTTGGAATTTGTTAATTCCGATATTTGTAAAGCGCATTTACAATGCTTGATTCTTGCGAGATCTAAGTTGATGAAGGTTAGTTCGGGTTAATTATCAAATTAAATATAATTTAAATTATCAAACTAAATATACTTTTCACGAGACATAGCAGAAGTTGTTGAGCTGGTAGAGTTGAACATAATGGCATAGCTGAAATTTTCCAAACACCTCCAAAATTTCGATTTTTTTCAAAAAAACTGTTTTTGGGTACTTGCACGTGTATAAAAATTTATAACTTCGCCATTTTCTATGCAATTGCAAAAATACAAAATGTGAATGAAAGAGGAAGCATAGACCATAATAAAGATGTACTGCTCGGTTAGATCCAATAACAAATCTAAAAGTATTTTCAGATTTTTTCAACTTTAACAACAATTTGATGACCTGTTGGAATCCGAAATATTTTTTGCTATTTTTTTTATTGAAAGCCCATTTAAATATGCGTGTAATACGCGTTTGTTTATTAGAATCGGTTGAAATTTAACAGAATTATCAAATTTTATTGACCGGCTGGGCACATCACACTGCGGAGAAGAAATATACAGTCAGACTGTAATAAATCCGTAGTCTATACACATTAATAAGACATTACCAGCACTTAGATGTACAATGTTATTCTAACATTATGCCACTGTTTTTTTTTCTTTTCCTTTTTGTTGTTACCTGCGAAACTATCACAATATGTTACTAACATTAGAGTTTACGTTCATTACATTTCCAGGTATATTTGGGTTGAAAATAAATTGGCACCAACAGTAAAATTTTCACTCGTTTATTGAAACAGTCCTGAGTTACTATCGTGATTTATGAAAAATAGAAAAAACCAAGAAATAAAATAAAAAAATTAAAAATGTTTACTCGATCTCCGTCGTTTATACAAAATATCATCTGTTTCGTGTTTAATAGCCGTTTTATACTACGCAATTTATTACTCCGATTTGTGCACAATTTGTGCAATTAGTAGGTTCGACGCCATCTTAAACCGAAACTGTGATGAATTTTCTTGTGCTAGACTAGTCTGTCTAGAAATAGAACCATTTCTGTTTGTAGATTTTAGTTGCTTCACAACTTATTGTGCAACTTCTTGCGCAAGAATTGCGTAGTGTAAAACAGCTATAAGTGACCAGCAGTAGTCTGCGATCATGTTGATGCTCTCCTTTCCTTGAAAACGTTTTTCAATAGATTCCATTTCCTGATGAAATCGTTCACCTTGTTCGTCACTGAGTTGGCCAAGACTGTCCGGAAAGAAATTCAAATGAGAATGCAAAAAGTGAATTTAGATAGACATGTTGCAGCCCATTTCACCGTAGGCACTCAAAAACTCTTGTACAACATTTACGTAGTCGGCACTTTTATTATTTCCAAGAAAGTTATTGCACAATGAAATAAAACTATTCCAGGCTCGTCTTTCCACATCATTCAGTTTAGCTGCAAAATCGTTGTCCTGCATAATTTTCCGAATTTGTGGCTCAACAAATATTCCTGAAAATAGATCAGTTAAAATACCTAAATTCTTACTACCAACAATTTTAAATGTAAGGTAACCTACCTTCTTTAATTTTAGCTTCACTCAATCTAGGAAAAAGATGACGGAATGCTTCGCTGGCGACCTCCAACTGTTTCACAAACTGCTTCATGTATCCAAGCTTCAAATGCAATGGCGGTAAGATAATGTTTTTGGGCCCCACCAGTGGAATGTTTAAAACATTTTTTTTTGCCAATTTGAAACGATTTACGCGATGGCCACTCACTTTGTTCATATTTTCTCATATTTGGTGCACGACTGTCCCATTCACACATATAACATGGATACTTCGTATAACCGCCTTGCATTCCAAACAAAACTGTCAAGACTTTCAAATCGCTGACAATTTTCCATTTATGTGTAGCGTAATTGATAAAACGAAGTATTTTTTCTCTTGTATTGTATGTTTCCTTCATACCAATTGCGTAGGCCAATGGAACTGATGGTGACTCATTTTTGTTATGGAGCAATACAGCTTTCAAGCCTATAAGAAAATACATTTATTCATTCACAAATCCAAATAAAGGAATATATAAAAATGCTTACTTTTGCATGAGCCATCAATGAAAAGTCTCCATTCGTTTGGTACGTATTCGTGACCAAACAAGACAAACAATTCCTTCACATCAGGATAATAAACAAGGTTGTTATTGTCATTGTCGGCTTTAAAACACTGTCTAAATAATAGTCGATCATCATTTCGGCTGAACGTAATCTTGAAGTCATTGTCTACCACATTCCACTGCTTGAATCGAGATGCAAGCATTTCAGTTTGTCTTCGTGACAATCCTAGATCACGTACAAGATCTTATTATTCCCCATTCGACACTTCATGTCATTCCATAGAATGCGATCCAGATGGCAGGAACTCTGCATGTTTATTGTCAGAAGTGTACATCAGCTTCATCCTCAGATTTATAAGATTCTTCAGCTTCAGCAGCAGGTTGCTCAACCCAATCATCAAGACCTAATGGTTTCGTTACAGTCAAAATATTAGCATACTTAACGTATCTCCGCGTTTTGAAATGATGGCCTCTAACGTCCGATTTACAAAAATAGCAGTCTTCCACCTTATGATAAGTTTGATGATGCCATATCATCGGAGTAGAAAAGGCCATTCCAGTTCTTGCGTTATCAAGATTTTTTGATTTCCATGACTTCAATTTTGACGACCAAACTACAGACACGTATTCTGGTTCATACCAGCGACTTGCGGTGTAAATACGGTCAAAAAATTTGTTGTATGCCTCAACCACTGATTTATTTTTTACTAATTGTAGCCGATGCTGTTTGTCCACAAACAATCCGCAGACGTAACAAAACTTATGGCGATTGTCACACATTTTACTTAATTTATATTTACACTACAGCTTGTACTAGAGCTGATTTCTTACTGCTCATGGATCACTTTGATTGTTATTATATATGAAATTTGGTGATACTAAAGACCTACATCGTCCTAATAGTATACGAAATTGTAATAGGTTAAAATTGTCGATTAATGATTTTACGATATTTGGGTACAAGTCAAATAGTACTTAATAACATATTAGATAGACTAAAATACAATAAAACAGGGTAACAACCAAATAAAATAATGTCTAGTTAATGTGAATTACGAGTACGGTTATTACGGTCGGGCTGTAGGTATATTCCTGCCTAGTTTGAATGTCTAGATGGTAATTAAACATCGATAACGCAGTCAAATTTCACCGATGTTAACAAACAAACTCGTGTTAAATGCACATTTAAATGGCCTTTCAATAAAAAAATAGAAATAAAACATTATGGATTGAAACAGATCATCAAACTGTAGTTAAAGCTCAGAAAATATGAAAATAATGGGAAACTTCTGTATTTGAACGTCCATAACTTTTCGACTTTTTATTGGAACTGACCGAACAGTACATCCTTCTAATGGTCTGTGTTCTCTCTTTCAATTGCATCTTTTATTTTGGAAATCGAATGGAAAATGACGGAGTTCTGCATGTTTATACACATGCAAGTACCCAAAACAGTTTTTTTGAAAAAAATCAAGATTTTGGAGGTGTTTGGAAAATTTTCTATATGCCATTATGTTCAGTTCTACCAGCTTAACAACTTAGACTATGTCTCGTGAAAAGTATATTTTTACTGTAACACAGTGTATTAATAATATTACTGCCACTGTTTCTATCAAAGATATGGAAAAAGCAAGATAATATGGTTACTGATGCAAGAAACGAGTGCCAAGATAACGTTAAATATTTATATGCATTGCAAAAGTATTGCGATCCGTTATATCGATTGGATCCATCTCGAATTGCAGATCACATCGGTAGTTTACTGTATACCGTTCGAATGATATTTACCACTTCAAGATATTATAACAATACTGCTAGTGTAACAGCAATACTTGTAAAAGTTTCTAATCAAATGATTCAAGCTTGTCGAAAATATTTAAACTGCGATGGAACCATAACAGTGTGGGAGCAGCCAAGAGACGAAGTGTTAAACAAAATAAAGGTTCTCTTTTTTAATCTAAGTTTGTTAATATTTTTATATTTGCATCTCATTAGGTTTGCTTAGATTTGTATTTAAAATATTACCAGTGCTTTAAGCGTACTCAAAAGAGAATGATGGATTCTGGAGAATCGCCGTTTGACTGCTCTGAGATGTATATTTTCGGAAAATTTGAAACTTTTAAAAAGCGAATTGAAGAAGTATGATATATTTAATGGATACTATTACAGAGAATAACTGTATATTTACAGATTGTTGATGTGCTTCAGACTACAACAAAGTATTCTATATTGCATAGCAGTAAAATCGAAAACATCGACGCATTTGCCCAAAAGTTTCAAGAATTTTACGTACACATCTCCTCAAAAACTTATGATACGTTAAATCATAGATTGGACATGTTTGATAAAGATTACGCTGAGTTTAAACAAGCTGTTGTCGATACCGAATGGGATCTTGAAGAATTTGTTGGCAGTTCACTAGAAAAAATGAAAGATGTCGATAATGTTCTGCGGCTGCTAAACAGGTATTGTACAATATACATAAATATATTTAACGGTAAACTGTGCTTCTATTTTACATAATGCACTCACGCAAAAATAAATTGTTCACAATTTCAAATACAACCCTGAACAACTATGTTTGTTCAAATGTAGTATGGTATGTAATAAATATAGGATCATTATAAATGATTCTAATCGAAGAAGGCCATGCCCATATTTGTACCGCTTTACAGAAATAATTATCGCATTACAATAGGTTATGTATTGAACAGCGGTATTTATTTTTTTAGAGCGGTATACACAAATTTTGACATTTGATTTCTACTACAATCATTTATAATGACCCGGTTTTATCATTATAATTGCCTCAGTATTAGTACCTAATGCATAATTTTTCCAACATTGTCTGAGAGAAAATATATTGCCGATATTAGTTTTGTCTGTAATGTAGCAATCTCAATTTCATATTGATAGATAGATAATTTGTTTGGTGCTATTGCCTAGTGGCTTACACCCAAGTCACAGTACAGAATGTAGTAGTAATATACATAAATACGGACAAATGTCCATGAATAAGATAAAAATAACAAACAAATATTATAGACACGAAAAGATATACATATTCAGGATCATGTCGCAATGACACCCGCTGCCGCAGAGCTATCAATAAACTTCTATATGTCAAAGATCGCTCCAGCTATCATTTTTTTACTTTATCATACGCAGTATGATGAAGTATTGTAATCATGTCGAAAAAAAAATTTGAGATTTTATCGGAAATAGGTCTTTATGGGTCCCCTGAACATTTTTGACCAAGGTACAAAAAAATGTCTGTGTGTGTGTGTGTGTGTGTGTGTGTGTCTGTGCGTGTGTGTGTAAACGATTTTTGTGGCGACGATTCCGGAAAAACTACCAAAGGTATCGGGACGAAACTTCATATTTAGAAGTTTTATGATCAAACTTAGAGCTGAAAAGCTTTTGGTTCAAAGGGGTCCAAAGGAACTGGCCGTTTCCTCTAAGCATTTTTCAAGGATTTTGCAAATGAGCTGCCATTTCTGTAATTTCGGCAAAATAGTTGAATAATAAATTAAAGTAGAGGAAATTTTGAATAATTTATGCCTATGATATTTTTTGGTAAAATTAATATATTTTAGATTAAAGAGCAAATTCTGTTTGATGGAGATCGGTCGCATCTGCATTGATATGAAACTACATAGTAGCCTGGATTTGACAAATATTTTTTGTGCTGTCACCACAGAAATGTCTATGGCTGTCACACTTGAAAACAGCTTATTTCATCAGAGGTTGGAGAACCGCTGTGACCGCTATGGAACGTTGCCGCTCTAGTGCGGCAAAGTACAAAATAATAAAATTCAAATAAAATAAGATCACCGATTTGATTGTTTGTTAATAAGAAATATCAACCCGTTGTTATATCTAATTGTAAAAACGATAAATTGAGAAAATTGTAAATAAAGTGTAGCGATAAGTGTAGTTATATTTTAGTATGTTGGTATACGGATGTGACATCTACAGTGTCATGAACGAATATAAATCTGTCAGAATTTGAATTACCTTTTTAAACTTGACGTTTTGTAGAACTGATCAACCTAACATTTCCTATACAGAAATATAACCATTTTTGATTTTTTTAAACGTATTTCTGAAAAAGCAACACAAAAAGCGTTGATGTTACTCCTGCCGAAAAATACATAGCGCGACTCACTCACATGTGACTGCGACGCTCCGCCATCGGTGACGCGCCGCATCACCGCTCGTCGCGCTATTCCGTATTTTCGGCACTTGTGAGATAAATAACTATTATTCTGATGACAGTAGGTAGTGTCAAATTCTGAGACTTTGACAATACCTACTATTGATACTATTGTCTATCAAAATATCTGTCAAATCCTGGCTAACTAGTTTAATTTTAATACAGACACGATTTATCTCAATCAAATAGATTTTCGTGCAGCTAAACTATTAATTTTATATTTTGTATGATAAAGTCATGTGCCTGGCCACATCAGATTTTTTAATTTGAGTTAGTAGGATAGAACTCTGTTGTTGTCTTAGAAAAATGTCAATGGCATTGTAAAATTTAAATCCATATAATTATAGAGCATTTCTCGAATGTCTCAAGCGCAAACAATTGGGTCGAAGATTCTCGCGATATATTTCATATATTTCATAAATTGACAGTTTCCGACGCGCTGCTTTTTCTGACGATCGAGTTCATTTCGCTGGCGGAACTTGTCGTCGCACAAGAAATTTGATAAATTTATTCCCTTTAGAAAGGTAACTATTTTAATTTTGTGTTCAAAGTTTACGAGGTTTCAGTATTTCAAATAAATCTCAACGAGAAATAAACTAATACATTTATTTGTAAATGCAAAAAAAATTTAACAAGTTGGAACTTAACCTAAGATATATAAATTCGGAAATCGGAACTTCAAATTAACACATAGGCCAACTAGTTCGAGAGGAATCCGTGGGAGAACTATCTTCCGATGAATCCTGGGCGCGGCGGTTTTATCTGTCAACACATAGGCCAACTAGTCGGGTGAGCCCCTGCAGGTACTGACATCTGTATTCCGGTAGAACTCGTCGATCAAGCTGATCCCACACGACTTCAACAGAATTCAGGTCAGGACTTGGCCATTCCATGACCTGAATTCCACGTTCTTGTAAAAAGTTTCTGGTGATGCCGGCGCGGCGGTATGTGGCTTTTAATTGTCCTGCATTAGGATGAAATTTTGACCGACGCCATATGCACCAGGCACCACATGGTCGTTGAAGATGTTTTCGATGTAATTCATGGCATTTAGTGTACCAGGAACCACAACAACATCAGTTCTGTTGTCTATACTGATTCCACCCCAAACCATCACGGATCCATGACCAAAACTATCCACTTGCTGTATAGTAGCGGCGTCTATATACACGTACTCGACCGTCGCAACGAGTTAAAAGAAATCTGGACTCGTCTGTAAACATCCAGGCGCCCAATGACGAAGTTGCCAATCTCTGTGATCCAAATCAAACCAATTCGCGCTGCTTTGTGAGGCTGCGGAGTTGTGCGCGGACAGGTCTTCTTGGTAAAATTCGCTTCGTTTAATCTGTGATCGGAACTTTCTATTCCATGTGCTCGTCTTAGGTCGTAAAGGAGGTCTCGTGCTGTGGCTGTACGCTGATGTAGACAGGGACAAGGGACAGGGACAAGGACAAGAAATCGGTCTAGATTTTATGTAGGTTTTCGATTTCGTGTTTGTCCAGCACTTCTAATATATTGGCCAGTATCCGGAAACCGATTCCATAAACGCTGAATAACAGAAGGAACAACTCAAAGGTCCCTGCTAACATGTCGAATAGAGTGGCAATGCTGAATTGCACTTCACTAAGATGCCTCATTTTACTTCTAATGACACTTCTAATCAACGAAAATTGACAACTGAATTCGTGACAAATGAATTCAGTTTAGTAGGTAGGCTTATACATACATGAATTCAAAGCATACTTGACATTTTTTCCATTTTGTTTTGCGTTATTAATTTACATTTTAAGTGTAACTTACAAGTAACTAAGTGTTGTAAAATAGCTCTTATAAGTATTTTTTAGTTATATACCGTTGACGTATACAAACTTTGTTTTGCCTAGAACTATTATTTAAAAAGTTAAAGGTTTCGAAAAACGTGTTCCTCTTTTTTTTAGGAGTGTAGTATCTAAATATTACATATTTACCTATAAAAAAGAGTTATCACGCTTACTTTATATCTTTCTGGTACAACTACTATTTATCTGCCAAATCCTATAAACTGCATATAACATACAATATGAATATATATATATATATATATATATATATTATGTATAGTATTTATTTAATTAAATTAGTTAGCCTTGTCAATATATTAAAAACAAACAACTTTTCACAAAAATTGTTTGTTATTCTTGGGCAAGGAGGTTTTTATAATAAAAACACGTTTTACACATTTTACACGTTTAATTAATTACCACGTTGACAAACATATACAGGGTCTCCCACGACGAGCTGCCATTAGAAGTATATGGAGAACCAAATGAAATGACAGATTAAAAATTTGTGGACTTATATTGTTGGACACGATCGTCTCAACTGAAATATTTTGAGTTTTCGGTTACATCCGGTTACGCCGGAAATGATGTCATCTTTTATGTTTCAAATGGAACACCCTGTATTTTATCGCATTTTTGAAATCTGCATTAAATTTTAATTCAATTTTATGTTACATTCCCTATACCTAACATGTGTCATTTTTGAGATATTAATTATTTTCATTAAAAAATGACAGCTGCACGGTTACTTTCAATTACTTATAAACTATCCCCTTTGTCAGATGGAAAAAAGTTGTCCGGCGAAATTGTTGTGAAGGTAACGCATTATCGACACATCGGTAGAACTCTTCTAAAAGTTATACAGGGTGTTCAAATTATAAGATCAAAGTTGAATTCGAGAATAGTATTAAAAGTCGATCTTTCCAAACGGCAACCCTAACATATGAATACATTTCTGAATTCTATGGAAAATTTTAGATCAACTTTGTGTACAATGTCCTATACCTAAAATGTTAATGTACCTACTTAAATCGATTTTTAAACATCACAGTGGAAATTGCACATATTGCCAAATCTAGATTGCGTTGAAAACAACTGAACAAGTCGGAATAAACAAAACTATATATATATATATATATATATATATATATATATATATATATATATATATATATATATATATATATATATATATTTGTTTAACTTTACTTTAGCCTTGTAGATGATATTAAAAAACACAAACAACTCTATTTAAAATTGTTTATTTTCTTGGGTATTGTAGGCTTTGTCACATTTAACATATTAAAACTTATAACTAAAAGTCACAAGAGACAACACATTAAACATTATTTGATCTGACGTTTCGACACCATTTGTGTCTTGATCACAGATAGACTAAAATATTCTTGAATCGCTTTACACATTTCAATACATACAACCACGACACACCACATATGAAACTAGTTTCTAAAACTGGACCTGGTTTCTAAACATCTCACAAATTTTGCGAATTACTTAAACTACTTTTTTGTTCCCCTTTCCGTGTTGTTACATATTTGTAGGTAAAATTAGTTTATAACAATTTAACAAATTTAAATCGGATCTGTCATTCACAGCATCTTTTTGTTTTAAAATTTCTATGGTCTCCAACACACAACGAGCTTTTAAATTATTTTCTTTTTTGAGCACTTTCACATCACTAAAGTTAAATTGATGTCCGGTATCTTGTTGGTGTTTTTTTAACGCAGTGATATTTTTCGCGTATTTGTGTCCTTTTAAACGCTCCTCCAGAAGTTGTTCCGTTTGCCCAACATACACTTTTTCACAGCTGCAAGGAATCTGGTATACACAGTGAGAGTTTTTCCATATTGGTGTAGGCGCTTTCAGTTTTGTGTACATTTTAGATAAGTTATTACTGTTTCTGTGAGCAACTGTTATGTTGAATGGTTTTAGTATGTGTCCGATCTTTTCAGATATATGTTTAATGTAGGGAAGCGAGATATATTTCGTTTTTTCCGTGTGCGATTCTTCGTTGTGTTCTGGTGTTACCGGTTTGTTCTTTTTATTAGAAATTTTTCTCTTTTTTATTATTTTTTCTATCAGGTCTTTCGGGTAGTTGTTTTTTTGTAAAATGGTTCTTACTTTCTCTAATGTTTCATTTTGATATTGAGCACTCGTTAGCTTTATTGCTCGGTCCGCCAGTCCTCTTATAACACTTTCCTTGTACGTACGTGGTTGGATTGAATTATAATTTAGATATCTGTGTGATGCTGTTTCCTTTGTGTACCATTTTGTATCAATCTTTTTGTCGTTTTGTACTAAGGTCATATCTAGGAAATTTATTTTGTTTTTTTTATTTATTTCCATTGTAAACTGTAGTCTGTCGTTGTATCTGTTAAAAGTTTCTAAAACTTCACTTTCTTTTCCTTTTGGTACAGAAATTATGCAATCATCTACATACCGCTTAAAAAACGGGAATACGACAAAAAAAATGAACACGCTGTTGGAAGATGCCACAACATACTCAAGCATACGGAACAACCCAACAAAAATTTACGAAAAAAAGAACAACGAAATAATAAGTAAATGGCTTACCAAAAAAATAATAACAAAAGAACTAGCTAGCCAATTAAAAATCCATAATTCACAACCACCTAAGATATACGGGCTGCCAAAACTACATAAACCAGGCACACCATTAAGACCCATAGTATCTTGTATTCAGTCGCCCTTTTATAAACTATCTAAGAAGCTAGCAGACAATTTAGCAAAAGTTATAGGGAAAAATACCTTTTACATTAAAGATTCTTGGTGTTTTAAGGAATTCATCGATACAATTTCTTTAGATGAATCACACCACCTCATTTCATTGGATGTTGTGTCCCTATATACCAATGTCCCAATAACTTTGGTGAAAGATGCGATAAACAAAAAATGGCCAGAAATAGAAGAACATGCTTTTCTTCCAAAAACTGAATTTTTGGAAGCAATAGAAACAACTTTAACGCACACCTATTTCCAATATAAAGACACTTTCTACAAACAAGTTTTCGGGTGCGCAATGGGTTCTCCTGTGTCAAGTGTGGTAGCACAGATGGTAATGGAAGAATTAGAGGAATCTGTTTTATCAAACATATCTATTGATATCCCGTTTTTTAAGCGGTATGTAGATGATTGCATAATTTCTGTACCAAAAGGAAAAGAAAGTGAAGTTTTAGAAACTTTTAACAGATACAACGACAGACTACAGTTTACAATGGAAATAAATAAAAACAACAAAATAAATTTCCTAGATATGACCTTAGTACAAAACGACAAAAAGATTGATACAAAATGGTACACAAAGGAAACAGCATCACACAGATATCTAAATTATAATTCAATCCAACCACGTACGTACAAGGAAAGTGTTATAAGAGGACTGGCGGACCGAGCAATAAAGCTAACGAGTGCTCAATATCAAAACGAAACATTAGAGAAAGTAAGAACCATTTTACAAAAAAACAACTACCCGAAAGACCTGATAAAAAAAATAATAAAAAAGAGAAAAATTTCTAATAAAAAGAACAAACCGGCAACAACAGAACACAACGAAGAATCGCACACGGAAAAAACGAAATATATCTCGCTTCCCTACATTAAACATATATCTGAAAAGATCGGACACATACTAAAACCATTCAACATAACAGTTGCTCACAGAAACAGTAATAACTTATCTAAAATGTACACAAAACTGAAAGCGCCTACACCAATATGGAAAAACTCTCACTGTGTATACCAGATTCCTTGCAGCTGTGAAAAAGTGTATGTTGGGCAAACGGAACAACTTCTGGAGGAGCGTTTAAAAGGACACAAATACGCGAAAAATATCACTGCGTTAAAAAAACACCAACAAGATACCGGACATCAATTTAACTTTAGTGATGTGAAAGTGCTCAAAAAAGAAAATAATTTAAAAGCTCGTTGTGTGTTGGAGACCATAGAAATTTTAAAACAAAAAGATGCTGTGAATGACAGATCCGATTTAAATTTGTTAAATTGTTATAAACTAATTTTACCTACAAATATGTAACAACACGGAAAGGGGAACAAAAAAGTAGTTTAAGTAATTCGCAAAATTTGTGAGATGTTTAGAAACCAGGTCCAGTTTTAGAAACTAGTTTCATATGTGGTGTGTCGTGGTTGTATGTATTGAAATGTGTAAAGCGATTCAAGAATATTTTAGTCTATCTGTGATCAAGACACAAATGGTGTCGAAACGTCATATATATATATATATATATATATATATATAAATAATGTTTAATGTGTTGTCTCTTGTGACTTTTAGTTATAAGTTTTAATATGTTAAATGTGACAAAGCCTACAATACCCAAGAAAATAAACAATTTTAAATAGAGTTGTTTGTGTTTTTTAATATATATATATATATATATATATATATATATATATATATATATATATTATGTCGTAGGCAAATGGCTATTTTAGGCAAAAGCTTTTTGCCTAGGCAAAAGCTTTTTGCCTAGGCAAAAGCTATTTGCCTGGGCAAAGAGATATTGAACCTTTATTTATATTTTTAAAGCTATTTGCCTAGGCAAATGTATTTGCCAAGACCGTTGTCAGGCAAATAGCATTTAGTTTTCAATCGCTTTTGTTTTAGAATTATGTGAGGTTATGTGCAATCCGTGCATGTTTATTCTCAAATACGTCATAATTATTATTTAGTCGTTGATTACTTTTGAGTAAATCGTATTCAATCATCATGATTCTAATGAAGTTACGCCTGATATGTTGTAACAAGCGTCAATACTAAACCATGACGTGATACTAAAACAGAACGTCGTACTCAAGCTCATTTAACTCTATTAAATCGGATCTCCCATTATTACTATTATCAGCTGATACCTCAGACGTAATATTTAGCTTTTCGATTAAAGTTCCGCTGTGGCATATCTGGGGTATCATCTAATTCTACGTTAGAATAACCCGAAAACGTTGCCTCGTTTTTCCCTAAAATAACGGACCTTAATCTGTATTTGAATTCCAGAGGGCTTGGATGGTTATGGAGACCACCTTTTGCCCTGATCACTCCGAAAAGGTTTTCTATGCCGTCTGGGTTAATGCGTCTTGTTAACAGGTGTTAGCATTTGTAAAGCAGAATTGGACAGCAGTATACCTAAATTAAGATATGCATGTTATTAGAGTAATAATATTGTGTAAAATTACTCCCTTACCCTTTTGAAATGGCAATTTGCTTCGACTGTTAACTACCTGTAATTGAGTAATCGCCTTATGCATTTTATTTAAAATCCTATTCTGTTCTTCAAGGGCTAATCCGTAGGCCCTATTTCTTACCCTGAAATCAGTTACTGGGATGCTGACATTAAAGACATCGAACTAGTCATTTATATATAACAGAAAATCAATAAACAATCAAATAATTCATAAGAATGACGCATGTCATTTTGACAAGTGTCAAATCATTCCAGCTTTTCGACGTATTTCGGATAGACTTTACTGTCTGTTAAGATTCCATGGTTAAGATCATATAACTACAAAATATATAAAGATTGTTTGTAACAGCAGGCTGTTCCAACACTAGCGTTGCAACATATAGCTCTATCTCACCCGACGTAGTGCCACTGGACACACTACGCATGTGTCAAGTTCGTCGATTCGATTGGCTGGATTGGATGCATATGCTGCCACACTGTTGCCACATGTATAAGGTTATCTGCATACAACGCATTGATGGCGTTAGTGATGCTGAATATTACCGGCTAATGCCCGCGGTAATAACGACCGCGCACTCTAAGCTACAATATCACCATCTGTCGACTGGCTTAATAACTACTGGTCACGCATGCGCAGTTTGATCCCGGGCACCACATCGAAAGACAAAATATACAGTGGGCCAAAAAACGTATTTACAATAATATTTAGTCAATTCAAATAATTCTTTTAAAAACGAATTGCTTGTAGTGTGTGGTTGAAGCCATATCACATTCGCAAGAACAGAACGTTTCAATCCAAAGTTATGTTGTTTTATGGTTTGGCTATGCAACATTTCAGATAACGTCAGCGTAGAAATAAAAGATACGTTCTTCCTTGTAAAATATGTATAATTTCTACCGGTTTCGACAGTAGGTATGAGGTCGCATCTGCGGCGCATGCGCGAGCTTTTGGCACGAAATTTGAAACCGCGCATGGCGGGTAATTTGAATTTTCAAGATGGCCGACTTCCGGATGTCGGCCATTTTGAAAACATCAGATTGAAGGTCGGCCATCTTGAAAATTACGCGCAAAAAAAATAAATTAAAATTTCCCACCAAAGGAAGTCCGCCATCTTGAAAATTCAGATTTACCGCCTAAGGAAGTCGGCCACCTTGAAAATTTAAAATTTCCCGCCAAAGGAAGTCGGCCATCTTGAAAATTCAAATTTTCCCCCCAAAAGAAGTCGGCCATCTTGAAAATTCAAATTTTCCCGCCAAAGGATGTCGGCCATCTTAAAAATCCAAATTTAAACTAAAATTTTCCGCCATCAGAAGTCGGCCATCTTGAAAATTCAAATTTCCCGTCAAAGGAAGTCCAAAAAATAAAAAAAATTAAAAAATCGCCGCTAAAACCTACAACTTATGACGTCATTGGACCATACAAATTTAATAAACGACAAATATAAAGAAATGTTCATCAACTATTGTAAAGAACCATACTGTAGCGTTTTTCGTTCGTTTAAGGTGTGAATTAAAACACTCGGTATATTAAAATAGTCACTTAATTTATTTAACACTATTACAGTCTTATTAACTAATTATAAACACGAACACTAAAAAACTAACTGTCACTTAAGGCTACTATAAATTTATCTTCACGGTATTTATTTCGAACTATTTATGTCGATCAATAATCGCGCCCGCGCTCCGACTGCACTCTGATTAACACTGGTTAGCGCGCGAAGCAGTTTCTCTTATATACCTATCGATCGATACTCTGGAATGTTCCCGTGTTTTCTACGTTTGCCCAGAGCGGTCGCCACTTGCGCTTCGCTGCCTCGATGGAATACTCCGGAATAACCTAGAACTTCTGGCGTTTTCGCGGCTGTTAAGATCGTCACACTGCCCCCCTCCTAAGCTCGTTTCGTCCCGAAATGATTCCAAAGATGGTGGATGTCGATATCGGCAAAGAGCTCCCTTCTTGCAGCAGGATCTCTTGTGGAAGTAACAGTCCACGGTTCTCTCCAGGGAACAACGTTGAGGGCTATAACAGCACACCAGAATTTGTACGCCCGTCAACCTGAAGAGTGCTTCCAACATGCTGCGAATCATCCTCCAGTCCAAGCCATCGAGTCCGCATGCCAGCTTGGGAATCGCCAGGCTTCTCAGGTCCTCGGCTAGCAATTCTTCCTTTAGAGAACACAAAGTGTCCCAAACATCTCTATAGGTTGGCTTCTGATCGGACGTCTCTTTGGTAACCAAGTGGAAGATCTTTCTGCCGGTCTTTTCGTCGGTTGCCTTGAGTGCTTGTCCGACTCTGGGATTAGACCGACACAGCTCTGGAATATTTCCAAACTTCCCGCGGAAAACCTTGGCTATCCCTCTAGACATTCGCAAGTCCTTAGCCACACAATGTGCCAGTGCGTAGCCAGCTGGAGCAGTAAACAGGTCCCGCTGCACTTCACAGGTCACACCGAACCGACTCTTTTGACCATTAGTATGACGGGCCATGAATTCGTCGAATGTCAAATCCGGCTCTGGTTGGATTCGCCGCAGCTCCGCGTCTTCGTGGTCTCCGTAGTAAGGAGCCAGTCGGTTGAAGTGAATGACTCGAGCTTTACCCCGCGGTGGCTTTTGTATCCGGTAAAGGACGTCGTTGATAGCTTCCAGAACTTTGTATGGTCCATCCCAGGATGTTTGAAGTTTTGGTGACAGTCCCTTTCGTCTCTTAGGGTCGTAAAGCCAAACCATATCACCGGCATTGTACCTGTGGTCCTTGGCATTCACATCGTATGCGTCCTTCATCCGATTACTGGCATCTTAAATGGAAATGCGAACTTGGCTATGAATGGCATCCATTCTTCTTCGAAGTTCACTGACGTAGTCCTCCCCGGCGACATCAGTTCCTGGCGGGCAACCAAACTTCAGATCGCATGGGAGACGGAGTTCTCTTCCCATAATTATCCGAGCCGGAGACTCTCCCGTGCTTTCGTGGACGGCCGATCGATAAGCCAGGAGGAACAAATGAAGAAAGCCATCCCAGTCTCTTTGATGGTCGGAGACCACTTTGGCCAAATACCGATTAATGGTTCTATTCATGCGCTCCACCATTCCATCTGACTGCGGGTGTAACGCAGTAGTTCTTGTTTTCTTGATTCCGAGCGTCTTACAGATGTTCTGGAACAAACTGGATTCAAAATTTCGCCCTTGGTCCGAATGTAGCTCCAAAGGTACGCCAAATCGGCAAATCCATTCTTTCACCAAGGCGTCGGCAATTGTTGAGGCTTCCTGGTTTGGTAGGGCGTATGCCTCAACCCATTTGCTGAAGTAGTCCATCACGACCACGATGTACTTATTTCCTGCTTCGGATTCGGGAAACGGGCCGGCTACGTCAATAGCAATCCTTTCAAAGGGACTTCCCACGTTGTACTGGCGCATCAAAGCCTTCTGCTTTCTCTGCGGCCCATTACTTGCCGCACATACAACGCATTTTCTGCACCATTCCCTTACGTCTTCCTTGCTATTGACCCAGTAAAATCTTTCCCTCACCCTTCCCAGCGTCTTTGTCACTCCGAGATGTCCTCCTGACACACCAGCATGGAGTTCTTCTAGCAATTCCGCAATCCGACATTTGGGCACAACAATTTGCCTTCTTTCCTCTTGGCCGTCGTGGTCAATTATTTTCCGCCGCAGGAGTCCATCTTCCAGAATTAGGGAGTCCCATTGTGCCCAATACGACTTGATGTTAGGAGGATACTTGGCAACTTCTCCCCAGGTTGGCTTCCTCTCTTCTTTCATCCAGTTTAGGACTATCTGGATATCGGGATCTTCTTCTTGGTCTTTTATAAGATCTCTATTTTGCCAAGTATCGTCGACTATGGTAGTTCGTAACAAATCAGCATCTGTTTTCTCTGCCCGCTGGCAATGCTTGCAGTCCTGTGGACAGGGTCTTCTTGATAGGGCATCTGCATTTCCATGGATTCTCCCTGCTCGGTGCTCGGTGTCGAAGTCAAACTCCTGTAGCCTCTCTATCCATCTTGCGACTTGTCCCTCTGGATTTTTAAACTGCATGGTCTGTTCGTAGCAGGAACTTCCTTCCGTAGAGGTACTTGTAAAAGTGCTCCATCGCTTTCACAATAGCCAGCAACTCTCGGCGGGTGACGCAGTAGTTACGCTCTGGCTTGGACAACGTTTTACTAAAATAGCCTATGACTTTTTCTTCTTGCCCATCCTGAATTTGGGACAGCACGGCTCCTATGCCCACATTGCTAGCGTCGGTGTCCAGTACAAATTTTCCTTCAGGTAGGGGATAGCTCAAGATAGGTGCGCTTATCAGAGCCCCTTTTAGGTGATCGAAAGCTTCTTGACATTCCTGGGACCATTGGAATTTTCGTTCTCCTTCGGTGAGCCTGGTTAATGGTTTTGCGATGTTGGCAAATCCATTCACATAGCGTCGGTAGTATGTGCATAATCCCAAGAAGCTGCGCAGCTCATGTTTGTCATTGGGAACTGGCCAATCTTTGACAGTCTGGATCTTTGCCTTGTCAACCGCCACTCCTTGACTGGAAACAACGTGACCCAGGTACTGCACAGCTCTTTGAAATAGATGACATTTCTTTGGGCTCAACTTCAGTGCTGAACCTCGTAGTCTCAGGAACACTTCTTCTAGGTTTCGCATGTGGTCTTCAAACGATTTTCCTACTACAATAATGTCGTCAAGATAGACCAGACATGTCTTCCAGGACAGTCCTCTTAAAATCGTTTCCATCAGTCGTTCGAAAGTAGCAGGAGCATTGCACAGTCCAAATGGCATCACGTTAAATTGCCATAATCCAGCACCCACCGTAAAAGCTGTCTTTTCTCTATCTTCGGGGGCCAATTCAACTTGCCAGTACCCGCTCTTCAAATCCAGCGTGGAAAAGATCTTCGATCCGGCCAGGGTGTCCAAAGTGTCATCGATGCGAGGAAGAGGATAGCTGTCCTTTTTGGTCACATTATTAAGCAACCGGTAGTCAACGCAGAATCTGGTCGAGCCGTCTTTCTTCTTTACCAGTACTACCGGTGAAGACCATGGACTGCTGGATGGTTCTATGATTCCTTCCTCGACCATACTCTCAATAATCTGGTCAGCTTCCTCTCTCTTAGCCAGCGGTAGCCTTCTAGCTGTCTGCCGAATGGGACGAGCATTTTCCGTATTGATTTTATGCTGGATTATATTTGTCCTCCCTTTCTTCCCAGTATCAAAAATATCTCGATACTTATAGACCAAATGTCTCAGCCTCCTTCTTTGGTCTGTCCTTAGACCGGTGCCTGACGACGATACCAGTACTTCTAATTCCTTTGGAATGGCTTCCCGGCTGGATTCCACGGCCGTAACCTGTTGCAGTATCGCTGACACTCCAGAGCAGTGTCCTAACTCCGTGCCCTCCTTTAATAACACAGGATAGTGATTGACGTTCATTATCCTCACAGGAATACTCCTGCCAGCCCGCACAAGGGCCTTTCCGACCGCTATTCCTCGGCCAACAGCCTCGTCATGCATTACTGGTTCGAACATGACTATCTCACCATCTGTGGTCTTGCCATCAATGCAGCCGTCCAAAACTATCTCGCTTCGTTCTGGTATCAGTGTCTCCTCCGGGAGTAAGACCTGGACGCTTAAATTCTTTTCTCGATGTAAAACAACTTCCTCGTCATCTACCCGCAAAACTCCTTGCCTAAAGCTTAACTCGAAGCCCTTGATGTCCATTATGTCCGTCCCGATGATCACCTCATCCTCAATCTCAGCCACTATCACAGGATGGTCAAACGTGGCTTTCCCGATGGTAAACATGACGTTTGTTTCACCATGCACTTTTGCTTGGTCTCCCGTTGCTGTGCGTAGACGCCATTTTGATTGCCGAACCTTAGCTGCAGGTTTTATTATGTCGGGCCTTATGATTGTCTTCGTCGCACCTGTATCCAGCAGCACAGTGCGGAGGGTTCCATCCACGCACGCGTCGACGAAAACACTGTTGGCATGGTGTTGCAGTGAGGAGACCTGGGCGGTATTTGCTGGGGCTTGCTGAATACAGGTCGACGTTTGCCCCCTCGCATCGACCTTTTTTAGTTTTCCGGATTGGCGGAAGTGGGACTGACGCCTTCTGGACAGCGTCTTCTTATGTGGCCTGCCTTGCCACATTTCCAGCACTCCAACTTCCGGTCCTGGCGGCTACGTTGTCTATTGATCTCCCTGACGATCCGTTTGACTGACTCTTCGAAGTCGTCCTCTCCTGGAATCACTTGTCGCACACGAGCTTGACCTTTGTTAGTGTTCTTGGCAGCTTCGAATTCAAGGGCCCGTGTTAGTGCATCAACTAGCTTAGGTGGATGTGCTAGTAGTAAGGCTTGCTTCATTTCACCATCACGGAGTCCGTCCAGGAATGCTTGAACCGCCAAACGTTCCATGATCTTTTCCTGGGCATCTGGATATGCCAGTCGAACCAGACGTGCAATATCTGCCTCAAATTCCTGTAAGGGCTCTCCTGACTTCTGGCACCGATTTTTCAACTGAGTGTGGTAGACATGTTCCAGGTGTGACTGGCCATAACGCGTCTCCAAGTGTCTCACCAGGTGGTCGTAGACTTCTTGCTCTTCCGGGGACATTCTTTGCAAGATAGCAGCAGCATCTCCTCTCAAAGCCAACGTAAGGGCGGTCGCCTTCTCCCTGGATGACCAACCGTTCGCTTTTGCAGCCGCTTCAAACTGACGCTGATAAACATTCCACGACGTTGAACCATCAAATTGCGGTGGTTTGAGGCGCATCAGCCCAACGGATTCCTGATTGCCACTAACTTTGCTCTTGTTGTCCATTGCTGAAGGTTGATAGGGCAACTTCTCGAAGGTGTCGACGTCCAACGTTGTGATTTTGTTCTGAACTTCCTGGATCTTGCCTTCCAAAATCAAAAGAATTCGCTCTTCCAGTGTAGAAGATTTTGTTAAAATTTCTTCGTGTAATTCCGTTTTTAAGTTTGCCATCTTTTCTTCCAACTTAGCAGAATTCTCTCCTAGCTTTTCCCCAAGCTCGCAAACTTTAGCCTCCAGGTCGGCGGAATTTTCTAGCACTTTAGCCAGGTCGGCGGAATTTTCTAGCAATTTAGTCTCCAGGTCGGCGGAATTTTCTAGCACTTTAGCTAGGTCGGCGGAATTTTCTAGCAATTTAGTCTCCAACTTAGCCTCCAAACATTGCAGCATTTGGCCGATATCACTTGCACTAGCAAAAACAAAGTTGTCCGGGTCATTGCCTTCTTCCATTAATGCTTTACGAAGCCGCTCCTGCAAGTCCGCTTTCTTCCCCGTCGTATCGCAGTCCCTTTCCTCCAGCTCCTTTTTCAGCTCACTAACTTTTAAGTCCGCTAGTTTCGCCATTTTCACGCACACTAATTAGTCCGATTTATTTCACTTCAATTTTATTTTCACTAATGTCCAATTCACACCCGACACCTGACACCAATGTAGCGTTTTTCGTTCGTTTAAGGTGTGAATTAAAACACTCGGTATATTAAAATAGTCACTTAATTTATTTAACACTATTACAGTCTTATTAACTAATTATAAACACGAACACTAAAAAACTAACTGTCACTTAAGGCTACTATAAATTTATCTTCACAGTATTTATTTCGAACTATTTATGTCGATCAATAATCGCGCCCGCGCTCCGACTGCACTCTGATTAACACTGGTTAGCGCGCGAAGCAGTTTCTCTTATATACCTATCGATCGATACTCTGGAATGTTCCCGTGTTTTCTACGTTTGCCCAGAGCGGTCGCCACTTGCGCTTCGCTGCCTCGATGGAATACTCCGGAATAACCTAGAACTTCTGGCGTTTTCGCGGCTGTTAAGATCGTCACAATACGTATGAAACTGCAGTAAACAATCGTGACACTACGACAAACTGTTTCGACAACGGAAGAAGAGCAACTGTGTATAATTTACTTTCGGCGATTGCAAAAAATATCACTTCAGATTCACACTTATAATAAATACACTGCTGTTTTTGGTACCTCTCACCAGAGCTAGGTGGGTCCATCAAAATCTTGAGTTGAAAGCAGAAATCATACTGGTCAAATAAACAGCTTTACGCATATAGAATCTTATCACAGCGGGGGCATGACCTTTCTAGAAATGAACAAAACATGTAAGCATTCGGAAATATTCCACGTGTTCTTATCGCATCATGTGATTATATGATGAATTTAAACGTCTTCGAAAACAAACTTGTTATTTGCTATCGCAGCGGATTTTGAAGAAACTAACTGTTGCTAGTTGCAATATTAGCGATCGCATGATTACATCTCATACACACGTTGCTCACGTGATTAAATTTAAAAAAACTCGTGCATCTACCCTGTTCAAATTCGAACAGACCTCTGTTCAAATTCCAACGGACTCTGTTCAAATTCCAACAGACCCTGTTCAAATTCCAACAGACCCTGTTCGACAACCAACGGACCCTGTTAACAGATCCACATCGTTGACTACTATAAATTGGCTGTCATATATGGGTTATTTATTCAGGATTCCTCATGATGAAGATCGTTAATCTTCCATCATTATCTCTCCCCTTAAATAACCTAGGCAGTCTGTGCTCAAACGAAGACCCAAAACAACAACGAGACGGTGAGCTCTAGCCGAATACAATAAGAGCCATCATTTGTGGTCCATCTGGATGTGGGAAGACAAACCTTCTACTTAGTTTGTTATTTGAAGAAAACGGTTTGCGATTCGAGATCATTTACATATTTTCCGAGACGCTGTACCAACCTAAATATGAATTTTTAAATAACATAATCAAGGAAATACCAGAAATTAAAATTTTTAATTACTGTAACAATGATGAAATTGTGGATCTTCAATATGCGAACAACTCTGTATTCATTTTCGATGACATTGCATGTGATAAACAGGATAAAATACGATCATATTTCTGTATGGGTCGACAAAAACTTCACATTCTTCTTAACGCAGAGTTACACGCGTATTCCCAAACATTTGTTGCGCGGCAATGCAAATCTCATAGTTTTATTCCCGCAAGATCCTCTAAATTTACGCCATATATTTGACGAACACGTTTCCACAGATATGAATTTTGAAAAGTTTCGAGAAATGTGTTTAAAATACCGGAAAGTAGGAAAACATAATGCGTAAGTAATAATGGAAGACTTTGAAATTAAAGATGGTCGGTACAGAATGGAGTTCGATCAGTATATATTGGGGGTATCTTAGAAAAATGATCAGTATCAATTAACCATTGAGTTGCAGAGGGTGGGTGTTTAACTATGAGGAAAATGAAGATCCAGTCGAGATATGAAAATCTCAAACATCGGTTATCATTGCTGCCAGATGGAAAACATATTGAGATGCGAATCAGTGAAACTGCAAATATTGTAAGAACAAAATATCTAGCCTTGAATTACGACGACAAACTGAAGAGTAAATGCGAATACGTGGTGGTATGTGGTACGTGATGGTGATGCAGCGTGCTAGAAAGAGTAAGATAATCTAACATTGTATAATTAATTTCATTGGGCATTTTAATGCACAACTATTTTATCTTAGAATAAGGATTTTGCACATTATTCCTAACAAAGTTAGAATAAGCTTTAATAAGATTTTAATGGGATTGTAGACTGTTTGAAGAAGTTCCTGCTCCACTTGTTTTGATTTTACTTCTATGGGGTTTTCCTTATGGTTCTATGCTTTGTATTATTATACTTTGATGTAACAGTTTGAAGTAGATTTGTAATTTCCGTATAGGCTAAATAATTTAATATATAATTTAATAATAAATTTATTAATTTTGTTTTATGGTTCTACTTGCACGCACAACAATAGTCGCTTTCATTACACTAAAGGTAGAGTAATGGTTGGTAACGATCTACCAACTCGTTGTTATCGTACCACTATATATACTCCACCTTCTTATTATTGAGGTCCATTTGAACTCTTTTTCTAGTTGAAATGATGCTTTCCAGACTAGTTGCTTTTTCGAGCAAGGGTTTTATAATTGTATTGTATTTAAACGATTTACTTCCCCTATTTTGGCCATCGTCAGTAAAAGTACGTTTATGGACACTTGTTAAATTTATGATTTCACCGTACGTTTGAAAATCTTTCGCGCTAAAACTAACGGGCTTCTTGAACAGGGTGATTTTTGAGCATATAAGTGAAATTTTGAGACATTGTTTTGCTGTTTTTACCTAAAAAGTAGTTAATTTGGACTTTTGCATAGAAAAAAAAAACGATCCCATTGCATAGGCACGAAAAGTCCAATTGCCAACTTAAATTATCTTTAACGATGGTGGAGAAACTATTCCACGTTTTCTTATGTAGTAGTTTAAGTTTGAAATTTAAATCTCCCGCCGTTGTGATGGCGTGGTAGTGAGTATAGGCAGTGAGGTTACGCCCTCTATGGTCGTGCATCTGAAATCGAGACGCTTTGTGTAGAGGTTATGTTATGTTATGGCGGACGACGATACAGCATGTGTTTGTATTACGTTAAGAAAATAAAGTGAGAAAACCAGTGAGAAGCATCTTAATATTGACGTCCCTCCGCTCGACAACCATCCTACTAAAAGCCACTACAGAATTCAGAAGTGGGATTCGTAGGATTACTGAAATAACGATGGATGAGCAAACGTTGGATCCTGCAGATCAGTCCGCATCAGGTACGCAAACTTTTGCTGCACTTTCGATGGAAGACATAATTCAGACAAACGTACGAGCCATCATGGTACACGAAGACGAGAAAAAACGCCAAACTTCTTCGACGCCTGTTTCAAGTGCGTGTACATACAGGAATAGTGAAATTGCCGCATTGCTTCCCGAGTTCGATGGGCAAAATGACGTTGTAGAAGAATGGACACGAAGAATTGATGCAATCCAAAACACTTACGGCGTTCCAGATGATGTGATGCAGCTTATTTGTGTGGGAAAACTGACAGGTCAAGCAAGGGCCTGGTACCATAGCAAGGTTCAACATATTACGATGGTTTGGGAAGATTTAAAAATGGAACTTTTGAGTATGTTTTCAACTAGAACGAGTCGAATAGCTTCTCGAAGAAGATTTGAAGCCAGAAAGTGGAAGAAGAATGAACAATTTTCCAATTATTTTGCTGATAAGGTATCGTTAGGCAATAAGGCACAGGTGACTGAAGATGAACTGATTGATTACGTCATTGATGGGTTTGGAAACTCAACTTTACAGAGCCAGGCAAGAATGCAGCGATTTAAGTGTCTATCAGATCTGCTCGAGGTGATGAAGTGTATAACCGATGAAGACAAAGGGACTGTGGTATCGTACCAGCATCTACACAGTCAGGGAAAAGAGACTACACCCCGTAGTTTACCCCCACGTGAGAGAGGCAGTACGAGCTCCAGCGCAACCTCCATCAAATGTTACAACTGCAATGGTTTGGGACATCTGGCGGTAAATTGTCCAAAACCCAGGAGAGAACGAGGATCATGTTACGAATGTGGCAGCAAGGAACATCTGATTCGTTCCTGCCCGAAGCAGAAACGTGGAAAGGAGAATATTGCTGATTCGACAACTCATGCCGTCTCCACCACAACCAAGGCAGCCATCATCGAGAATGTACATTTCCGTCTGCGTCCAGATGATCACTTCGATGTCCGAGTAAATGCTCTGCTGGATAGTGGATCGCCAGTTTCCCTGATCATAGAAGACATCATCCCCGAAGATTTGTGGACATCCCCACTAGGTGATACGTATTATGGTATTAATAATTCAAAATTAGAGATTAAGGGCCTTTTTAAAGTAGAAATTAGTTTGGGTGATATCCCAGTAGAAACCACATTTTTTATAGTTCCTACTTGTACCATGTCTGTGCCATGTATTTTGGGCCGTGATGTTTTATGTAGCGGTAAGATTAAAATAACCTTTTCTAACGATGTTCAGATAGAAGTAAATGATGATTTTATTAATAATGAAATTTTGCAAGTAAATTTAGATGACACTGACGAGAAAATACATATTGATGTTGATGTAAATAAAAAATTAGATTATGAAACCCAAGAAAAATTAAGGCAGAATTTTGTCCAGAATTATGTTAAACCGATTAGACCTTCTGAACCAGATACTAAGTTGACTATGAAGATTTTGGTTGATAAAAACCATCTTCCATTTTATTTTCGGCCCAGACGATTGTCCTTTTATGAAAAGAATGAGGTAAATAAAATTTTAGATGATTTTCTAAATCGAGGCATTATCAGAAAAAGCGATTCTCAATATAGTTACCGATTGTTTTAGTTAGCCGTAAAGGTGGCAAGCAATTGAGAATGTGCGTTGATTATAGGGAATTAAATAAATTAACAGCTCGAGATAATTACCCGATCCCGTTAATAGATGATCAGTTAGATATGTTGCGAGATAAAATTTACTTTAGCCGACTAGATTTGAAGGATGCATTTCATCATGTCTTTGTCGATTCTGATTCAGTTAAGTACACCAGCTTTGTTACTCCTGTGGGTCAGTATGAGTATCTTAGAATGCCGTTTGGTTTAAAAAAACTCACCAGCCACGTTTATGCGATTTGTTAATTCAGCATTCCACAAGTTACTGGAAGAAAAGAAAATAACTATTTATATGGATGATATTTTGGTGGCTACCACTACCATAGAAGAGAATATATCTATTTTAAATGAAGTGTTTTCGGTACTTGTGAATAATCTTTTAACACTCAGGACAGATAAATGTAGTTTTCTTAACGAAGAAATACGGTTTCTTGGATATGTCATCAGTAATAATAGCATTGAACCCAATCCCGATAGTATAAATGCAGTATTAAACTATCCAATTCCAACAAATTTTAGGGCATTACATAGTTTCTTGGGACTGGCTTCGTATTTTAGACGTTTCATGCAAAATTTTGCTTTGGTGGCTAAACCTCTTTATGACCTGTTGAAACAAAATAAAAACAAAATAGATTTTATATTTGGTGAGGAACAGTTAAAATCATTTCAGACTATCAAAGATATTGTGACGATCTTAACAGCGCGAAAACGCCAGAAGTTCTAGGTTATTCCGGAGTATTCCATCGAGGCAGCGAAGCGCAAGTAGCGGCCGCTCTGGGCAAACATAGAAAACTCGGGAACATTCCAGAGTATCGATCGATAGGTATATAAGAGAAACTGCCTCGCTCCTAACCAGTATAGTTCAGAGTGCAGTCGGAGCGCGGGCGCGATTATCGATCGACATAAATAGTTAGAAATAAATACTGTGAAGATAAATGTTTATAGTAGCCTTAAGTGACAGTTAGTTTTTAGTGTTCGTGTTTAGTGTTCGTGTTTAATAATTAGGTAATAAGAGTGTAATAGTGTTAAATAAATTAAGTGACTATTTTAATATACCGAGTGTTTTAATTCACACCTTAACGAACGAAAAACGCTACATTGGTGTCAGGTGTCGGGTGTGAATTGGACATTAGTGAAAATAAAATTGAAGTGAAATAAATCAGACTAATTAGCGTGCGTGAAAATGGCGAAACTAGCGGACTTAAAAGTTAGTGAGCTGAAGAAGGAGCTGGAGGAAAGGGACTGCGATACGACGGGGAAGAAAGCAGACTTGCAGGAGCGGCTTCGTAAAGCATTAATTGAAGAAGGCCATGACCCAGACAACTTTGTTTTTGCTAGTGCAAGTGATATCGGCCAAATGCTGCAATCTTTGGAGGCCAACCAGGCCAAGTTGCTAGAAAATTCCGCCGACCTGGAGACTAAATTGCTAGAAAACTCCGCCGACCTGGAGGCTAAATTGCTGGAAAATTCCGCCGACCTGGCTAAAGTGTTAGAAAATTCGGCCGACCTGGAGGCTAAATTGCTAGAAAATTCCGCCAACCTAGAGGCTAAATTGCTAGAAAATTCCGAACTTATTACCAGTTTAAAAAGCGAGCTTGGGGAAAAGCTAGAAGAGAATTCTGCCAAGTTAAAAAAAGAGATGTTAGAAAACAACGCCAACCTAAAAAGGGAATTACACGAAGAAATTTTAACAAAATCTTCTACACTGGAAGAGCGAATTCTTTTGATTTTGGAAGGCAAGATCCAGGAAGTTCAGAACAAAATCACAACGCTGGACGTCAACACCTTCCAGGAGTTGCCCTATCAACCTTCAGCAACGGACAACAAGAGCAAAGTTAGTGGCAATCAGGATTCCGTTGGGCTGATGCGCCTCAAACCACCGCAATTTGATGGTTCAACGTCGTGGAATGTTTATCAGCGTCAGTTTGAAGCGGCTGCAAAAGCGAACGGTTGGTCATCCAGGGAGAAGGCGACCGCCCTTACGTTAGCTTTGAGAGGAGATGCTGCTGCTATCTTGCAAAGAATGTCCCCGGAAGAGCAAGAAGTCTACGACCACCTGGTCAGACACCTGGAGACGCGTTATGGCCAGTCACACCTGGAACATGTCTACCACACTCAGTTGAAAAATCGGTGCCAGAAGTCAGGGGAGCCCTTACAGGAATTTGAGGCAGATATTGCACGTCTGGTTCGACTGGCATATCCAGATGCCCAGGAAAAGATCATGGAACGTTTGGCGGTTCAAGCATTCCTGGACGGACTCCGTGATGGTGAAATGAAGCAAGCCTTACTACTAGCACATCCACCTAAGCTAGTTGATGCACTAACACGGGCCCTTGAATTCGAAGCTGCCAAGAACACAAACAAAGGTCAAGCTCGTGTCCGACAAGTGATTCCAGGAGAGGACGACTTCGAAGAGTCAGTCAAACGGATCGTCAGGGAGATCAATAGAGAACGTAGCCGCCAGGACCGGAAGTTGGAGTGCTGGAAATGTGGCAAGGCAGGCCACATAAGAAGACGCTGTCCAGAAGGCGTCAGTCCCACTTCCGCCAATCCGGAAAACTTAAAAAGGTCGATGAGAGGGGGCAAACGTCGACCTGTATTCAGCAAGCCCCAGCAAATACCGCCCAGGTCTCGTCACTGCAACACCATGCCAACAGTGTTTTCGTCGACGCGTGTGTGGATGGAACCCTCCGCACTGTGCTGCTGGATACAGGTGCAACGAAGACAATCATAAGGCCCGACATAATAAAACCTGCAGCTAAGGTTCGGCAATCAAAATGGCGTCTACGAACAGCAACGGGAGATCAAGCAAAAGTGCATGGTGAAACAAACGTCATGTTTACCATCGGGAAAGCCACGTTTGACCATCCTGTGATAGTGGCTGAGATTGAGGATGAGGTGATCATCGGGACGGACATAATGGACACCAAGGGCTTCGAGTTAAGCTTTAGGCGGGGCGTTCTGCGTGTAGATGACGAGGAAGTTGTTTTACATCGAGAAAAGAATTTAAGTGTTCAAGTCCTACTCCCGGAGGAGACACTGATACCAGAACGGAGCGAGATTGTTTTGGATGGCTGCATTGATGGCAAGACCACAGATGGTGAGATAGTCATGTTCGAACCCGTAATGCATGACGAGGCTGTTGGTCGAGGAATAGCGGTCGGAAAGGCCCTTGTGCGGGCTGGCAGGAGTATTCCTGTGAGGATAATGAACGTCAATCACTATCCTGTGTTATTAAAGGAGGGCACGGAGTTAGGACACTGCTCTGGAGTGTCAGCGATACTGCGACAGGTTACGGCCGTGGAATCCAGCCGGGAAGCCATTCCAAAGGAATTAGAAGTACTGGTATCGTCGTCAGGCACCGGTCTAAGGCCAGACCAAAGAAGGAGGCTGAGACATTTGGTCCATAACTATCGTGATATTTTTGATACTGGGAAGAAAGGGAGGACAAATATAATCCAGCATAAAATCAATACGGAAAATGCTCGTCCCATTCGGCAGACAGCTAGAAGGCTACCGCTGGCTAAGAGAGAGGAGGCTGACAAGATTATTGAGAGTATGGTCGAGGAAGGAATCATAGAACCATCCAGCAGTCCATGGTCTTCACCGGTGGTACTGGTAAAGAAGAAAGACGGCTCGACCAGATTCTGCGTTGACTACCGGCAGCTTAATAATGTGACCAAAAAGGACAGCTATCCTCTTCCTCGCATCGATGACACTTTGGACACCCTGGCCGGATCGAAGATCTTTTCCACGCTGGATTTGAAGAGCGGGTACTGGCAAGTTGAATTGGCCCCCGAAGATAGAGAAAAGACAGCTTTCACGGTGGGTGCTGGATTATGGCAATTTAATGTGATGCCATTTGGACTGTGCAATGCTCCTGCTACTTTCGAACGACTGATGGAAACGATTTTAAGAGGACTGTCCTGGAAGACATGTCTGGTCTATCTTGACGACATTATTGTAGTAGGAAAATCGTTTGAAGACCACATGCGAAACCTAGAAGAAGTGTTCCTGAGGCTACGAGGTTCAGCACTGAAATTGAGCCCAAAGAAATGTCACCTATTTCAAAGAGCTGTGCAGTACCTGGGTCACGTTGTTTCCAGTCAAGGAGTGGCGGTTGACACGGCAAAGATCCAGACTGTCAAAGATTGGCCAGTTCCCAATGACAAACATGAGCTGCGCAGCTTCTTGGGATTATGCACATACTACCGACGCTATGTGAATGGATTTGCCAACATCGCAAAACCATTAACCAGGCTCACCGAAGGAGAACGAAAATTCCAGTGGTCCCAGGAATGTCAAGAAGCTTTCGATCACCTAAAAGGGGCTCTGATTAGCGCACCTATCTTGAGCTATCCCCTACCTGAAGGAAAATTTGTACTGGACACCGACGCTAGCAATGTGGGCATAGGAGCAGTGCTGTCCCAAATTCAGGATGGGCAAGAAGAAAAAGTCATAGGCTATTTTAGTAAAACGTTGTCCAAGCCAGAGCGTAACTACTGCGTCACCCGCCGAGAGTTAGCTAGCTGTTGTGAAAGCGATGGAGCACTTTTACAAGTACCTCTACGGAAGGAAGTTCCTGCTACGAACAGACCATGCAGCTTTAAAATGGCTCCTTCAGTTTAAAAATCCAGAGGGACAAGTGGCAAGATGGATAGAGAGGCTACAGGAGTTTGACTTCGACACCGAGCACCGAGCAGGGAGAATCCATGGAAATGCAGATGCTCTATCAAGAAGACCCTGTCCACGGGACTGCAAGCCTTGCCAGCGGGCAGAGAAAAAAGACGCTGACTTGTTACGAACCACCATAGTCGACGATACTTGGCAAAATAGAGATCTTATAAAAGACCAAGAGGAAGATCCCGATATCCAGATAGTCCTAAACTGGATGAAAGAGGAGAAGAAGCCAACCTGGGGAGAAGTTGCCAAGTATCCTCCTAACATCAAGTCGTATTGGGCACAATGGGACTCCCTAATTCTGGAAGATGGACTCCTGCGGCGGAAAATAATTGACCACGACGGCCAAGAGGAAAGAAGGCAAATTGTTGTGCCCAAATGTCGGATTGCGGAATTGCTAGAAGAACTCCATGCTGGTGTGTCAGGAGGACATCTCGGAGTGACAAAGACGCTGGGAAGGGTGAGAGAAAGATTTTACTGGGTCAATAGCAAGGAAGACGTAAGGGACTGGTGCAGAAAATGCGTGGTATGTGCGGCAAGTAATGGGCCGCAGAGAAAGCAGAAGGCTTTGATGCGCCAGTACAACGTGGGAAGTCCCTTTGAAAGGATTGCTATTGACGTAGCCGGCCCGTTTCCCGAATCCGAAGCAGGAAATAAGTACATCGTGGTCGTGATGGACTACTTCAGCAAATGGGTTGAGGCATACGCTCTACCAAACCAGGAAGCCTCAACAATTGCCGACGCCTTGGTGAAAGAATGGATTTGCCGATTTGGCGTACCTTTGGAGCTACATTCGGACCAAGGGCGAAATTTTGAATCCAGTTTGTTCCAGAACATCTGTAAGACGCTCGGAATCAAGAAAACAAGAACTACTGCGTTACACCCGCAGTCAGATGGAATGGTGGAGCGCATGAATAGAACCATTAATCGATATTTGGCGAAAGTGGTCTCCGACCATCAAAGAGACTGGGATGGCTTTCTTCATTTGTTCCTCCTGGCTTATCGATCGGCCGTCCACGAAAGCACGGGAGAGTCTCCGGCTCGGATAATTATGGGAAGAGAACTCCGTCTCCCATGCGATCTGAAGTTTGGTTGCCCGCCAGGAACTGATGTCGCTGGGGAGCATATAAGCCTTGTGCTACCTGCCACGGCACCAAGTAAATTGACGCCGCCTACATCGCGCAGCGGTTGGATGGTAAGCGGGCTGCCTTAAGGGTCGGCAACCGATTATGCACACAGAAATCAAATAAAATCAATATCTACCAGGCGTTGCGTTGGTTAGTGACAATTCAATTAATATCTCAATTGGCAAGATTGATAATGAATATCTTATTTTAATTACGTACCTCTATTTATTGATGATTTTTAAGTACTAATAACCGCATAAAATAGATACAATTCAGATAAAATAGAGATTTTAACATCCATGCTCTCCTAAACCGAATGGTATATACAACCATACTAAAATATATTTGCATTAACACGTTTTGTACATTCATCACTTAAATAATGTACCATAATCATGCTTGTTGACACTTGGTGCCATTTCAGCGTGCAAATTATCACTACAAATAGTACAAATTGGTTCTGTATTTACAATTTAGATAGGCTCTGTTGTGATCTTTGTTCGTTTTCGTTTCATAACATGAATGCGAAATATTTGAAAATAAACGATGACAAAGAACGGTAAAAAATGATGAAAATCGTTGAAGCGTAAATACTCATCTCGCGTTGCTACGAATATCGGGGGCGTGGCCGAATTCGGTGCTTTTCTGGCGGGTCGTATTAATTCTTACTAGTTTTGGTAAATTTTATAAATTATATCGTTTTAATTTATAAAAGTTCTATATATACTTACGATTTATAAACTAATGTTATAAAAAAGAAATTAAAATGTTAAATAAATATTATAATAATATGATGAACATTATCATCGTTACGATTGTCTAGAATAAACAACGTCACGGATGAAACAATGCACATAACTTATCTTAAAGAACTTCTATAGAAAAGTTAACATGCATTAAATAAGTTAAGTTAGTCTTTGATTTAGGCAAAACATTAAAAATTAAAAAAAAGTTAATAAGTTATTGTTGTCAATGTTTTACTAAAACTATAATATCAAATAACACGGCAAATACAAACGAGCAAACTATTTTTTCTGCGTTTGGGAGAGATTTATGCACTATCCACTGGGTGTTAGTATTTTACGAATATTCCCGCACCCACATATGGATATCTTCCATGGTTTTAATGTTACTACGGCCTATGGTCATATTCGGATTTGATATAGCAGTGTCTATTTCATTGGTAAATAGCTTTGGAAGCAGATCTACTGTTATCGAAAATGTGTTCATTGTCGCGAACTCAACAGACAACTCAATATTAGCCACTATTGACCAATCTATTGATACTGCACTGCTTAGTAGAACACGTTTTATTACGGTGTACTAATTATTTTAAGGTTAGTTTTCTCAGCGCCGACAGTGCATGACAGTTGAAATACAACAACATCTTGTAGCAGTCCATAGAGGTACGTAATTAAAATAAGAAATTCATTATCAATCTTGCCAATTGAGATATTAATTGAATTGTCTCTAACCAACGCAACGCAACGCCTGGTAGATATTGATTTTACTTGATTTATATGTGATTTTAATTTCTTTTTTATAACATTAGTTTATAAATCGTAAGTATATATAGAACTTTTATAAATTAAAACGATATAATTTATAAAATTTACCAAAACTAGTAAGAATTAATACGAGCCGCCAGAAAAGCACCGAATTCGGCCACGCCCCCGATATTCGTAGCAACGCGAGATGAGTATTTACGCTTCAACGATTTTCATCATTTTTTACCGTTCATTGTCATCGTTTATTTTCAAATATTTCGCATTCATGTAATGAAACGAAAACGAACAAAGATCACAACAGAGCCTATCTAAATTGTAAATACAGAACCAATTTGTACTATTTGTAGTGATAATTTGCACGCTGAAATGGCACCAAGTGTCAACAAGCATGATTATGGTACATTATTTAAGTGATGAATGTACAAAACGTGTTAATGCAAATATATTTTAGTATGGTTGTATATACCATTCGGTTTAGGAGAGCATGGATGTTAAAATCTCTATTTTATCTGAATTGTATCTATTTTATGCGGTTATTAGTACTTAAAAATCATCAATAAATAGAGGTACGTAATTAAAATAAGATATTCATTATCAATCTTGCCAATTGAGATATTAATTGAATTGTCACTAACCAACGCAACGCCTGGTAGATATTGATTTTATTTGATTTCTGTGTGCATAATCGGTTGCCGACCCTTAAGGCAGCCCGCTTACCGTCCAACCGCTGCGCGATGTAGGCGGAGTCAATTTACTTGGTGCCGTGGCAGGTAGCACAAGGCTTATATGCCGCCGGGGAGGACTACGTCAGTGAACTGCGAAGAAGAATGGATGCCATTCATAGCCAAGTTCGCATTTCCATTCAAGATGCCAGTAATCGGATGAAGGACGCATACGATGTGAATGCCAAGGACCACAGGTACAATGTCGGTGATATGGTTTGGCTCTACGACCCTAAGAGACGAAAGGGACTGTCACCAAAACTTCAAACATCCTGGGATGGACCATACAAAGTTCTGGAAGCTATCAACGACGTCCTTTACCGGATACAAAAGCCACCGCGGGGTAAAGCTCGAGTCATTCACTTCAACCGACTGGCTCCTTACTACGGAGACCACGAAGACGCGGAGCTGCGGCGAATCCAACCAGAGCCGGATTTGACATTCGACGAATTCATGGCCCGTCATACTAATGGTCAAAAGAGTCGGTTCGGTGTGACCTGTGAAGTGCAGCGGGACCTGTTTACTGCTCCAGCTGGCTACGCACTGGCACATTGTGTGGCTAAGGACTTGCAAATGTCCAGAGGGATAGCCAAGGTTTTCCGCGGGAAGTTTGGAAATATTCCAGAGCTGCGTCGGTTTAATCCCAGAGTCGGACAAGCACTCAAGGCAACCGACGAAACGACCGGCAGAAAGATCTTCCACTTGGTTACCAAAGAGACGTCCGATCAGAAGCCAACCTATAGAGATGTTTGGGACACTTTGTGCTCTCTAAAGGAAGAATTGCTAGCCGAGGACCTGAGAAGCCTGGCGATTCCCAAGCTGGCATGCGGACTCGATGGCTTGGACTGGAGGATGATTCGCAGCATGTTGGAAGCACTCTTCAGGTTGACGGGCGTACAAATTCTGGTGTGCTGTTATAGCCCTCAACGTCGTTCCCTGGAGAGAACCGTGGACTGTTATTTCCACAAGAGATCCTGCTGCAAGAAGGGAGCTTTTTGCCGATATCGACATCCATCATCTTTGGAATCATTTCGGGACGAAACGAGCTTAGGAGGGGGGCAGTGTGACGATCTTAACAGCGCGAAAACGCCAGAAGTTCTAGGTTATTCCGGAGTATTCCATCGAGGCAGCGAAGCGCAAGTAGCGGCCGCTCTGGGCAAACATAGAAAACTCGGGAACATTCCAGAGTATCGATCGATAGGTATATAAGAGAAACTGCCTCGCTCCTAACCAGTATAGTTCAGAGTGCAGTCGGAGCGCGGGCGCGATTATCGATCGACATAAATAGTTAGAAATAAATACTGTGAAGATAAATGTTTATAGTAGCCTTAAGTGACAGTTAGTTTTTAGTGTTCGTGTTTAGTGTTCGTGTTTAATAATTAGGTAATAAGAGTGTAATAGTGTTAAATAAATTAAGTGACTATTTTAATATACCGAGTGTTTTAATTCACACCTTAACGAACGAAAAACGCTACAATATGTTAACTTCCAGGCCAGTATTAAGTATTTACTCTCCACATTTAGAAACTGAATTACATAGTGATGCTAGCTCTTTAGGCTTTGCCGGAGTATTAATGCAACGCCAAGATGATAGTAAATTTCACCCAGTGTTTTCTTTTTCAGTATGCGCACAACACCAGCTGAGTCAAAGTATCACAGTTTTGAACTTGAAGCGCTAGGTATTATTTATGCTTTGGAAAGGTTTAGGACTTATTTGCAAGGGATTAGATTTAAGATTGTAACGGACTGCAATAGCCTTAAGCTGACATTGCAAAAAAAGGACGTGAACCCCCGAATTTTGCGTTGGTCACTTGTTTTGCAGAATTATGATTATTCTTTGGAACACAGAAAGGCTGAAAGAATGAGGCACGTTGATGCCCTGAGCAGATGTGTCTTGCTTTTTACGGAAAACACTTTTGAGGAAAATTTAAATATACTACAAAATAAAGACGTTGATATCATGAAAATCCGAAATCAGTTAGAACGTGCTGAGAGCGCTATTTTTGAACTACGTAATGGAATTGTGTATCGTAAGCACAACAACAAGCTACTATTTTATGTGCCAAAAACTATGCGTAAAAATGTTCTGTATACTGTTCATGACGAAGTAGGACATACCGGAGTTGACAAAACAATTGACTTATGTTTGCAGACCTATTGGTTTCCTAATATAAAACTTGCAGTTAAAGAATATATTCAGAATTGTTTAAAGTGCATTATTTACTCCCCTCATGCTGGGAAAAAAGAAGGTTATCTCCACCCTATTCCAAAGGGGAATTGTCCATTTCAAGTAGTGCATATTGATCATTATGGACCGCTAGAAAAAACTGGTCAGCACAACAAATATATTTTAGGGGTAATTGATGGTTTTACAAAGTTTATTAAATTGTACGCGTGTCGCACCACAAGTACTAAAGAGGTGATCAAGCATCTAATATCTTATTTTCGAAATTATAGTCGACCTGTAAAAATAATAGCAGACCGAGGATCTTGCTTCCGGTCAGAAGATTTTAAAAAGTTTTTGTTAGATTGGAATATTCAATTAAGTCTTATTGCAAAGGGTACCCCACGAGCAAACGGTCAAATTGAACGCTTTAATAGAGATATTACTCCAATGCTAAGTAAATTGAGTCCTGAAACAAACAAATGGGATAAAGTATGAAGTGAAGTTGAGTATGCTTTTAACAATACTAAGTGTAGGTCGATAGGTGATTCACCTGCCCGTTTGTTGTTTGGGTGTAACCAAAAAGGGAAAGCTAATGATCTGTTGAAGGAATATCGACTTTCCACTAATGATTACGATAGAGATTTAATTAAAATACGTGAAGACGCTTCAAATTGTATTATTAAAAATCAGGAATACAACAAGAAGTATTATGACCAAAAACGTAAGCCAGCGTATGAATATAAAGTCGGACATTATGTTGTATGTACAAATATTGATGTCACCCCTGGTGTGAATAAAAAGATATTGCCAAAATTCAAGGGGCCATATGAAGTTACAAAGGTACTACCAAATGATAGATACGTTGTTAATGACATTCCAGGTTTCCAAATTAGTCAAATCCCTTATGAAGGTGTATTAGCTGCCTCAGATATGAAATTTTGGGTAAAGAATGAGCAATAATATAGATTACTGTATAATGTTTATTTGGTTATGATATGTGTATATTTTAAGTATGTTTTATGTCGTTAAATGTTCAGTTACGTGAGATTATGTCCGTTAGTAAGTAAGATTATGACTATTATGTTATGTAACGAGTTGATAAATCTTTAGTTATGTTTAGATTATATCTATATGTCTATTATTTTACTTATGTCACGTTTACGTATGTAGTTGTTATGTATTATGTGTATTATTTGTATTATTTGTCGCAGAATGATTAGAGTCAATCATTGTGTCAGGATAGCCGAAACTGTAGTAGTTTAAGTTTGAAATTTAAATCTCCCGCCGTTGTGATGGCGTGGTAGTGAGTATAGGCAGTGACGTTACGCCCTCTATGGTCGTGCATCTGAAATCGAGACGCTTTGTGTAGAGGTTGTTATGTTATGGCGGACGACGATACCGCATGTGTTTGTATTACGTTAAGAAAATAAAGTGAGAAAACCAGTGAGAAGCATCTTAATATTGACGTCCCTCCGCTCGACAACCATCCTACTAAAAGCCACTACACTTATAAGCTTGATTTTGAAATTTTTAAAGGATTTTTCTTACCTGTTTTACATATTGTAGAGTGGTTTTCAACTCAGAAAAATACATCCGGTATAGTAAAACTTTGCAACGGGAATCGTAATTGACGTTGACAGCTCCATGAAAGGAAATACAGTCGCGTCTTGTTCCAAGAGGGGTTTAAAATAAGAGAAATCTCATCTCCTGTGTTAACAGTAAATACAAACTCATCTAACGCTATGTCAGTAGTCCTTCTTAGACCATTCCCTCTTTCTCATGTTTAAGTACGTGCTCACGTATATTTTTCCATTGATCAGAGTTTGCCTTGGACAACATGTCAAATCTTTTTTCGGTTAGCTTCTGCACATCATCTAGTTTGAATGTGGTGTTGTGTTTCGCGACCCACTCTTTTAGTGGCATCGAAATCATGCGCTTCCATCAACTGATCTAATGCATACTTTTCATGATTGTTTTTATGAACTTTTATAAGTTCAAGCAACTCTATTTTTATTGAACCCTCCTTATAGCGTATGTTGTGGGTAGTGAACGAATTTTCCTTTTCCCCTTTTCTTGAACCTGAAGTAATATTCATCTCTTCCTTTACGTTGTGATAACTAGCATTATCCACTACTAGAACTGACCGTGGTGGTAAATTTGGAATCAATTGTTCTTGAACCCACTTCATGAAATTTTAGTGGTCTTTGCAGTTCGTTTTTCACGTACAAATTACATCTTCAAATAAAAAATTTCTAAAAAGAGGAACACAATGCATTCAGGGTGGCTTCAGCCTGGCTTCAGCTCTTTATTTAAACATGACATAAAAAGAAAAATAAAGACTTGGTTTGAAGTGATGATACATACTAAAAAACTGAAATTCAATCTTAGACAAATAGGCAAAAGAACAAGAACAAGTAACATACGCCTAAAATTTACAGCTAAACAGCAAGTGTGATACATTATAATTGAAGCTGATGAAAATAACACCTATAATAATAGGTAAATTCAAACATGCCGCCCATAACACCAATGGTTTCTTCACGATCTTTAAAGATAACTCAAGTACACAGTTAGATTTCTCTTGCCGTTGCAATGTTTTTGTTACAAACGTCACTGGAATGTATTAAATACAAAAAAAACGTGTTTTAATCAATCAGCCTGTAGAAGAAAAAAATCAACCTGTATACGACGCATAATATGCCTAACATTTCCCCCCTCAAAAATGACACATTATTAATGAAAAATAAAAATAATAATTGTTAGCGTTTACAACTCAATGGTATTGCAATCGCTTAGGTGATTTACAATCTCATTTGGGTTGCACATTGTCATTATTTGACGATGAGGTTACGAGTATTGGTGTATGTAGCTTCCGTATTTCATAGACATGCTTTTTCTTTATATTAGAATTATCTAATTGAACTAATTAAGTGTTATGGCCCAACAATTTTTATATCGTAGAATTTAACCAATAATTCTTATTCGTATTATACATTGGCACCAGTGGTGTGCAGTCCATACGTGCAGAGCGTGCAGTGCACACCCTAAGATATAGGGAAAAAAGAAGGAAGAATATTAAAAATAGTCTAGCCAAAAAATGATATATTATCTATTTATGTATATACCGACATATTTAGTAATATTTCTTCGTAATAATAATTTAAAGTAATTTACACCACATGGTGTTAAAACTCCACTGCATTTGCCCGGACCAAACACACCATATCATTGCTACTTGCTAGAGCCGAGCGCTCCCGTCCCGACCGACACCTGCCTTTGCGACTACTGCCATGTCGTGCAGCCACAAGCGGTGCACCAAACTGTGTATCGCTTTAACTTGGGTTAAAATCGGCGAATTCAAGAATCATAGCTGCTTTATACGTATGTAAATAATGTATGAGCCTTCGCAAACTCTACCAACGACAAATTTAAAGTATATTCTAGAGATTGAATACAGAACACACCAATTTATTTGTCCGCTGTCCGAACTTTACTACCAACCGATACGCACACAGTGCATATAGGAGGTATACACGCAACCATATCGCTCCAGCGTGCAGCGGCTAGGGCCGCACCGACGAATGGCAAATAATTACTAATGGTGTAATTCAAAAACTACCCCACTAATTTTGATCGAACTTTTACCTATGCATTCTTTAAACTCCAATAAATAATCCGGAGAAAGCCTGATCAGATTTTTATGTATTTCGCTTATATTTGTTAATTTAAATTCGCCTTTGGGCAAACGTATTTCCAGCTTGCAGCAGCTCCGATGCACAGTTGATGTTTGGCGTTTGGAAACTTGTGTTGGAAGTGTTTGTTGATTTTGAAGTTTGAATCATTTGTGTCCATGTTGTTATGATTTTTATTTAATAACTCAATAATGCTGATAACATGATGCATGTTGTGCCTATTGATGATAGTTTTGTCGTATTGAATTAAATTTATTTCAGTTTTACCTACACTACAGTCAGTTTTATTTCTGATTTAAATCAATGTTACTAATAATCTAAGACGGATATTTATGGAAAAGTCATAAATGTTTTTAAAGGAGCATTCAGTTATCAATAGCATATAAGTAAATATCTTTAATAAAGGATAGGAGTTAAATAACACCCTCAGATTTGCTTGGTACGAGGAGGCTAAATCGACTGTTTACTATATACCTAAAAACCAATTCCACTGTCACTTACATTGGGAGATACTCCAGTGGTGGTGTGGATGGAATTACGGTAATCAAACAAAATTATCAAGTACAAAACTCAAATCTAGATCTTTATTATCATATAGCGCTTTCTTTATGGCATTCTTTACTATTTTAACATTACTTTCAGCTTCACCATTAGATGCTGGATGATAGGCCGAGAAATGTATATGTTGTAAGTTAATTTTTTCTTAAAAATGTGAAAAATCGTCGGTTGTGAAAGACGCAGCATTGTCTGAAACAAGTGCTTTCGGTAATCCAAAAGTGGAAAATTTGATTCGAAGAATTTTAATTGTTTCTTGAGTAGTGCTAAAAGTAGTCATATGGGCTTCTAACCACTTTGAGTGTGAACCCTGTCAAAAAATTTCTCAGGCCACTCCCAAGTTCTTAATGTACTCTTGTTTGGATTTTACTATTAACAATACATGTATTACATGATCTAACTAGCTGTTCAATGTCACTATTCATTTTTACCACCAAAAATATGCTCTAGCAATACCCATCATTTTGTCACTACCCAAATGTGTTGAATGTAATTGATTGAACATAGCTTCTTGGAAATTATGTGGTACTACAACTTTATTAATCCAAACTCAACAATGCGCATCTACCGATATTTCGTATTTTTTTTCTACAAACGGTTTATACCCACTACCCACTCGGAACTTTATTTGTCTGCACTAACTGTATAAAAAAGTAATTTATAAATCCTTTTGAAGTTTAATAAATTTCCTTCCTTAAATTTGTTTCGGAGGTTCTTGTTGTTTTCCAGGTCAATGAGTGCTTGCTGCAATAATGCAAATAAAGATTACTAAATCAATTCATTCGAGAGTTTTCTATTCGAAAATTATTAAGACGACTCTTCTATCATATACTGATGGAAATAATTCACGAGCACACCCTGTATAATCTGAACGCGTGTGTCTAGCGCAATGAAATTTGGTATGGAAGTAGTACTTAAGTAGTATAACTTACCCTCACATGGAGAGCGGCGCAACCCTGCTGGGACAGCATGCATTAATAGCGCGAGTATACCCCGTGAGCGGCGCGTGCCATCGCTACACGACGTGGCATGGTGTCGATAAGTCGCTGTATTGTAGCGGAAGGGTTGGCCAACAATACCACCTCAACTCGCGTCCATAACCCATCAACGTTAGCCGGGGCAGCCGGATAACGTTGAAGTTTCCGACCAAAAATGTTCCAAACATGTTCGATCGGATTCAGATCCGGAGAGCAAGCTGGTAATGGAAGCATTCGTATACGATGCTCTTCCACAAAGGTCTGTACAACACGCGCGATGTGCAGTCGGGCATTGTCTTGCATGTACAGCAGATGTGGGTACCGACGAACGTAGGGAAGAACAACGAGCCGTAGCACCTCATCTTCGTATCGTTGTCCCGTCATTGTCTGCTATACACGTAGCTGAGGTGTACGTCCACCATGTGTAATCGCACCCCATCAATGGAGTAAGGATTAACTTAGTGACCGCAAAAATTTGCCCCATCCCCTCAAATATGCCTAAAATTGACTTGAATTTGACGACGTACCAACACGAAAACGTATAATATTATTACCCCCATCGTTGGAATGTCTAACATGAATAAGTTAACAGTTTAGTTTGTTCTTGGTTTGTGTTTGTTGATAGGATGATGTAATTATAGATAATGTGCTTAAAACTCACATTCTATACTTAATTTTCAGGGATCAGAATATCAACCACTAAAACTAAAATTTTCTTGTGATTTATTCAAATGCGTTTCAAATGCAATCTACAGTCTGGTTGCATAAAACGGTTTGATTTCGACTGTTTCCAAGCATTGTTTGGCATGGTCGTGTTTTCTTGCGTAAGCACGTTGAAAATGCAAAACGTTGTGACGATGTTGGGCAAACGCTGGCCCTACGTACGTACTTGACAAAAACTTACATTATACATTTAATTAAAATGATTTTTTTCGTAGATGTTAAACCATTTGACAATAGTCACAAGAAAATTTGCTGTAGCGTTGGTGGATAAATAATTCATGCTCTAATTTGTAGAATCAACGCAGTCCTTTGTGCAAAATTATCCCGCTGGGTTTCAAAAGAAAATGTGTTCAAAAGATGCATACAGAGTACAAACATATGAACTACCTGAACGTATAAAAAAAATTGGCATCCCAACTTTAGTATGTATTTTCTTAGTACATATTTTAACAATGTTATCACCCACAATTTTTTAAACATAATTCATAAACATAATTCTAGGATTGCTATACATTTATCTGAAATTTGAACATATAATATATATGTTATATATAAGTGATTAATAGGGCAATGTGAAAAATGCCCGGGAAATATGAAAAATGACCAAAACAATCGGTCAAGATTGAAACATTTAAATTATTAGAAAAAATTTTAACGCTATGCAGTCTTTGGGAAAGTTTTATTATTTATTTACTTCATATACTTTGCCGACGTTTCGGCGATTTCTTCGGCTTCTTCAGGGCCTACAATATTTACAATAATAAATTATACTAGATAATAAAATAATAGAACATATGATGAGTGCAGACTTACTCGTATTAAGGTTATAAAAGGTTATAATAAATGTACGTGAAACATATCTGTATAACACTACACGTTATTGTAATAGTTCTTGTCTATATTATGTAAACTGATTTGGCGTGTTTTTTCTCACCATTTCACATGCGAAAAAGTGCGTTCTTAGTTGCTTATAGAAAATTTGGAGAACCTTTTTCGGGCGCGCGAAGCGCGGCCGTCGCCCTAAATGGACCATTCTACGTTGCGTGAGCTTTTGAAATCGACGCAAAAAGGCCTCTAGGGCGTTTTTGCTTAAAAATTTTCCATAAAGCGATCGATTTTGGTGAACACGCCTCAACATTCCAACAGCAGTTTATTACGCGTCGTCATGGTTGCCAGATAAGAAACGTCAAAAGCACAGACATAACCTGCAATTTGTTGATTATTATCTTCACCAACGTCCGTTCCAAATAACCTCTGAGAAACCTATAACGTATGTTCTACGTATATGAATAATTAAGAATTCGCATTTGTCTTTATTACGTACGTATGGAACCTACTACGTATGCATACAAGCATAATATGGTATGATTTTACAAATTATAGCAGAGATATCGGAAATTCATTGGTGAGTTTGGGTAAGTTTTCCTACGTGTTACAGCCACTGAACTCAATAATACGTCCGACCTTATGTCATTTTTCCTATGAGCCGAGCTGTGGTTACTTATTTAACGTATAATGTACCCGGGTAAAGTGTAGTACGGTATGCCGTGGCTACCATTTCAATCGATCGATAAATTGCCCACAAAATGCATTTCTACAAGAATTCGGACGTTTTAGCCGATTAGTCGACAGATGGCCCTACCAGCGCTATTAAACGTCAGCTGTACATAACCTCTGCATAACCTAACATATTTATGTTTATAAATATGGATTCACTTTGCTGACTTTGCCAATACAAATGGCATATCGTAAGTTTATTACATGTTATTATGAAGGTTTGTTTACGGTAGTCCACATTTATTAAATATTTTTAGCATACATACACAAGTCATTCTACCGTGACCGAATGCAAACAATATAGATGTATTAGAGACAACAAAGGGTAATGGAAATAGCTACATGTCAATATCAATACAATAAAGTAATTGTTAGTGAAGGCAAGTGTAACATGAGAAGAACACGATGTAAAATTTTGCCGCAATGAGAAGCAAGAAATCTGAAAACGGATAACGTTGGAAAAGTTCAAGTAGTGTGATTGGGAATTGATAGCAGGCCAAAAAACAAGCCTACAAAGACTAGGAATGTTGTCCTTAGCATGATTTTTCTTCTAACGGTGATCACTCACACGAAACAAAACAGGATGCTTGCTTTACGTAAAACCTTTTGAAGATTCATCACATAAAAGAATTTTTTACAATTTTTTATCAACATTATTGTGGAATTTATTATTATAATAAACCTTTGTGGATCTATACGTTTCCGGTATTGTGATCACAGGTAACACTGAATAGTAATTTAATTCACATTTCTTTAGGTTAACTTTACCTCTGTGACAAAGCTTACTATACAATTTTAATTGTCAAATGGACATTCCATAAAAAACTTTGAAGACAGGAAGAACATTATTCTAATGCTAATTATCTCAACGTTTATTCAGTGTCTTCCTCAAGTAATTTCCAACAAAAAAGTTAAATCAACACGGATTTAATTCGGAAGAGTTATTGAGGTGCTATTTATCGTAGAAAGTATTCAAAAGTGTGTGCATTCCTCAATCGTAAGCCAATGTGACCCTCAATGTGATTTTCAATTTCATTGAAACATCCGTACTATTCATACTACAAAAGCGGACAGTTATTTACCTCATCCCGCTTTTGCACATGGTGAGCAACATTTTTTAGGGCTAAAAGGCTGGACTTCTATGTAGGAATAATCGAAATGTATTTAGGGGTAGGTCAAATTAATAGGCACACGAGACAAAGAAAAATTTAATTTTGAAAATATTTCCCTTTTTTTTATTTTGTTTTCTGTAATATGTATATATTTATGTATACAATACTGTGCAATAATAAATTATCGTATATGTTTTTGCAACAAATATTGTTGTACAAATATATATGAATGTTTTCTGTAACGGAACATATTTTTATTTTTAGCCTTGATCATATTTTTTACAAATTATTTATCGCTTCACACATCATTGGTTATTTCATTATTTATCACTTCACTGGTATATTTTTCTTTTGTTTCTAGAATGATTAAGTTACAATAAAGTATGGTTACATATACCTAATATACCTAATACAAGGTTTGAATTATTATTATCTCTATTATTATCAATTATTCTTATTTTAGATAATAGGTTTGCTCGAGCAGCATCAAAATAATTATATAAAGCACTTATTTTTACTCTTGCGCATGCGCAATGGGGGTTCTGCCTTTACAAAATCTCCATTGCGCATGCTTAGCAATTAGGAATAACTAATTGTTTTTTACTGATGGGCAAACAAACCAATTATACATATTACAGATTCTAAATATATCTAGAATGTTATAAATCTACAATTCCAATATGTTGGTATAAATAATGTTCAATCAATCTGTAGGGTGTATCAAAACAACCTTTTTTGGAGAATCAAAATTTCAAGTTACTATAAGTTGTGTCTATGAACCTACTTTGGTATAACATCAAAAATATTGTTCTAATTAAGAAAAAATATATCACCCTCAAGAGGCCTAAAGTTTATAGTTTTTCTCAATAAATGTGTTTTTTTGTAGTAGGGGTCCTGATGAAAAATGTTAACAATAGGTTGTGAAATAATAGTAATGAAATATTCCTCTAATGCAATGGGTCTTCCGCACTTGGCATAAAATTGAGTAATTTTAACAAATAATGGTTATTTTTGTAAATAAGCTCAATGGTGCTGGGAAAAAATGTCTATGCGGTCTATCGATTCCTGCGATCTATCGATTCCTACGATCTACCGATTCACTGATCTACCCAATAGGCGGTCTATAGGTCCACTAGTAACAAACGTGTAAATGTAATTAGTTATTACGATGAAACGGCTATAATAATTTTGTAAGAAGCTAACCTATAAACGTAAATTAAAATATCGATTATCGAGGAATGTAGCGTCACTTGTATAATTTATTATTGTAAATATTGTAGGCCCTGAAGGAGCCGAAGAAATCGGCGAAACGTCGGCAAAGTATATGAAGTAAATAAATAATAAAACTTTCCCAAAGACTGCATAGCGTTAAAATTTTTTCTAACCGAAGTACAGTCGTTAAACTATTCAAAATATTTAAATTATTAATTTGCCCGGGCATTCACAATGCCCTGTATCTACTGGGCATGATGATTAAAACATGTTTCTTTTCATGGATTTTTTTTATTTCAGTATTTTTACAATAATAAAATCAAGTTTTACTCCAGTAATATATTCAACATATGTTCCAAATTAACAAAAACTCATATTTTGTCTAAATAAACCTTCAGAAATATACAAAAAGTCAAACTACTTTTTATTACTCAAGTAATAATATGCGTATAAGTTAAAATAAAACAACTCATATTCTAAATATATATTTCAGAACAAAAAGTCAACTTTATACTCTGAAGTATGAAGTAACGTAATAAAACATTGAAAATTGACAAAACTCATACAAAAACTAAATAAGCAATCAAAAATATGTGTGCGTGGATGTGAAAAGGGACTAGTTGTCCGTTTCTAGTCTATATTATGTAAACTGATTTCACGTATCTTTTCTCACCATTTCACATGCGAAAAAGTGGCTTCTTAATTCTTTATGGAAAATTTGGAGAAGCCTTTTCGGGCGCGCTCCGCGCACCCGATCCGCTATTAGACCAGGCAACAGAGATTCTTGTGTGACAAAAATACTAGCAGGAAGCCGTCGGTCCCAAGTGACCTGGAACAGTCCGTAGATGTATTGTGATATGTTTCCTACTCACAAATATCATTTCTTAATTTGTTATAAACAAAAAACCTCAGAAGAACGTGTGTTTTTTCGTTTTTCGCCTGTAAAAACTGAATCGATGGAGGAATCTTGTTGCTGTCAACAGACCAATTGTAGAGAATGAAAAGACGAAAAAAATAAACCTTACACGGACTTGATCGCATTAAAACTAACGGAGGAAATTCGGGAAAACCGGAAAAATCTGCGTTTTTTTCAAAATTTCAGAACTCCGCGATTTTTAAAGTAGTAGCGGAGGCTTTTCGCGACAAAGTAGCGATTGATGGGTACTTTGAGTGTTCACAACCCAGGCGTTGTCCGATGATCACTTTTTGCACTATTGCGATTTGATTGTTTTTTATGCAATATGGTTCGGCGAACCTGGATGCGTCGGAGGTGGTCCGATTTTAATTTTTTTAACGTATTTCGAAAGTGGAAATATTGTCCTACAAAACGTGTATTCTGATTTTTCGTTAAAATGTTGCAAAATAGGCAAAAATGCTTTCAAATAAGATCGAAAACTGCACCGCGCTCCAAAACGGTCGAGTAGTGGGGGTAGGAGGCAGACGCGGGGAAGCGCGTATCTATAGTAATCTCAGCGCGTTGCGCGTTTCCCCGAGTCGGCCGCCTACCCCACTACTCGACCGTTTTGGAGCGCGGTGCAGTTTTCGGTCCTATTTGAAAGCATTTTTCGCCTATTTTGCAACTTTTTAACGTAAAATCAAAATAGACGTTTTGTAGCACAATACTTCTACTTTCAAAATACGTTAATAAAATTAAAATCGGACCACCACCGACGCATCCAGGGTCGCCGAACCATATTGCATAAAAATATTTAAATCGCAATTACGCAAAAACTATTCATCGGACAACGCCTGGGTTGTCCACACTCAAAGCACCTACCAATCGCTACTTTCACGCGCAAAGCCTCCGCTGCAGCTTTGAAAATGGCGTAGTTATGAATTGTTTACAAAACGCAGATTTTTTCAGGTTTTTCCGAATTTCCTCCGTTAATAATAACTCAATCGAGTCGGTGCAGGGTTTATTTTTTTCGTCTTTTCATTCTCTACAATTGGTCTGTTGACAGCAACAAGATTCCTCCATCGATTCAGTTTTTACAGGCGAAAACGAAAAAACACACGTTTTTTTGAGGTTTTTTGTTTATAACAAATTAAGAAATGATATTTGTGAGTAGGAAACATATCACAATTCATCTACGGACTGTTCCACGTGACTTGGGACCGTCGGCTTCCTGCTAGTATTTTTGTCACTAGCTCAGTCATTTTCTGCTCTATTGCCTGGTCTATATATGGACAATTCTACGTTGCGTGAGTTTTTGAAATCGACGCAAAACGGCCTCTAGGGCGTTTTTGCTTCAAAATTTTCCAAAAAGCGAGCGATTTTGGTGAATGCGCCTCAACATTCCAACAGCTGTTTATTACGCGTCGTCATGGTTGCCCGCTAGAAACGTCAAAAACGCAAACATAACCTTATCATAACCTCAAACCTATTTACATTGCAGTAGATATCTACAGAGCTGAGCGATTTGTTACGTCCCCACAAGTACGATTTGAAAAACCTATAACCATGTTGTTCGTATAAAAATATGTAATAATTTGCGTTAGTTTTTGTTACGTACGAATCCGTACTTAATACCTACCTATACCTACGCATAATTGGAAATATATGGTAAAATTTGACAAACTGCGAATATTACCGCGCAGTTAAGTTACTACGAAAACACAGTAAGTAAATTAATAGAGATGATTAGCGTTTTGACTTTCGTTTAGTAGGGCCCCTTACTTACCCTCTAATTGATTACAGTTTGAGAGGTAGCTCTTAGATGCATGGAGTAAGGACAGAATGGTGAGCGCAAAACTCTGCGCATTACCTTAAAATATGCCTCAAATCCGATTGGAAGGGACCTCATGCCAACACGAAAAAGTAAAATATTGTCCCCTTCGTTAGAATGTCTAAACATGAATAAATTAACTGTTTTGTTTGTTCTTGGTTTGTGTTTGTTCATAGGTTGATGTAATTATAGATAATGTGCTTAAAACTCACATTCCATACTTAATTTTCAGGGCTCAGAATACCAACCCGAAAAGGTATTTTTTTTAAACACGTGTTCTATTTATTCCAATCAATTCAAATGCAATCTAGAGTGTCTACAGTTTGGTTTGTTTGATAATTTCGTATCTATATCAAGTGAATTATTCTTGCCTTGCTTTGTGTTTACCAAGAGAGAGCCCCCTTACTTTACACTTTAGGTTATTAGTTTATTAAGTATAATAGATCAGTTTTTATTTTATTTTTAAGTCAACATTTAGATAACTTAGTTTTAGATTTTTGGTTAGATTTTATAGGTTATTTAATAAGTATTATAAGTTTATTTTACGGTCATTATTTACAATGAAGCATTGCATTGTAACTGGTTGCCAATACAACGTAGCCAATTTAGTGACGAATGTGTCCCTACATATGTTCCCGAAAGATCCAATACTGGTGGTTGTGTATTCTCAAAAAATAACACAAATAATGTTAAGCTTGTTGATTTGTACCTTATTAATTGTAGTATTTAATAAACATTTTTTCCTTAAAGTAATCTATCTCTTCTTAATATCAATGTTTGTTCTTTCTTAGTAATTTTTTCAGATATTCGAAAAGTTCAGTTGCCTCCGAAGAAGCGAGCAACATAATTCGCCAAACGTCAACATTTACGACTTTTCACACAACCCGGAAGTAATTAAATTTAATTCATTTTTTAAACAGTTTCTTATTTCAATAGCGTGAAATGTTCCAGTTAATCATTATTTGGCTTATTCATAATTTGTAAAAAGTTTTAAGCTCAGTTCCATGATATATGTAGACGAGATTACGTTTTGTCATAATTATAATGTCTTAAGTTTTAACGTTAAAATATTACACTGTGATAAAACGACATACAAAACAAGATGTAAGAATTTCAAAATAAAAAACAAAATGGTTACTAAAGTGTGTATTTGCGAAAAGCATAGACATTTAACAGTGCATATAGTGTGCAGAAACATTGGATATTGTTCGTTTTCAACGTAAGCGTTTGTGTTTTTTTGAATATACTTTTGTTGCTTTTATACGGACCATTAAAAAATACTATAGACATATTCATCTATAAGAGGCAATTAAATGCCACGATAAGCCAACCCAACTGAAACTCTTATGCAATTTTTGGGACTTGACCTGCAAATAAATAAGTTATATGTATAATAATAGCTGCGTTCGGATATTGTACACCGTTACACTTTTTACACCCAATAACATGTGTCATTTGGACAGTGTACCCGGTGTCAACGGAACTAATATAAAAAGTTTTATTTTTACTAACCTCTCAATTGTGGGGTGTTTCCTCTACTACGAAATTATCAACATTTGAATACCTTATATGTTCAAATTTCGGATAATTGTATTGCAGTCCTAGATTTGTTTTGTTTAAAAACTTGTGGGTGATAACATTGTTAAAATATGTACCAAAACGTCTCGGTAATCTTTGCACTCTGGAATTATACATACTAAAGTTGGGATGCTCAATTTTTTTATACGTTCTAGTAGTTCATATGTTTGGGGTATGTTTGTACTCCGTATGCATCTTTTGACCGGATTTTCTTTTAAAGCCCAGCGGGATAATTTTGCACGAAGGACTGCGTTGTTCTACAAATTAGAGCATGAATTTGTTATCCACCAACGCTACAGCAAATTTCTTGTGACTATTGTCAGATGGTTTCACATCTACGAATAAAATCATTTTAATTAAATGTATAATGTTACTTAGTTTTCAAATACGTTCGAAAGGCCAGCGTTTGTAGGCGGTCACAACGTTCACAATTTCTATGGTTTACAACAGAGAACAAAATTTAATTTTTTGGGGTTGGTGTTCTGAGCCCTGAAAATTAAGTATGGAATGTGAGTTTTAAGCACATTATCTATAATTACATCAACCTATGAACAAACACAAACCAAGAACGAACAAAACAGTTAATTTGTACATGTTTAGACATTCGCACGAAAGGGACAATATTTTACTTTTTCGTGGTGGCATGACGGTAATTGTTACCGTAATTCTCGAGGAATGCGCAGAGTTTTGCGCACACCATTCTGTCCTTACTCCATGCTTATATGGCACCAATGTACATACACCAGTCGAGGCGGGTCTGCGCCAATGTCAAGAACCATCACCTAACTTAACGTCCTAACCTAATCTAATATTTTGATGGTGAGATTTCCCAAACAACCGCACTCATAGCATAAGGTGAATTTATTGCAGATTATTTGTAAAACACATTTACTTATTTATTAATAATTTCAGGATGTAAACAAACTGTCGCGTCGTACGTAATTTGTACGTATTTAGCCCCACATACAATAGATCTTCCAGGTCAAAGTATATCGAAAGACATAGATGCCATATAACTCAGTCTACCATACCAGAGCCACTACAACTACAAGGAAGCCGAAGTTAAAGTAGTGTGCGAATTGACAGAGCGCAAGAGAGAAGCCTAGAACGTGAACATCAGCTCATTATGCCAGAAATGGGGATGACTCAAAAGAAAATAAACAAGAATTTTTCCTCTAATCAAACATTTAGTACAAGAATTAGAAGGAATGGAACTATTTATCGTTATAATTAAGTTACATTAATTATTATATTTTTAGTTGAATTTCTTTTAAATCGATTTTTGCACAGGTAACATATACGATGTGATAAATAGCCTGAGGAACAAGGAATCTAATTTTGGGTTAAAGAAAGTTATCTGTTACTTCGAACAAAACAGATTTGTATATTTCAGAACAAATGGGACGAATATCAACATTGGTGATTCGGAAAAATTATTGAAGTAGACTTATCTCAATATCGCATTGGTCTATCGTAACTCTCGGTCATCCGTAATGTTATTGTCAATTTCATATACATACGCGCATCAATCATATTACAAAGAATACAATTTCGAATCAAGGTCTGTATTGCTATAACCATAAATGAGGACAAACTTTGGATTTAGTTAAAATCTATTTATTTCAACACGTTTTTGCACAGCTAAATGTGGCATTTTCTACGGCTAAAAGGTGGGATTCTACGTATGTGTAAATTGACAAAACGTTTTCTCCGGGGCGATTATGGAAAAAGATTCTATTCAAATTAACAGTTACATGTTACGACGAAATATTTAAATTTGTAAATAATCAATTTTTTACTTATTGTTTTCTGTAATATATACACATGTATACAACAATGATGTGCAATGTTCAACAAATATATATTATATGCACAGTCTCTGTAAAGGAACTAATTTAATTTTTAGCCTCAATCATGTTTTAGTTTCTTAATTATCATTGCTTATTTGTTATTTAAAAATACTAATGTTATTATACATGTATTACATATTCTGCAATATATGTACAATGTTATTAATCTACAATACCAATCTGTATTAGTACTGACCAACCAAGCAGTAAAGTGTTTAAAATGAACTTTTTGGAAAATCAAAGTTTTAAGTTGATTTATGTTATCTCTATGGAGCCACATATAACATCAACAAGATTAACCCAATTAAGAAAAAAATAGATCTCCCACAAGAGGCCTAATATTTATAATTTTTTTCAATTGTTTGTTGTAGTTAGTTAAAAGTTTTTTTTTAAGTTGAAAATTTTCAACTATAGTTTGTGAAATAATAGTATATAAATATTACTTTACTGCAAGATTTAGATTTCCTGCGCTTGGCATAAAATTGAGTAAATTTAACAATTGAACCTTTTTTTGTATTCCACGTAATGGAATAACTGGGAACAAAATATAACAATTGTTTTTGTTTTTCAAGTGACAAATTTCTTTAATAAAATCAAAATAAAAAAAAAAAACATCAGAAAAATCTTTTCCATTAAAGCCTCTTATATAAGAGTAGATTGTAGTTGCTGGACCAACAACATGCCATTATATGAAAAATAATTTAGTGTTTAATTTGACAAATAGGCAATTATACAAAAATACATTATATAAGTTGATAAAAAGGTGTCTCTGAGGACCCACGTATACCACCAACAAATTTTGCCCAATTGAAAGCAATCTGAGTCTTCCACAAGTGGACTAAAATATTTTTACATTTTTATTAAGATCATGTTTACCATTGAAAAAAAAACAATTGTTAGATTTGTCATCATAATTTGCATTGATTATATAATCAAATAATTATGAAAGTAAGCTAAATTTGAAAAGAAAAAGCAACAAAAAGAAAATCAAATTTATTGCGACAAACTATATTTTTGTTTTCAATTGCAGGAGACTAATTTTTTTTAATTGAACCATTTTTGTTTTATATATGAGTCCATAGAAACAACTTTATAGGTAAGTATTTTTTAAAGACTGTAGTCGTAGTGTATATGCGGTCTATCGATTCCTGCGATGTACCGATTCACTGATCTACCCAATAGGCGGTCTATAGGTCCACTAGTTACGCAGATAATCGCAAATAAAGTTAAACTGGTTCAAAATACACACATTTGTTTTATTCGCTAATTAGTCTCTTTATTGTGTTTTTGATCAGTTCGTCTGAAACCCGTATGCGGTTGGAAAAGCATGAAAAAATTGCGTTTTTGTTGCGAAAGAAAAGGGGACTACTTGTCGATATTTTATATTTTACCATATTTTAGCTACTTCCCAGAGTGCAATCGAGTAGAAATTTGGATATGGACAGATTTTTGGTGATAATGCATGAATTAATCAATAAATTGGAAACTTTATCAAAATTTTGAAATATTGACCAATCGTGTTGAAATTTTGCATGTGGGCTGATTTCGGGCTACAATGCATGAAATCAATAAAAAAATCGAAACTTGTACAAAACTTGAATTTTTTTTGAAAATTAGTCCAATGGTTGCCTAGGTTAGACTATTTTGTAGCCCCGGCCCATGGCGCCATGCCTTGTTTCGTGCCTCATTTAGAAAGGTCTGTTAGCTCAACTACAGTAGCTAGAATATTCCTTTCATGTTTCCATCACTAAGAGCTCGGTCAACATCCGGCACCCGAATTCTCACTCTACCACCTACTTTAGCAGCATGAAATTTTATACTAGTACTAAGCATATTCTCGGCTTGTTTTTTAGATTATATAAAGTCATTGCTCTAGTTTTTTTTTTATAAATGTTTGCTTCTTTTCCAAAATCGGACTATAAGGGCGTCTAGCTGACCACAAACGTTGTTCTAAGTTTTATGTTTCAGAATTTGTGTTCGCAAGCGGATGCACAAAACTTATACTAATGTTCTAGACAAGTTTGTTTCATTTCCGAACAGAATAGCAATACCCACTTGGGATAACGAATTTAGAAACCGAATTCGGAAAACAATTGTGTGTGGTAACCTTTACAGCGATCGTGGTCGGTTTGAATTCGTCGTCGCTCTGACGACATAGGTAGCCGTCTACTACTTACTCACCACAACACTGCTTGTAATATTTATCAAAGTGCCCAACACAATTTAGCAGTATTCATAGTGCCCGGGCATTATGATTATTGCCCGCATTAATCACTTGGTCCATAACATATATACTTACTTGAACATACAACATATATACTTACGTTGAAAACGAACAATATCCAATGTTTCTGCACACTATATGTACTGTTAAATGTGTATGCTTTTAACAAATACACACTTTAGTAACATTTTGTTTTTTATTTTGAAATTGTCTTGTTTTGTATGTCGTTTTATCAAAGTGTAATATTTCAACGTCAAAACATTATAAATATGACAAAAGGTAATCTCGTATACATATATCATGGAATAGAGCTTAAAACTTTTTACAAATTCTGAATAAGCCAAACACTGATTTGCTGGAACATTTCGCGTTATTGAAATAAGAAACTATTTAGAAAATGAATTAAGTTTAATTACTTCCGGGTTGTCGTGTAAAAATTTGTAAATGTTGACGTTTTGCGAATTATGTTGCTCGCTTCTTCGGAGCTGACTGAAGTTTTGGAATATCTAAAAAAATTACGAAGAAAGATATAAAATGTATATTCAGAAGAGATAGATTACTTTAAGGAAATAATGTTTATTAAATACTATAATTAATAAGGTACAAATCAACAAGCTTGACATTATTTGTCTTATTTTTCGAAAACACACGATCATTCCTTCAAAGCTATCACTTTCCATGACAGACTATGCTTCGGCTTATTACTATTATCATTATCAGCAGTAGGCGGATGAATCCGATGAGATTGCGGAGGTATCACAGCACAATATTGACAACCCAGTGTTGAAAGTTAATGAATTTAATATTCTTTGTCACTATCAGATTACACCCACTTTTCTTTGCTCTTCTACTTCCATGTCACGTAGTTCTCCTATACTGGGTCCATATGTCAAACATAATCCAGTACAGAAATTGTATGGAATTGGCACCGCTCCTAGTAAGGGTTCTTTTTCCGAGGACCTCAGGGTTGAAGCGGTCTGTGCATATAAACGTCCACCTTAACGTCTCTGCAACTACATATTTCCTATAAATGAATATCACATAAGAATTACTAATAGATATATTTAAATAATTTTTTTTTCAAACGTATATAAGATAATTTTTAGAACTGTTGCAATTTACAAATATTTGTTTTATTTATGTGAAAATCACTCCAGTCAAATCGTTTCCGAGGGTGCCTGTTCCAGGAAAAAAATATAGAAGTATTTTTTTCTTTCATTTTAGATGTATTTCGGGGTGCTGAAACCGAATTTCAACTTTGCTACTTCCCACGAATATGGCTTCACAACGAAAATTGCACAAAACCTCAACATTTTCGACTCATCTTCAGTTTTTTGCAAAAAGGTCATAAAACTATGCACTTTTCGACGTATACCACTGTATACAAAAATAAAGTACACTAAATTTCCTATAAAAGGCACCCTCAAGTGTATTTTTTGGTTGAATGGTTTGGCTGCTAGAGCGCGCGAAAAAGGGCCAAGTTTTTCTACTTTATATAATGTGCGTGTAATTAAATCAAGCTTAGATTCTGATAAAACTACATTAAATTCTCTGCAAATTGCACATATTAATCACTTTTTTTGGCCAGACAGTGTAGCCGCTGGTTCGGGTTTATACTTTATGTCACATTACGCAAAACTGTTAAGTCTTCACCAAACATTGAGTAGAGACCTAAATTATCACTATTTGTTTATTACAAACTATATATTACCTCTTTTTAACGAATACTAAATGTATTAAATATTTTTTTTAATAAACCTGCGACGCTTAGTGGTTGAAGGGTCTGGTTTCCCTTCTGAAATATGAAAAAGTAACACAACATTATTAGCAATGACTGCAGTAAATTTACTAGTGAATACCTCTCTCATCTGCAACCACTACTTGGGCTGCAGGCTCACTGGTGTGCTGTGAAGGCCCAGGCGGTAAACTCTTCATCTGCAAAATGAAAGTAAACATGATGGTGTATGGGAAACTGCATCAGCATTTTATTAAATTAATAGGTACTATAGAAGTAGATATTTCAAAAGTGTGCAGCAATGAAAATTATCTTGTATTTTCGAATTGTGTTGGGTTTGTGGTGTATCGTTCATTTCGTCCAAATCCTAGTCATCATTAGCGACATATTTTTTCAGGTTGTTACAACATCCAACAGTATTGGGAAAGCCGGGAGCAGTACAGGCCAGCCTTCTTACAACCACAATGCCCTTTGCAGTCTTTCTCGCATTTACAACAACAAACATTTATCACAAAAAAAAGCTGAAGCAGTTTGTCAGGTGCAGGGAGCTCGAGGGTGGTAGTGGTCTAAAGACCATATCTTGTTTTTCATCCACCCCAACAGTATAGGATCTTTCCCAAACCCCAGCCATGCCTGAACTTGGATGTAGACCCTCAGTGAGTGCTGTCTTGCTGCGGCCTCTGTTGGGGGGAGAATGGGGATGTTAGATGCCAGTTTGGGTCTAACTCCAAGTTCAGGCCTGGCTGGGGTTCGTGAAAAATCCTATACAGTTGGAGTGTTTCAGTTTATTTCCTGTAAATGCAAGAAAGACTGACAATGGCATTGTGGTTGTAAGAAGGCTGGCCTATATTGCTCCCGGCTTTGCCAATACTGTGGGAGGTTGTAACAACCTGAAAAAATATGGATTTGGACGTAATGGACGACACACCATAAACCCATAACAATTCGAAAATACAAGATAATTTTCATTGCTGCACACATTTGAAATATCCACTTTTCTAGTACCCATTAATTTAATAAAATTATCATGCAGTATCCACTACACCATCATGTTTTCTTTCATTTTGGAGATGAAGAGTCTACCCCCTGGGCCTTCACAGCGCACCAGTGAGCCTGCACCCCAAGTAATGGTTGCAGATGAGAGAGGTATTCAATAGTGAATTCACTGCAGTCATTGCTAATAATGTTGTTTCCCTTTCATATTTCAGAAGCGAAACCAGGCCCTTCAACCGCCAAGCGTCGCTTATTTAAAAAATTACATAACACATTAAATATTCAAGAGCTAATATATAGTTTGTCATAAATAAATAATAATAATTTAGGTCTCTACTGAATTTTTGGTGAAGGGTTCTTGAGTTAACTGTTTTGCGTAATGTGACATAAAGTATAAACCCAAACCCGCGGCTACACTGTCTGGCCAAAAAAAGTGCAATTTGTAGTGAATTTAATGTAGTCTTATCAGGATCTAAGCTTGTTTTAATTACACGCACATTATATAAAGTAGAAAAATTTGGCCTTTTTTCCCGCGCTCTAGCAGCCAAACCATTCAACCAAAAAATACACTTGAGAGTGCCTTTTATAGGAAATTTAGTGTACTTTATTTTTGTATATTATATAGTATTATATATAGTATTTTTGTATATTATGAATTTTTGCAAAAATCTGAAGATGAGTCGAAAATTTTGAGGTTTTTTGCGACTTTCGTTGTGAAGCCATATCCGTGGGAAGTAGCAAAGTTGAAATTCGGATTAAGCACCCCAAAATACATACAGAATGAAAGAAAAAAATACTTCTATATTTTTTTTTCCTGGCCAAAACACCATTTGACTGGACTATATTTATTTGTGCCAAGAGTACATTATATAGCGTGTAACTAAAATAAGGGCAAAGACTTCACAGACGTGTACACCCCATAATATATCTATATATGTGTATATATATATATATATAACATGTAACATTGCAACTACTTCTCACCGACATAACCAAGAAAATCAAACATCTCATTCTGACAATCGCGAGAATAAAACATTTCATAGATGAACAACCTGAAAAGGATTTAATCCAGGAATACCTCAGTGGGTTCTCGAGGAAGTTGAAACGTCAAAACCAAAATATAAAAAATACCCAGAAACGTAAAATTGACCAGCTGCGAGAAAAACAACAAACACCACACACATGCGGGAGGAAAGAATGGATAATAAATCTAACAAACACTGTGCTACCGGAAACTGTAAGCAACATTCTAAGCATGGGTCCAAAAAGTTCGCAATGGAATATGAACGAGGGAAGTTACCTATCGCAAACATAATCGCCAATATTGAGGGAGGGATACAGCATTTAAAGAGTGAAGAGAGAAACGAGATCGCTACCAGGGTAAGCACTGCAGTCCATAACTATAAGATAAAAACCACCAAAGAAGACCTACAACAAAAACAAATGAGGAATAACATAAACAACACGCAGATATTTTTGAAAGAAAACAAACAAATTTGTGTCTTAAAGGCCGATAAAACAAATAAAACTGTTATTATGGACACCTCAGAATACGACAAAAAAATGACGACGCTTTTAGAAGATGCTACAACATACTTAAAAATACGGAACAACCCAACAAAAATTTATGAAAAGAAGAACAACGAAATGGTGAGTAAATGGCTTGCTAAAAAAATATATATAACAAAAGAACTAGCTTGTCAACTAAAAATTCACAATTCACAACCACCAAAGATATATAGGCTACCAAAATTGCATAAACCAGACACACCATTAAGACCCATAGTATCATGTATCCAATCGCCCTTTTATAAACTGTCCAAGAAACTAGGAGACAATTTGGCAAAAGTGGTAGGGAAAAATAAATTTTACATTAAAGATTCGTGGTGCTTTAAGGATTTTATCGATACAATATCACTAAACGAAACACACCACCTCATTTCGTTGGATGTTGTGTCCCTATACACCAATATACCAATAACATTGGTGAAAGATGCGACCAACAAAAAATGGCCAGAAATAGAAGATCATGCTTTTCTTCCAAAAAAAGAATTTTTGGAAGCATTAGAAACAACGTTAACACATACCTATTTCCAACATAAGGACACGTTCTACAAGCAAGTTTTCGGGTGTGCAATGGCTTCACCGGTGTCAAGTGTTGTAGCACAAATAGTAATGGAAGAATTGGAGGAAGCTGTTCTGTCAAATATTTCCATGGACATCCCGTTTTTTAAGCGGTATGTGGATGACTGTATTATTGCTGCACCAAAAGGGAAGGAAAATGAAATTTTAGAAAAATTTAACAAGTATAATGATAAATTACAGTTTACAATGGAAATAAACAAAAACAACAAAATAAATTTCCTAGATATGACCCTAATACAAAATATAAATACCAACAAAATATACACAAAATGGTACACAAAAGAAACAGCATCACACAGATATCTAAACTACAATTCAACCCAACCACGTGGATACAAGGAAAGTGTTATCAGAGGATTAGCAGACCGAGCAATAAAGCTAACTAGCACTCAATATCAGGGCGAAACATTAAACAAGGTTAGAAACATTTTACAAAAGAACAACTACCCGAAAGATCTCATAGAGACAGTAATAAAGAGGAGAAAGATTGCTAGTGAACAGAGGAAAGACGCAACAACAGGAAACAATCAGGAATCTGAAACGGAAAGAACTAAGTATATATCTCTTCCTACATGAGACAATTATCGGAAAAGATAGGACATATACTTAAGCCTTTCAATATTAAGGTTGCTCATAAAAACACTAATAATTTGGCAAAAATGTACACAAAACTGAAAGCTCCCACACCAATGCTAAAAAACTCTCACTGTGTCTATCAAATTCCTTGTAGCTGCAAAAAGGTCTATATTGGTCAAACGGAACAACTTTTGGAGGAGCGCCTAAAAGGTCATAAATACGCAAAAAACATCACAGCATTAAAAAAACACCAACAAGATACCGGACATCAGTTCAATTTTAGTGAAGGTGATTATTTTTTGACGTTTCTTAAAACCAATGAAATGCTTCTTTATTTGTCACAAGGGTAAGTTTCAACCAATTATGTCATTATTATAGTGGGAATAAATCTCTTGTGATTATTCTCGGGAATAATCACTGTAGCTTTTATTTGCCTAGCAACTGTCAGATAATATATTCACAATGTGTCAACGATATTTTCATATATTGTAAGTAATATTAATTAAATTAAATTTTTCAATAATTTTATGATTTAAGGGGTGCCAACGTCAAACACGAACCGACTCGCGTGAACTTTTAAAATTAGAATTGATAAGAAAAGAATAGATGCTGCTTAATTGACTAGTGTCTGACTTAAAGTTTAAACAATCGGCAATGTTACGCTGGATGTAAAACGTTTCTAAAAACAATCTTGATCTGTAGTTATCTTCACGGGCAATGACCTCAGTTTGTTCAAACTTGATAACATGGTTGCTATCAGCGCCATGCAACGCGACTGCGCAGTTCTTCTTTTTTAATTTTGTGTCGCTTTTATGCAGTGCCAACCGTGATTTAAGCCATTGGCTGGTTTGGCCATAATATTTTAAGGAACAGCCTCCACAGGGAATGCAATATATAATGTTTGATTGCAGAGGCTTCGGGGTTTTGTCTTTTGTGTTGGAAAAAATGCCACCAATAGTTTTGTTATTGCTCAAAATAACATGAAAAGCGTCGTTCCTAAAAATATTGACCAGCTTAGTAGACAAATCGCTAACCAGTGTCAGTTTTTTATATTTCACAATGGGCCTGCAGCAGCCGTCGTCAGTGGCCTGCTCACTGAAAGGGGTGTTGTAAATGAGCCTCTGAATTAGCGATTTTGGGTACCCATTGTTACAAAACATGTTACTTAACTTTATGAGGTTCCCGCCCACAAGAGAGACGTCGCTGATGCGTACTACCCTATTCCTCATCGCCAACACGGTATTTATTTTCTGGTTGATGGAGTGGCTGGAATGAAAATTAATGTATCTGCCCGAAGCAGTAGGTTTCATGTACCAGTCTAAAATAATCCGGTTGGATGTGGGCTCACGTATCACCATTGTGTCCAGAAAAGGGACCCCATAGCTTGCCTCCTTCTCAACAGTGAATTGTAAGTGAGGATTAAAGCTGTTAAAGATAGTTAAAATTTCTTCCACTTTGTCACTAGGGACAGCACATATAAGGTCATCCACATATTTGAAAAGGAAAGGCAGAACAAAGGAAAGTCTCCCAACACAATCTTTCAAGAGGCAATCCATGACAAGCTGAGCCAATATGGGACTCAGTGGGGAACCCATAGGTGTTCCAAAAATTTGCTTATAGAACCTATCTTGAAAGGTAAAATAGCAATTGGTGTACGCGAACCTCACCAGCTCCACAAACAACTTTTGAGGTGCTATGTTAGTGTACAAAGAGACCACATCAAGAGACACAAGGACATGGTTGGGAGGGAGAGTTCTATTTTCCATCATACTACAAAATTCGAAAGTATCTCTAATGTTGTATCCCTCATCTTGACTCAATGCTGATTGTAGAATTTTAGCCAAAAAACCGGAGAGAGCAAACGTTGGAGAGCCCCTGGAGGAGACTATAGGGCGAACGGGAACATTGACTTTATGTATCTTGGGCAAGCCATGGCTCGAAGAATCTCCTCCGGCTGCTCACCTGCAGAGACAAGGTACTCACACGCAAGATCGAGTCCTTCAACAACAAACTAAAAACAAAAGTAATTAATTTTGAGATTCAAATCACTGTAAAAAATATCAGTGCCCTCGATGCACGCTTAAAAATTGTTATAGAAACAGCCAGAGGGTTGGTGCCTGTACATGTCTTTGATGACTATTCTAGCAATATGTCAACTAATTAAAACAAACAATTTATAAAAATCAAAAATAAAAATTTAAAAAAGCTGAGTGAGCTCAGAGGTGGAATGGTGAACAACAAGCTTTTTAACGATAACTCAAGTTGGTTTAAAAACCTAACGGACACTATTATCCCTAAAGACATCAGTGACTTTCTTTCATTAGGTCCTAAATTTAGTTTGAACACTAGTCACAGCGATGTTCCTATTTCCAACCTTTTGGCTCAAGTTGAGGACATTGTGCAGGCGCTGCCCTCTGACCACCAAGATATGTACAGGGCTCGGGCTGCCAACGTCATCACCAACACGTACCTTTCAGATGCCTCGCATCACTCATCTTCACCTTTTGACACAATCTATAAAAAAACTTCATCCTTTCTTAAAAGCAAACCCGGCATACTCATAACCAGGGCTGACAAAGGCAGTGTCACTGTTGCTATCAACAAAGACAAATACATCAAAGAAGCGCTAGCCCTCCTCAATGACGCTGGTGTCTATCAGCCTCTCTCTCGAGACCCTACGATCACGACACAAAATAAGAACAATGAATTTGTTAACTTACTCAAGAAGGAGGGTCTGATAGATAATAACACTGCCAAGTCGCTTATCAAATATAATTCGGTGCCATCCAGGTTTTATGGCTTGCCCAAGATACATAAAGTCAATGTTCCCGTTCGCCCTATAGTCTCCTCCAGGGGCTCTCCAACGTTTGCTCTCTCCGGTTTTTTGGCTAAAATTCTACAATCAGCATTGAGTCAAGATGAGGGATACAACATTAGAGATACTTTCGAATTTTGTAGTATGATGGAAAATAGAACTCTCCCTCCCAACCATGTCCTTGTGTCTCTTGATGTGGTCTCTTTGTACACTAACATACCACTGGAATTGGTATTAACTACCATTGAGAGTAGTTGGGGAGTCATTGGTGCCTGCTGCTCTGTTCCTCAAAAGTTGTTTGTGGAGCTGGTGAGGTTCGCGTACACCAATTGCTATTTTACCTTTCAAGATAGGTTCTATAAGCAAATTTTTGGAACACCTATGGGTTCCCCACTGAGTCCCATATTGGCTCAGCTTGTCATGGATTGCCTCTTGAAATATTGTGTTGGGAGACTTTCCTTTGTTCTGCCTTTCCTTTTCAAATATGTGGATGACCTTATATGTGCTGTCCCTAGTGACAAAGTGCAAGAAATTTTAACTATCTTTAACAGCTTTAATCCTCACTTACAATTCACTGTTGAGAAGAAGGCAAGCTATGGGGTCCCTTTTCTGGACACAATGGTGATACGTGAGCCCACATCCAACCGGATTATTTTAGACTGGTACATGAAACCTACTGCTTCGGGCAGATACATTAATTTTCATTCCAGCCACTCCATCAACCAGAAAATAAATACCGTGTTGGCGATGAGGAATAGGGTAGTACGCATCAGCGACGTCTCTCTTGTGGGCGGGAACCTCATAAAGTTAAGTAACATGTTTTGTAACAATGGGTACCCAAAATCGCTAATTCAGAGGCTCATTTACAACACCCCTTTCAGTGAGCAGGCCACTGACGACGGCTGCTGCAGGCCCATTGTGAAATATAAAAAACTGACACTGGTTAGCGATTTGTCTACTAAGCTGGCCAATATTTTTAGGAACGACGGTTTTCATGTTATTTTGAGCAATAACAAAACTATTGGTGGCATTTTTTCCAACACAAAAGACAAAACCCTGAAGCCTCTGCAATCAAACATTATATATTGCATTCCCTGTGGAGGCTGTTCCTTAAAATATTATGGCCAAACCAGCCAATGGCTTAAATCACGGTTGGCACTGCATAAAAGCGACACAAAATTAAAAAAGAAGAACTGCGCAGTCGCGTTGCATGGCGCTGATAGCAACCATGTTATCAAGTTTGAACAAACTGAGGTCATTGCCCGTGAAGATAACTACAGATCAAGATTGTTTTTAGAAATGTTTTACATCCAGTGTAACATTGCCGATTGTTTAAACTTTAAGTCAGACACTAGTCAATTAAGCAGCATCTATTCTTTTCTTATCAATTCTAATTTTAAAAGTTCACGCGAGTCGGTTCGTGTTTGACGTTGGCACCCCTTGAAGTGTGCATTGATGAGATTTCGCTGAAACTTCATGTGTGTTGTCATAGCTGTTCCCTGTAAAAATGGAGACATGTCGATTTGTTTAGTGTTAAATTATTTTAATGTAGTTGTGGAGATGTTTTTGCCTCGTTAGCGTGTAAATGTGTTTTGTTTCTTTTAGCCTGTTCCTGATGAAGCTTTTATAATAAAGCGAAAATTAGAACATAGAAAAAAGGAGTTACCTTATTTCGCCGTAGACCAAAATTCTTTATATATATATATATATATATATATATATATATATATATATATATATATATATATATATATATATATATATATATATATATATATATATATATATATATATATATATATATATATATATATATATATATATATATATATATATATATAACAATTAGAGGCAGCAACGACCATATATATAGATGCAATATAAAGTAAATTCAAATATTGGGAATTTTTGGTCTAGGGCGAAATAAGGTAACTCCTTATATATATATAGGCATCATAATTTGGGTTGGAAGTACTGATGGTTCGTCGTCTTCGTTTGGTGGTGTCTCTTCTATTGTAGGATTCGTAACTTCGTTTTCAGTTTCTACTCGTGGTCGCATTTGGTCTGCATGCTTCCTTCTCGGTACGCTTTCTACGTCGACAATGTAAGAGTATTCTCCGGTCCGTTCTATAATGTTTCCTGGGGTTGAGCCTTTTTGGAGTGGATTGTGACCCATACTGCTTCTTCTTCAAAGAATTCTTGGAATCGAACGTTTTTATCGTGGGTTCTTTTTTGTACCTCTTGAGCACGTTCCATGTTCGCGTTTAATACACATAAACGTGTGTTCAAGTCCAAATTTATATCACTCGCGTCCATTCGGTTTTTAAAAGTACGCACTGCTCGTTCAGCTAGTCCATTTGATTTGGGGTGATACGGAGTCACTTTAATATGTTTAATGTCATTTTCGCGGCAAAACTGTTCAAATTCGTCCGACGTTAACTGTGGTCCATTATCCGACACTATAGATCGCGGTAGTCCGAATCGCGCGAATAATTCACGTAACTTATTCACAGTAGTTTTAGTAAATATATTTTTAACTGGTATTACTTCAAGCCATCGCGTATACGCGTCGATAACTATTAAAAACATATGTCCATTATATGGTCCAGCAAAGTCAATGTGAATCCTGGCCCATGGTTCTGATGGTGCATTCCAAGGATAGAGTGGAACTTTTGTCTCGTTATTTCTTGATTGTTGACACAAAGCACATTTCTTCGTGAACTCGACAATGTCAGTATCCCTCTTAGGCCAATAGATGTGGTATCTTGCAAGGGATTGCATAGCACAAATTCCTGGATGTCCGTCGTATGACATTTGTAAGATGTCTTGCCTGAGTGATGCTGGAAAAAAACCTTCCCTTCCATAAAAGAATGCTTTCTTCCATTGACATTTGTTCCCTTTTTTCAAAGAATGTATGTAAATCCAGAGGAATATTTTTCTTTGCCGGCCAATAAGTTGTTAGATATTTTGTTACATTTTGAAATATACTGTCTTTCTGGGATCCTTCTTTTAGTTTTCGTTTTGTTATTGGTAATTGTTGCAACTGTATGTGTAATAATTGAGCTCGCCGTGGTATTCCTTTTTCTTCAAGCTTAGAGAGTGTACTACCCTCGTTTATTGATAGTCTCGACAGAATGTCAGCTGGGGAATTTTCTTTACCACTTTGATACGCAATTTTGTAATTGTAGCTGTTAAGTAGCATAGCCTAACGCAGAAGTCTGTTGCTAGGTCGTAGAAGTCTGTTGTGTCGCTATTAACTATCAATGGCCAGTCATGGTGATAGTGTATCAAAGTATCAGAAGAGGATAACGTATCATTTAATTTATTAAAAATGTCCTGATCTTCCTCTGACCATTCCCACTTCTGTCCTTTTTTCAAAAGTCTATATAATGTAGCACATCGGATGTGTAGGTTTGGTATAAACCGTCCGTAATATGAGATTGGTACCAAAAATGCTCTCAATTCGGTTGTATTTGTTGGAGGAGGCATTTTCTGTATTGCCTTAATCTTTTCTCCTGTTGGGTGTAAACTTTGTGCGTCGATACGGTGTCCTAAATAGTTAACGCTGTCCTTAAAAAGTTGACACTTAGTCTTTTGTGTGCGTATTCCTGACTCCTGAAGACGTTGCAATACTGTTTTAAGGCGATGATTGTGTTCAGCTATGTTCGATGCTGTGATTAAGATATCGTCAAGGTAGCAGACTACTCCGTCTATTCCTGATAAGATCTGATCCATAGTTCGTTGAAATAATGCTGGTGCAAATGAAACACCAAAAGGTAAACGTTTGTAGTTAAAACAACCTTTGTGTGTAATTAACTAAATACTTTCAAAAATCTGGGTGTACCTTTAATTGAAAATATGCGTCCTTTAAGTCAATTGTGGAAAAGTATCGTCCTCCGCTTAATTTGGCAGTGATGGTTTCAAACGTTGGCAGTGGATAGTCGTCAATCTGTACATGGGGATTTATAGTCACGAAAATCACCACATAAACGAATGTTTCTGTTTGATTTCATTGCAATCGCCACGGGTGATGCCCATTAAATTGGTGTTGCTGACACATTTACAGGTTCTAAAACGTCTTGATCGATTAGGCGGTTGATTTCCGCTTCTACTTGCTCTTGTAAAGGTATTGGAACGTTTCTAACTCTAAAAGCTCTTGGTTTTACGTCTGCATTGATATGAATCTTTGCCATGTGTCCTTTTATGGTACCCAAAGTACCGTCAAAAAGTTCATTAAATTTATTTGACAGTTGTTACTTGTTGTTTTCGGCGTTGAGGTGCTTTATTTCCATTTTCGTATGAGTTTGATGCTCGCTTGGAATCGTTGATTTTGTTCTGCGTAATTTTGAACCAGGTGGAAAGTTTAAATTAAATTTGATGGCCCAATCAAGTCCAAACAAAGGTGTTTCCTTTGGTTTGATCACATGTATCGGCAATTCAATTCTCCTTCCAAACGCTCGTACAACCACATTGGCAGTTCCTAAAGTTTCAATTTCTAAATCGGTATAAGCAATTAAATATCCAATTTTCTCCCAAATATTTTTGCTAATGACAGAATGAGCGGCTCCTGTATCATAAAGCATGTTTACTTCAACATTGTTAATACGTATTTTTAGCATTATCTTACTGCATGTACTAAGGTTTCGAATGTTTGTTGTATCAGATTCTGAAGTAACCGAATTCGAGTCCGTTTCGTTCGTTGTTTCTACGTTTTCTTCGCGTAGGTTGTACGTGTTTCTGCGCTTTTTCTCAATTATCTTAACGTTTCCTGATTTAATACACGCCTTCACATGCGGAGCAAAACTTACCGAAAGCTGGACAGTCGTTTTTATTTTTATGCTTATCTCTTCCGCAAAATACGCAGTCTTTTGTCGGGTCTAAAATCCTCTGTTTCTTTTTCTTGTCGGCGTATCGCGAGTGCCTTCGATCGTGCTTTCGGGCGTGTTTGTCGGCGTTCTTTACGTTGTTCAAGCCCCTTTGTGTCGCGCGCGATGCCGACGCTAGTTGTTGTGATTGTATTGCCGCTTGTTCTAAAATATTGGCTGATGCTTGTATTTTTTCTAATGTCACCGTGTTCGCGGGGTGTGTTCTAATTAACTGTTCTTGCCAATTTGTTTGGTTTATGCCTACTATGAGTTGATCGCGTAACCGTTCTTTAAGTCCGTCGCCAAATCCGCAATTTCCACCTAAACTGCGTAAAGCTGATACAAATTGATTTATTGTTTCGTCCGATTTTCTAAATCGTTGTGTAAAATTGATGCGTTCCGCAAAAATATACGTTTTCTTTTCGTAATAATTGTCAAGTACTGATTTTAATTCTTCGTATGTTATTGTGTTTATCGCAACCGGTTTAAAATGGTCTACTAGAATTTTAAAAGGTTCTGGACCTACCTTGCTCAAAAGCAGATTTCGCCGTTTCGCTGCGACACCTTCTTGTAAAAAGCCGTTAATTTCAAGTCAAGTTTCGAGATGGAACTCCATCTCGAAGCGTTGTATATAATACTCCCACGCCTCATTGTCTGGTTTAAATCGCTCGAACTTGAATGGGGTTGTGCTGGTGTTGTGGGTGTTGCCCGTCATACCTTGTTGGTCTACCATGTTCTTGTTGATTCCGTACTCGTCGCCAGAATGTAATGTTGTTGAGTCCGTTGGTTTAAAACACTATGTATTAGTTTAGTTCAGTTTAATTCATAAAACTCTATGTAATACAAATATAGGTAACTGTGTATGTTGATATAATAACTATAATAAACAGGGTAAAAATCCTGCGTTGTCACTGAGCCTGTTGCACGACACTAGCTGTGTGTTGGTACAGCGTACTGCTCGAGTTGGCTTCACTGGAACGACTGGTCTGCACATGGACTCGTCGCATGGTGTATATGTCGTAGGCAAATGGCATTTTTAAAGCTATTTGCCTGGGCAAAAGCTATTTGCCTGGGCAAAAGCTATTTGCCTGGGCAAATAGATATAGAACCTTTATTTATATGTTTAAAGCTATTTGCCTAGGCAAATGTATTTGCCAAGACCGTTGTCAGGCAAATAGCATTTAGTTTTCAAACGCGTTTGTTTTAAAATTATGTGAGGTTATGTGCAATCTGTGCATGTTAGTTCTCAAATACGTCATAATTGATATATAGTCGTTGAACAGATCTGAATAATATCGTATTCTAATTATCATGGTTCTAATGCAGTTACGCCTGATTTGTTGTGACAAGCGTCAATAATCATCAGTGCGGAGATACTATTTCATAAGGATTTTATTCCACTAAAACAAGACTTTTAGGTTAGGAATATTTAGTTTCCCTTTTACCAGGAAAAAGTTATACTAGACTGGGAAACACTAAATTTCTGAATTCTTATCGACTGGACGCTTTGACGCATCGACGCAGATGATGATCAAGGTCTATAAAAGAGATGTTATCCAGTTTGCTATCTTTCCTATAGTCCACTTTATATACCCCCCTCATATCCCTATATGCTCTATTTGCGTGACGTCACTAGAGTCCCTGCTATCTTCGCAGTTCGCATCACGTCGCATACATCGCTCGTTTACTTTGTTCGAAGATACGCGTGACTCTAGTGACGTCACGATCTCCCTTTACCCCTCAAACCGAGAAATCCCGGCTTTGGATAACCTTACTACTTTATAGACATTGGATGATGATACCACATAACTCCTCTTTTGCATACGGAAATCATGCGGAACAAAAATTCAGTGAACATTTGGTAGGTTGAAACGTTTTGCATGGCTTCATAATGTTTCTCCGATATGCTGCGGAGGTTACTGTGATGTTCCAAACACAGTAGCCGAACCAAGAGCCTATTGTTGTCATAAGAAACGGAGATGAAGTTAATATGCTGTCAACAATCACATAACCTCACATAATTTGAAAATCGAACAGTATGCTGACTGCGCACTGTCACTTCGCATTACGGTTACACTCTGTTCGCTAAAACAAGTCGTTTGCGTCATCATTTTTTGTCCGTTTGAATCAAATCGGCACAGAAAAATAAAAAATATTGATATACAAATGAGCCTAACCGACAGAGAGGAAGGAAGAGAGACCCCCATTAATTGATGACGCTACGAACTTCTCTACCGGTACGGGATGTATTTTAGCGTAGCGAAATGTAAACGATCGATTTCTATAGAAAATGCTATTTGCCTAATAACGGCTTGGGCAAATACATTTGCCTAGGCAAATAGCTTTAAACATATAAATACAGACTCAATATCTATTCGCCATGGCAAATAGCTTTTGCCTAGGCAAAAGCCTTTTGCCAGAAATAACCGTTTGCCTACGACATATATATGGTAGTGGGGCGGCAGGGCTGTCACAATGGTGTTTGACAGTGTTACTACGGATGGGTACTCCTTGATTTGGTCTTTGACTTGCCCTTTTTAAATAGAGTTGTTTTACGACTACGTAATGTACATGATCTTTTCGGCTCCTATTTACTGCACTCCGTAGCAAGTAGATCTGTACTTCTTGGCGGTGTGCGACACCTATAGTAGCTTTCATCCAACCAGGGATTACCAAATGCTGAGGCTGTTTCAACGTTTACACTGCTGGCAGTTAAATTGCATGGATCCGCGCTTACATCATCAAATGATTCATCGATAATATCGAGCTGACTGATCGCAGAATATCTGTTGATTCCACTGGATGCCGGGGGATTGTGGGTCGTTGTTGGATTGGTATTTACTTTTCCAGCTTTGCTGTTGCCTGGTTTGGCAATGAGCAATGGAAACTCTCGCCGAATTAAAAAGGTACGTAAGGTATAGCATGCAACAGCAATGTCGGTACAGCATGCGGAACAAGTCTTTGTAGTTTACCCACACTTCCACTTTGTGCATTGTTTTTTCTCCGTGGTTGTTGAGAAGATTGTTCCGAAAAATGCACTGAACATACTCGTGCTGTAAAAATATAATATAATAAAATACATATAGTAACTATTACTGAAATACAATTTAAAATAAATATTATAGTAATAGTACATTATAACATGGGCGTATCCAGCTCAAATCGGAAGGGGGGGGGCAGCTTTCTAAATTTAACGTGCTGTATGGGAAGTGGTGCCTATTAGTGTTTCAAAAATGCATTGCAAAAATTTTTGTGATGATAGCAAGCAACGATCCCCCTCAAATCGTTTCCAAATCCAAAAAAGTGGACACATATTTTTTGTTGTGGAAATTTTGATTTTTAACCGTACTTAAATTTATAAGCTCTTGGCTAGTCGGTTCTTTTTTCTTTCTTGCCTTTGTATTCATTTGTATTGATTTATGTATTTATTCGCTTTCTTGATTTGTTTTTGTTTTATATTAGTTTTTAATATGAAGAGCTATGGTTTAAAAAGAACAATCATGGACTGGAGAAGCAGTAGTATGGAATGCCAACATTAGTGACCATAGAGCGCAAGTGGTTTCCATCAGTTGCGGAAAACTGCACAAACATGGGGTTAACCTGGTCACACGACGCAATTATTCTAACACTACTTTGGAAAAATTTAGACTATACCTGTCACATACGGACTGGGGTGAAATGTACGAGGCGTGTGGAGCAGAGAGGAAGGCTGAAACTTTTATGAAAATTCTGAGCAGCTTATACGAGTTTGCGTTTCCCCTCGTGCCGCTCAGAAAACCAAGAACGACAAACACTTCGGCTGAGCTACTCCAGATAAAAGAAACTCTAGATTTTATGACAAGATTACTTGGATCCGATGATGATGAAAATTATCGAAGATCAGTTTCAAATTACAGAAAGTTCTACAATGACCAAGTAATGAAACACCATAAAACTAGGAATATCAATAACATCCAGAACTCTGATAACAAATCTAAAACGATATGGAACATCATAAATAAGGAAACAGGGCGTGGCCGGAGAGGTGAGAACACGTGTATGCCATCATCATCTGAGTTCCGGCAGTACTACTCATCGCTCCAGCAGCCACATGATACAGACTGCTGTGAGCTACCAAGGTTTGAAGTTACCGGAGAATCCATGTTTTTCCTACCTACTGATGAACATGAAGTGTTTACCATACTGCAGAACATGAAAAACAAAACATCAGCTGACATTTACGGAATGAACCCGAGAACTATAAAAGCTGTATCAAAGGAGTTAGCTCAACCACACTTGCCCATATTTTTAATAAGTGTCTCTCGGAGGGTGTGTTTCCTGCCAAATTAAAAATTAGCACTCCTACACCCTGTGTTAAAAAAAGGTGAAGCTATGAATTGTGCAAACTATAGACCCATTGCAATCTTACCGACGATATCAAAAGTGCTGGAAAAGGTTATGGTAACACGAATAATAAATGGGTTTTTTGAAGCGTTTGGTTATTACAGTGCCGAACAATTTGGCTTCAGAAACAAAAAGAGCACCACGCAGGCAATGCATTCACTCTTGAATCATGTGTATGGAGCAATCGACAACCATAAAAGATGTCAATCAATTTTCTGCGACCTATCACGGGCGTTTGACACGATCTCACATACCAAACTTGTTAGGAAGATGGAGTGTTACGGTTTTAGAGGAGTGGCAAGAGACCTCATTGTTTCATACCTATCCCACAGGAAGCAGATAGTAACGGCCAACAACAGCTGGAGCCAGGAAGACAATGTTACTGAGGGTGTTCCACAGGGGTCTCTCTTGGGGCCTGTTCTTTTTGTCATATATGTAAATGATCTGCCGGGAACACTGAAATGTCACACCGTTATGTATGCTGACGACACCACACTGACAGTCGTTGGTGGTGACGTACCTGCCATCAACAATGGGTCGAGAGAGGCACTAGAGGATGCTGAAGTCTGGTTTACAAACAACCAGCTATCACTAAACAGGCAGAAAACAGAGTCTATTACGTACACGATGGACAGATGGGAGGTGGCAGGTAGAAGCGCCAAATTCCTCGGAATATGGATTGACGACAGACTTACATGGAGGACACATGTGGAGAAACTTTGCCATAAACTGTATGGGGCGGTATTTGCAGTAAGAATGATATCTCGGACAGCGGGCGAGGAGGCAGCTATGGTGGCCTACCACAGTCTCTTTCACTCCATTATGACCTATGGAATAGAGGCTTGGGGGCTGACACGGCACTTGCAAGCTGTACTAAAACAACAAAAGAAAGCCATAAGAGCAGTCAAGAGCTTGGCACCAGAGATATCCTGTGTGCCATACTTCAAACAGATGCAAATCCTGACGGCGCCAGCAGCATACATCATGCGAACAGTGCCAAAAGTTCACAGACGCGCACTGGACGATGACGTGGAGATGGTTGGGGACTCTCATCCATACGACACCAGAGGAAGTCAGGCGATACGGGTGCCTGCTGTGAGACTAGTTACAACGGAGTATCTGAGGAAGCCAATCCAGTTGTATAACAAGTGTCCGAAAGAGTGGAAGAGAGGTGGTGTTAGGATGTTTCGTGCTGATTTACAGCAGCACCTTATCGGCACTGCACCATATTCCATAGAAGCATTTTTTTTCTCACTTGTAAACAATATCTGGATTTATTTAAATGAAATGTAATTATTTGACGTTACTCTGCACAGAGCCAATCAAGATTATTATTATTATTAATCTGTATTGATTTTCTTGATTTTGATTTGCATTGATTTTCATTTCATTTGATTCTAGTTGTTTCTGAGTACAATATGACTTGTCTCGTGCATTGAATGTACAGAGACCAATAAAGTTTGCTTTTGCATTTTCCCATGTAAAGTAAAGTAAAGACTTTACTTTACATGGGAAATGTAAAATCACGTTTGTTTAAAGAAATTCAATTTGTTTAAATGATTCGTTTTTCTCGAAAATCAGTATGAATTCTGTTTTCTGAGTTCGAAATGGCAGATTATTATCTCACAGTAACATTATTCATAAAAAAATACTTCCAATTGTTTAAACAATCAATAATAATTAATTCCTCTGCAACTGGTAGAAAAGACTGATTTTTTGAGAAATTAAAAGTACATAGGCTTTCACGGCCAGGGACCCTATTCTCGTCATCTTTTTGAAGCGAATGCGTGATTTTGCGAATGGAGTAGGGATATCACCGGTTGCGCTTTGGTTCGTATCTAGCTTGTTGCTAAGAACAATAACGCACGCGCCACGCCCATACTTTTCAATCAAACGTATGGGAACGTATGGGCGTGGCGCGTGTGTTATTGTTCTTAGCAACAAGCAAACTTGCTCATAGATACGGGCAACCGGTGATATCACTACTCCATTCGCAAAGTCACGCATTCGCTTCAAAAAGATGACGAGAATAGGGTTCCTGAACTGCTTCCGCGTTATGCCGTGTGCCAAGATTTGTTAACGCTGACGTTTTGCGAACCATGTTGCTCGCTTCTTCTTATAACTTATAAATGTTCGGACACCCTAGTGTCCATAAGAGAAAGACTGCGATGTAATAAACATAATACCAAAATACGGAAGGGGGGGCAGCAGCCCCCCCCCCCCCCCCCTGGATACGCACATGCATTATAATACACGTCAACATAACTTAGAGTTTAATTTCACGACAAGTGGCAGTAAGCCGCTGACATAATGCGGAAACGTTCCTATACGCATTGACGTGAGCTAGAATGAAATAGCAATCTTCTTTATTTCATTCTAACACACGTCAATGCGTAGGAACGTTTGCGCATTATGTCAGCGGCTTACTGCCACTTGTCGTGAAATAAACTCTACCACACTTCCGAAGTAAATCGGAGTGTCCAATGTTACATAGCCAGGTTTCTCGCACTATTGGGTTTTTCGGGAACTGATGTAAGGACACATTCCGTACTAAATTGTTTGCGTTGTTTTGGCAACCACTTACAATGCATATATACATTGTAAATAATGAGCGTAAAATAAACTTATAATACTTATTATAATAAACAACAAAATCTAAACAAAAATCTAAAACTAAATTATGTAAATGTTGACTTTAAAATAAACTAAAACCTGATTTATAATACTTAATAATAAACTAATAACTTAAAGTGTAAAGTAAGGAGGCTCTCTCTCTTGGTAAACACAAAGCAAGATATCCACTCGATATACGAAATTATCGCACAAACCAGACTGTAGGCACTCTAGATTTGAATTGATTTCAATAAACAGCGCACGTGTTTACTGCGTATTTTCAAGAACAGAATTTTACTTTTTGGGGTTGGTATTCTGAGCCCTGAAAATTAAGTATCGAATGTGAGCTTTAAGCAAAATTTAGCACATTATCTGTAATTACATCATCCTATGAACAAACACAAACCAAGAACAAACTAAACTAAACTAAACTGTTAATTCATTCATGTTAGACATTCCAACGAAGGAGGCAATAATATTTTACGTTTTCGTGTTGGTACGTCGTCAAATTCGAGTTAATTTGAGAGGAAGGGGCAAAGTTTGGCGCTCACCAAGTTAATCCTTACTCCATGACCCCATCCCATAATGACCGGTTGGCGGTGGATAGGACGTACTTCGACGCACTGCTCGATTAGACGCTCACCACGTCTCCGACGTACCAAATTCGCGTGAAATATAAATTACGAACTTTTGGAAATCTTATTAATAGTTTATTTTATTTCAAAAACAAGCGAACATCTCTAATGTTAACTACAGACTGGCTTGTATATATTATAATGCACGAATGAAGATAAGTTGCAATTGAAATGTCTGACTAAGCGTTTCTAAGATAGCGTCTACTGTAAGCGGTCGTATAACATGTCCAATGTAAGAGGATAATATAACTCGCGTTACCGGTGTTCAATTCGAATCTTGATTCGTCGGAAAACGTATTTAAAGGATTGGTAATGTCCACCAGAAAAGGTAGGTCACATGACAATCTGTAGTTTTTATTGCACAAACGTCTTTGTTTTTCTCACTATCTCACTTCTGTAAAAAATGTCATCGTATTCACTCTCAGCATCTTCCAGGTACTTTTTGAACAGACAATAATTAGACCCACAGGTGGATTATGGAGTGAAATTGTATCAAATCGTAGTGCCTTTCCAATTGGTTTTTCAAGTGCCACTTCTCCAGGCTTAGATATTGTAATAATTGGCATTATTTTTGTAATCATTATTTTATTTAACGGGAGGAATGTAATAATTGCTATTACTCTGTTTATGGGGACCACCGTTATCGCGCGTTCGTCTGCGAGGGAAAATATTATCATATATTGGATTGATACCATATTCTTGGCGGTCAATTATGCGCCTGTAATCTATATTTTTTGTGTGAGATTTATTGTTCTACGCGAGCATGTGAAACTGTGACATGTGAAACTGTGGTCCCTGTGAAACTTTTTAATGATGTTTGTTTCCATACGTTTAGAGGTTTTTTTACAGATTTATGAGTTTGTCATAAAATGTATATTTTACTACTAGGTTACAGATTAGTGTATTTTCAAGCGAGATTATTATGCTTTTGGGGCAACTTGCCGTGTGGTCCCTTTTTCTCGTAATATGAAGTCAGGGAGGGGGAAGTTTTAATAAATGGGTGAGGCGTCAATTCCTTGGCATCCAGAAACGATCTAGAAAAGATCCAGAAGAGATAGAGTCGCAAGCTTCCCGCTTGCTTTATATTAAAAAGTAGTTTTTTAGTGTGTGTTTTTGTAAATGGTGAGCCGATCATTACTTCCTTAATTTGTGTTTAAATTGTAAATTAAATTTGTTTTGTTTAATCTGACAACTTCTCAAAATATTTGGTAGATTTAAAGTTCATTTCATTGTTTTAATTCTTCTGTTTTAATTGTAAATAGAAATTTGTTATTCTTTTGAGATTTGAGTTTATTTTAATATTTAAAGTGAGTTAACCAGCTACAATTTAATGGTAAAGATTTTGATCACATATTTATTGAGTTCAAATAGTGATTATCATGGTAAGAGTGACGAGCTTTGTCTGATAAAATACTGCATTGGTCCTATTGCAAGAACTAACGTGCGGAGCGTGTTTAGAGCGATAATTTCATAATGGTTCAGGTTGTGGTATTTATTTATGGTTACTTAATAACCAGATTAATACCCGACCGACGAACTATTACAATATTACCACGGAGTTTGCTACATACCAGACAGCTAATTTGCTGAGATCTAACGCAAGTTTGAATTATTGTTAAAACAGCCAGGCCAATATGTTACGTCCCTTCGTTTAATCTGACAGTGAACTCTTTACTCACTTTAAATGGGTGTTATTTCGCGTGCAAATGATCTTTTTAATAGGTGCCTAAAAACACTTGTTAAATTTTGACTTTATTACTTACGAAATAAAAAAATCTGATGTGGTCAGGCACATGACTTTATCATACAATATATAAAATATCACCAACTGTAAACGGTTGACACCTTTTTGCAATAAGGCGAGATATTTAAAAACTTATTTCTGTTGCAATTTCTGAATATTGAATAGGTTTAGTAAACATCACTTGCTGGTCCATCAAATCTCGTTTCAAAGATACAAATTTCTGTTCGTTTTCCGGATAGTACAAACATGTAGAATGCAGGGCGCATCATTCTAGAAGGATGACAGGGCGTCATCCTTCTAGAATTACTATAGCAAAATCAAGCAGACAATATGTTTATACAAAACCAGCATTTTGATATGCGAGGCGTAGTGGACATGCTACCTGTTCGGACATGACATGCGTTACTTGCGTGCTCGCTCGCGAAATCTTACTCGGGGAAGCAAAATGGGCCAACTGAGGCCTTGGAGCGCAGCTATAATAATAATAGACCCACACATTCCATATTCCAACACGTATAATTCGACAATATATACAATTATTATTATAAAACAGCCCTTAATAAATTTAACTAATATTTTAGATTTGAGAAGTTGCATTTAGAATGCCTAAATCTGGACAACCGATATTTAGAAGCATTAGAAATGTTTCAGAATGAAATTGGCGAATTAAGAGACAGATACAACGAAGAGAGACAGAATCCAGTATTAGCCAGGAATATGCCACCTGTTTCTGGGCGAATCATGTGGATCCGACAGTTATATAAGAGGATAGAAGAACCAATGGACGTATTTAAAACCAAATGCAGGGTTATGAGACATAGGAAAGCTCAGAAATGCATTCAGATGTATAACGCTTTAGCTACAGTATTTGTCCATTATGAACAAATTTATCACAAAGCATGGTTTAACTATTTGGGTCAGGTTCGATGTGGTTTGAGTGCACCTATTCTAATAAAACATCCTAAAACCAGACGGTTTGTAATTAATTTTGATCCTTATATAGTTGAGTCAATTCGCGAAGCTGAATACATGTATAAACTGGATTTGGGTACAAGATAAAATGAATTTAGTAAAACAAAATTAACGATATTAAAATTTAAGCTGTTCCTGATGTTGGACAAATTCTGGTCTTCTGCAAGGACAAAATTCTGCACTCCTATGAACTTGTGAAGAGTTTAGTGGAAAGAAATGACACCATTCGGCAGACCATTCCCAAATTGTTTATTCCTCTAATGCGATCACAATTGATTAAAATGGAAAATGTTTTTATGCCAGGATTTTCGGCAATAACTTGGACTTCCATGAAGATACCAGAATTTTGCGAGAATATAACTCAATGTTTGGATGAGATAGAAATGTTTGTTAAAGAGGTATGTACTGCGCATAAAAAAGGATTACATTGGCCGATGCTTGGGTGGAAAGAGTTGGGTCCAAGAGGGGGCCGAAGTGGCGCACAAAAGTGCACTCACTATTTACGGCAAAATAGTCAGGTTAGGCTCCATTGATTGTTCTTAAATACATCCCGCCAAAGTAGTCTTCTTGATGCCAGATAAAAATGTCGGTGGTCTCACGAGCGCATAATGGGTATGGCGGGCGTTTCCACAAAAATTTCAGTCGTTCGTCTGGCCGGTTACTTAATGGAGATGTATTTAAGACTAATAAATCAACCCCAACTTGAATATTTTACTGTAAACTGTGCAATTTTGTGTCCAACATCAGCCCCCTCTTGCACCCACTTTCCACCGAGCCACCGCACTGGTCTGGCGATTTTTTTTTTCATTTTTAACGTTCGCAACCTTTATCCCAAAGCGACAGTCTGTTTATAACAATGATATTTTTGTTAATTTGTTTCACCATTTAAAAATCTATGGGCGCAAGAGCCATTGCGATTATCCTATCATTACGCTTTTTGTTTGGCAAGTGGCGTTCTGAGGTGACGTTTGAAATGACTACCCGTAATTTAGAATTTTTCTCTGACCTAGAGATCTAGAGGTTGGTGTTTTCAGAGCATAAAAACCATCTTTACCCCCCGATTTTGTAGTGTTCCTATGAGGTATTAGTTTGGGGTTGCTGTTGGGTACTAAATATTTAGAAAACTCGTAATTTGTGTTTTACGAAATGTGGTGACATTAAAAAGAACTTCTCTTAAATTAGGAATGTTTCCTTGTTTGAATACATTTTTACAAACAATTTTACGTTGTTAACAAGTGCCTAACCTATTACAAAACGGCAAATGTCTGATGTCAGTTGATAGGTGTTACAAACCGCCACTCTAAAACTATATGCTATAGGGGAAAGGTGAAAAAATTGCAAGAAATTGCTTTTAATAGTGACTCTGGAGAGGGTGATGCGTGAGTGGTGTAGTACGTTCGAGGCACCTTGGGTTTTCTTTCCACCCCCATTTTGTTGGTTCCAGTTCTACCCTGATTATAAACAAAACCCCTTGTGACGCTACAAGGGATAGATTATGAAAGCTCTAGCCCTATTCTCTATGGTGTAATGAATTCCGTTGCTGGCTTGCTCTGGGACTAGGGTGTTTCCACCGGAATTTCTGTTATCGGGACGATCACTATTTGTGATCGTCCGATAACAGAATATCATATCAATATCCGTCTGGCATCCGTCCTAGGTGGCATTTGCCCCCTATATGGTTAAATGGTCGCTTTGAGATCAAATTTGAGAACATTTCAAGTGTAGAAAAAGTCGCCAGAGCAATGGGTGGGTTGAAGTGGGTGCAAGAGGTGCCCGATGTGGCGCACAAAAAAACCTTTAAAATATATGGGGGTAAAGCCAGACTTATTTTTCTCTTTTTCTTACGCTGTCGCTTGTAAGCGACAGACTACGCAAGTTCTAGCCATATTCTCTATTGTGTAATGAATTCCCTTTCTGACTGGCTCTGTTTTCACCAGAATTTCTTCCATCAGAAAAATTACTTTGTGGGAATGTATAATAATAATAATCAATAAGAACCAAACTGACCTTTTTACTATAAATTGCGCAAAAAGTCCTATTTTCTGGGCCCCTTCTTGTACCTACTTTCTACCCTACCACCGGTCTGGCGATGTCTTCTTCACTTGAAACGGCCTCAACTTTGATATCCCAAACCGACACATTACTATAATAATTTAATTAATTATTTTTTAACCCTTTAAGAATATATGAGGGCAAAATCCACCCGCGAACAACTGCGGGACATACGCTGCAAGGGACAGACTATAAAAGTTCTAGCCTTATTCTCTGTAGTGTAACGAAATCCGTCGCTGGCTCTTGGACTATGAGCAGTAATAACAGTTTTCAACATTAAACTAAAAAATATTTCGCTTACGTTAGAGGGATTCATGTTAGTTCAGTTGAAACTAGTTTGATATGTTATTCAATTCGAAGACCCAATAAAAAATCAAAGTTTATGACCTTAGGGCTGTCGGCGCGTCCGCCATCTTGGATTGACGGTAGAAAAAATGGTTTAAAAAACACCAACCGTTGATTTTAGAACAAAAATGTCTAATAGAGTTTTAAAGGGAACTTAGTTTCCTACATTTTTGTCTGACCACTGTTTTTGTAAGTCCGCCGCGGAAAAATGGAATAAGTTTGCGCCAAGGCACAAAATATTCTTCGTATGCTATTTTCACGTCACTGTCAGAAGTCACAGACTTTGCAGATAACAAAATTAATGTTGTGGTTGGGGGGTATCTTTTACATAAAGCTGTATAGCATCGTAATGATTCTTTCGACTCAATTTTTGAGAGTACATATTGAACGTACGAAATCACTACGATTTAAATGCAGTCGTTGTTTTCGATGGGCATCATTCTGATGTCCAAATGATGTCCATCAGATCAAACGAAGAAACAGATGTCTGTGGAAGTATTGTGCCACGAGACAAGGACGATTCTAGTGTCTCAAGAACGATTTTTGGCCAACAAAAAATAGTCTGATTTCGATGTAGACAAAACAGGTAGCTTTTACTCTTAAGCAGGCTGAAGAAGATGTTGACGTCTTAATTGTAAACCCAGAGATTTTTGTTCTAGGGCCAATAGTTGGGCATTTCTTTTGTTTTAAAGAAAACTATTTTTAGGCTACTTCAATCCAAGATGACTGACCGCGCCGACCTCCCTTAATGCTGAAAACTTAATTTTTTAATGGGGCACGGAACTAAATAATATCAAAATCATTTCTAGGCCACCTTTTGTAGGGCATAATCCGCTATTAACTTAAAATGTACTGTTAATATTAATATTGTTAATGCTTGTGTAGTTACTGCCTTTTGTACAGTGATGGTGATGTGTGAGATATTTAAAGTAGCACCAACACTCCCACAAGTTTCATAAGTATGATTGATCTCTTACTCATGAATACTTAGCTGTAATTTTTAAGCATGGGAAAGCCAAATGTCATAATTACGCTTAATGAAATCTAGTCTACCTCTCCAACGTATCCCGAACATATCCACCGCTGCGCTGTACCACGACCGGTTTAATGATTTTTTTCTTACTAGGTAACTGATATGAAAGAAGCAAGAATTGACGAGGTACTGGATAGCATAGCAAAAATGTGTTTTGTGTTTCTACCTGACGATCCCGTTAAACCTCAAGATCTACTAGATATGAATCATAAATATAGAAAAAAATTAGGTAAACACACGGTAAACATTAATATATTTTAATGATATTTTCAGGAAATGTGTATTTCATTCGTATTAAGAATCGATGAAAATTTGTGAAGACGAATAATGCGAGAACACACCTCTGTTTCTTACGTATTTACCTAGTATTTTTGAAATACTTGAAATTAGCGAATCTGTGGTATGCTATCCCAAGTTTCTAAAATCCTTTGTTGAAGAACATCTACATTACAAATGAAAATGTTTAACGACTGTCAAAGCAATATTATAGGTAAATAATATGGTGTCATACAGGCGGGATGTAAGTTTGAAATAAATCAAAAAATACAGCCACAACTTGGAGTTGAACCAGGGATCTATGTGTGAAAAGAAATGCCCCTGTTTCAAATTCAGGTTGTGGCTGGAACTTTTGATTTATTTCAAATTTAGATCCCCACTGTATGTCATCAATTACTAACCTATAACATCTACATTGTTTGGGGGTGGTTGTAAATCATGTATCCTTTTTCTACCATACCGCACATGTGTTTTACTGGTAAGAAGTTCGATGAACGAGCAGGCACTGGTAAACTATCAATATTAGCATTACCTAGAACCTTCGTAGTAACCCTCATGGTATTTGGCCGCGCAATATCCTGCAAAAAACTAATTACTACTTGCTGAAGATATGGTATTAATACTGGTTCAAGCACATTATAGACTAATCGAATCGCATTTGATGTTTCTTGAATTACAACTACAGGACATTTACTTCCATGGCAGATAGCCCCCCCACACCATCTCCTTGAGTAAGAGCGAAATATGGGTGTACACCAAACTGCAAGTTTCTTCTTACTCTACGACGCTTTATGACCATTCTGTGACCATCATAAGCCCATTAAGAAAATCACGATTTGTCACTGAAAACGATTCGATTCCATTCCTGCTTCAATTGCATCCTTTCGTTACACCACTCTAGGCGGGCAATTTTATGGCGATCAGTTAGAAGTTAACGCAAATGGCCAGTACGATCCAAGCCCATAAGATAGAAGTATTCGAAATTCTGATTGAGTGTTTTTTTGTTAGGTCTTGTTACAATGTCGTGTTCACAACACACAGGGCAACCGGATATCGCTACCTTGATTAAAACTCAACCATTTTATCTAAAACTATGCTTATGTTTAGCGTGGGTGCTCGTTCACATGGATGCGGTCGTTTTAGTCGTTGTCACTAGGCGGCGGCTAGTTGCGCGCAGCGGTAACATTAAAAGTTTTACAAATAGTCTGTTTCTGAGAATCTCAATCACTTCGTTCAATATAAGGGCAGGGGTATCAAAAGAATGTTTAAAAATTTCAAACTCTTCGATCAGGCACATCTTTTTAGAATTGTTCATCTCATGGAGTCTGACGTCTGTCTATCTTATGTGTAGTCTCTTGTATGTGTTTGATATGCTTATGCTTATGTTTTGCGTGGGTGCTCGTTCACATGGATGCGGTCGTTTTAGTCGTTGTCACTAGGCGGCGGCTAGTTGCGCGTAGCGGTAACATTAAAAGTTTTACAAATAGTCTGTTTCTGAGAATCTCAATCACTTCGTTCAATATAAGGTCAGGGGTATCAAAAGAATGTTTAAAAATTTCAAACTCTTCGATCAGGCACATCTTTTTAGAATTGTTCATCTCATGGAGTCTGACGTCTGTCTATCTTATGTGTAGTCTCTTGTATGTGTTTGAAGACACTTGAATTTTTGTTATGTTCTTTATAGCGGATTTTCAGATTGCAACCAGACTGTCCAATGTAAAATTTGGGGCATCCAGCACATGTAATTTTGTAAATACCACTCTTATCTAACATATGTCGTTTATCTTTGTTGTTTTGTAATATGTTACCCAGTTTTCTGTTATTCCTGAAAGCAGTGCTTATATTATGTTTATTTAGCGTGTTCAAACACACAGAAATTAAAGTGACATGCAAGAGACTACACTTAAGATAGGCACAGACAAAATCAGACTCCTTCGTGAGATGAAGAAATCTAAAAAGATGTGTTGATGGAAGAGTTTGAAATTTTTAAACATTATATTGACACCCCTGACATTATATTGCACAAAGTGATTGAGATTCCCACAAACAAACTATTTGTAAAAACTTTTAAACTTCCCGCTGCGCGCAACCAGCCGCCACCTAGTGACAACGACTAAAACGACCGCATCCATGTCAACGAGTACCCACGCTAAACATAAGCATATTTTTAGATACAATTGTTGAGTTTTAATCAAGGTAGTGATACCCCGTAGTTATTTGAATTTGTTGCTGCTCTCACGGTTGTTGTTTTGCAGTAGTTTGAACGCGCTGATTTGATTTGCGTTTTAATGTTCATTAAAATAGTGTAACCACGATTTAAAGCATTAACTGGCCAATCAGAAGGTCGGAAAATGATGACGTGTTAGTTAACGCATAAAGGCGTTAGACGTACACGACCAAGTATAGTGCCGCAAAAACGCAATCCATAACGTGCCGTACCGCATGCCGTTCCGGACGACGAAATTAGTATTTATAGTACCGTAAGGATCTCAAACAAATTGAGCGCCATCTAGCGGAGAAGTATATACACAACGGCACATAACCTCAATTGTCAGTGTTATTGTTGATTGTATTAAGCAGTGGTATTTTTCAACCTAAGTGATCAAAATGCCTCAGTTACGGCGGTCATTCTGAAGTCGTTCTCGTTCTGTCTTCTCGTTGCCACAAACTATCAGAATGCTATCAGTTAACCTACAACTTAGTGACAACTGATATTCACTCGCCGGTACACGTACAGATGGGCCATATGCGCGCTTTTTCCGGAAAACGGGATACATAACACGCAGGAGATCAAATTCGTTGCGGTCGAGAACGAACTTTACGGTTTACGGTGACTCACTATAATCGCGGAGTGGAGATTATGTACGTTGATCTTTTTATGCTACGTTATTATGGTGCGGTCACGTCACTATACATGTCCTTAGACATTAGTGTGGCCCTGGCATAACAAAATAAAATTTGTATAAATATGCATTTATTCTAAGTGTTTTGCAGGAATTATCTGGAAATATAATGATATCAGTAGATAAATATAGCTACTTCGCTATTATTTTCGTTAGAATTCTCAGTCGTGTAAAACGGTTCGTACACGTTCGATTTTATAGTTGATTGTTTTCGCTACTAATTTTGCTAATATTTTCGTTCGAATTCTCGGTCGTGTAAAACGGCTCTAAGCAAGTGCTACTTCCGAAGATCCATAAGCAAAATGTACCCTTAAGGCCAATAATCTCTGCGTGTGGCTCAGCTACTTATGGGTTATCCAGTTTTTTTATGGTGCGATCCTGCGTGAGTCCCTTCAACACAGCTCCGTATAACGTGAAGGACCCATTAGACTTTGTTGGCAGGCTTAGAAAACTGCGGGTCACTGATAATTCTGTAATTATTTCTTTATATGTAAACTTGTTCACTAACTTGCTGTTCCCTTACATTTGGTTGCATCAATAATCAGACAATATTGAGATCATTAGGGATCCCTACAGCTTCAGTTTTGATTCATTTTTGCGGCCTGGATCATGTGTTGTATAGTGTTATTGCTGGTTAACCCTTGGAACTCCACATCAATTTCAAATTTGTTGACGACATTATTACATGTCTTCCCGAGATTCACCATATACAGATTACTTTACATTCAAACTGTCAACTGTGGTCATTTCTGGATTGTAGGGTTATACGGAGAGAGGTGGTATAGCATTATAGTTACGGACTGGTATACAAAACCAACATATTCTGGTAGATACATTAACCTCCGCCACAGTTTCAACCACACAATAAATACCATTGTAGGCATGAAAAACAGAATCCAAAAAAATTCTAGTCCTGAGTTCTTTAACATTTCTTTGGAAAAATTAAAGTTAGTTTTCAGTAATAATAGTTAACTTTTAAAATTAGTGAACAAACTCCTATTTTCAACGAACAATTTCACCAAAAGCATTTTTGACGAACCTAAGCAAATTAGTCCCAGCTTCCTTAATCTAACTTCAATCCCCAAAATCAGTAGGAAACATAATCAAAAATTCAGCAATGAATTACCTAAAAATTAAAAAAAAAATATTAAATTAAACAACAAGATCCTTTATTGTATCAGTCGAACGTTGTGTACTGCAATAGGTATGAAGCCTGATATGTTGGTACTACCTCATAGTGGTTACAGAGTCGCATCTCACTGAAATCACAAAAGCGATTGAAATACTGGAAAGTCTACATTGCTTTGTCTGACCATTTCTTGAGACGTTCGCATAATTTTGGTAATGTCAGGATTTTGAACAGGGAATCGGGCTACCACATAAGAACAACAGCAAATACAATACATTTTAATAATGATTTGGACAAGTTACGCAACATTAATTCATTCTTTTTGCTTTAGAAATTAAAAGATCACAAAATGTAATTCATAATAGTTCGACAATATGTTAATTACCTTTAGACTGGTTACACACGTAGACGCTGTATGCGAAATTTAGCATCCGTGATACGGAATTCGGATGAGATCGACGCAAATACCATTCTACTGTATGCGAGGCGACCAGATTTTATGTCAGCTGATTTATGTCATTGGCGATTATGCCATGCGCGATACACATGGATGTAGCGGTGTGTGTCGGGTTGCAATGAAAAAGGAGAATTAAATGTATTCATCCAATAGTCAAAGTAAGGGAAGTAAAGGGAATGTTTAATTGACTTTCTCACGAATTACAAGACCCATGAAAATTTTTCGAAGTCATATTATTATCTGTACAACATTTTATAGAGCAAATTGTGTAAGAAAGAACGTCACTTTTTACCGAACTAAAATGTGCCCACTGCCTTACCCTACCCCATCCCCACAGTTCTATGGTATGAATGCCTCCTTCGCGCAACAGTATGCGTGTCTGAGCGGCTCCATATACTGTAGAGTAAAATCGGTATCCCGACACAGTTTCCACAGCCGGCGGCTGAAAAGTTGAAATTTGAAAATTCAGTATCGCGACGCTGTATACGTCGCGCGTCGCCGTTTGATAGACACCGTTTGAACACATGTAGTAGCTGATGCTCAGACGCGCGCATCTCGCATACAGCGTCTACGTGTGTAAGTTGTCTTAATAGGGTATTACGGCGCTGTTTAAATAATACAAACTTTACTTTAATTTAGGAGAAAACGCTATTTAAAGTTTAATTGACAATGCTTCTAACGACGTCATGGTCAGCAAATATAATGAGTTATTTGGCAACATAGCTTCATTTCGAACAAATTACAACAAGACCCATAAATATTTTTACCGTGCTTACACACGTAGACGCTGTATGCGAAATTCAGCACCCGTGATACGGAATTCGGATTAGATCGACGCAAATACTATTGAATACTGTATGCAAGGCGACCGGATTTTAGGCGGCATTTTCCAAATTTCTAACATAGAAAACTGTTGCTTTTATCTTCCCAGTTCTGAAAATTTTTCACATGGTAGATTATACTATAATGTCATCGAAAAAAACAAGTCTGGCTGTTATTTACAATCACGAAAGCCAATCACGAGAGAGGGGAACAGCGGCAAGTGCGTATTTAGTATGGAGGGTAGAGGTACCTGTCTGTACCCTCCATACTATGTAGGTAACGACGCTGGAATGCCAGTTATCTAGGAACAGCTGCGGTCGAAAAATTCATCGACAATTGTGACTTATCCAACATTATGGTAAATAGTGGATTGTTAGCAAGTCTTTAATAGATGTACGAGACTGCATCCTATGGTTGCGTTGGCACGTCAAATTTTACATTTCCAACAATTTCTTCATTCACATGAACTGGAAATCAGTTTAGAAGCTCAGGAATATCTACGAGACTACAAAAGAAACAAGTTCGTTATGCCCAAACACCAACGATGAGCTGAATGACTTGTTTACATAATCATAATCACTCCATAGAGAGTGAAATTGCTTTTTTAATGCTCTAATTTATAAAAGAACATGTACATACAACACCAATCATCTGCATAATCGAACAAGCTGAATTGAGCGCGCCTGACGAGTATTAGACGAGTCTGGCAAGGTTTCGGGGGTTTTCCATAATAGCCAGATTATATTTTAAGTTATTGTTATAATCCAGACTATTATTTCACAAATTTTCAGAACTACCAAAATAAGAGACACAATTTTAAAACAACGTTTTCAGTTTTTCACTTACCAGATAAATTTGGCATGTTTACAGATTAGACAGACTGTATTTTTTTACTTAACTTCAGTATACCCCTTCCTACTAAAACCATTTCCATCAGTGAAAAAAAAAATGCAGCGCATTTGTATCTTCTGACGCATTTTCTGTGTCAACCTATCGGAACCCCCCCCCATCCATATAGAAAATATTGCTCAGAATTACTAACTGTTCTATCAATGTTTGCTGACTGCGAAAATAAGGTCGAAAAAAATGCACTGCCTCCTGAACAATAGAGGAAACAAACCACCGTCAGCTGTTATACCTCGGATATTACCAACGGTGGTCAACGAATTTTTAAATTTTCCACGATTAATTGCAATGTTAGCAAATGAATTAACCGTATTTTGCTTAGAGCATTTTGCTTGCGTTGGATGTCAGTCACAAGTTGTGTTTTATTGCCACTTGAAATCTGTTCGGTTCATTTCGAAATCTATTCACTTGTTTAAAGATGCGTTTAATTGCGTATTCAAAATGAAAGTGAATAGATTTCAACTGATCATAATTAATTCCCTCTTCACCCCTGGAAAAGATGATGATGATGGAAAAGAAGATGATTGTAAATGAATAGAAATTAAGATGATGATGATGGAAAAGAAGATGATATGATTCTAAATGAATAGAAATTAATCGGCCAATAAGATGAAATTGACGCATGGCAAGTTTGCTTATTTCCAATTTAATTTGTATATGCAGTTTCTTGTACAGGTTATGTGCTCGTGCTTTTGTTGGTTGCTTAATATACACAGATTTACACCAGTTTATCGAATATCGGGATTGCAAACTGTACCATTTAACTCTACCATACAATTTAACATAACCTGATACATAAATATATAACCTTCTGGACTGGTCACTGCCAAAAAATTTACTTATCCGCATACGTGCGATATACAAACGAAAATGCGTTTTATTCCTAGTGATCAAATCAGTTTAAAGATAATCATTAATAATATGTTTTAGGGAGGTCTATTATGAAAGAATATAAGTGCGACACTAGACAAGAAAACGCGGGTCTGAGAGTGAGGTAGATTTGATCAACCGACGCGAGCATGATTACTACCAACCGCTGATTCTGTTTATAATACAAGCGCTTTTGGTACAACCAAACCAAACATAACCTTACAAGCGTTAGATGTCTGTAAGGTTAGGTAAGGTCTGTAAGCCCATCATGCCTTTATTCGTCAGTTTAAAAATTCCCGGAAAATTTGGTCAACAATTTGAAATCCTCAAGCATTTAAGGTAATCAAATGGACCTACACCAAAAGAGGACCCCACTACAACAAAAGAGCCGACCCGAAGCGGCGCATCTTAATATTATTTTCTCCTTGCATATGGTAATAACGCAACCTAGCTATGGTAATAACGCAGCCTTGCTGATGTTGTGGTATGTTGCTGTCTGAGTCACTTTGCTTTCCTGCCTTTCGTAATATGCCAACCAACTTTGATTGATAGCAATTTTCCCCTATGAGAGTCGATGAGTTCGATGCCTAGCCTTTCTCTGAAGTCTATGGTGCTTTGAGGAGGCTGTTGTACCACTTCTGTAGGCTGTAATGTGTCTACACCCTGGTAGTACGTAGTACCCTGGTTGTTCGGCAAACGCTACGCAGTCATAGTGTGTTCTCTGCAGTTTCGAATGCTACATCGCAGAATCTGCAGGTATTATCATTTTCTAATACATTTTAAAGTCGAGCCTTAGGTCCTTGGTTTGCAAGTATATCGACAGTTTCATTTACTTTGATTTCTTCATGTCCTGGCACCCATAGCAGACGTAAGGATTGCTTGCAGCTCCAAACCCTTTAGAATTTGCTTGTGATTGATTTAATCGCCCTTACTACCTGGCTGTCGTAGCAGATGTACACTATGGCTTTAGTGTGATTCCTTCGTATGCATTCTAGAGAGCATAGTTCAATGTCGTGTGTCTCCGTCTGAAATATGGTTGGTGTGTTACTCATGGCTTCCGATAGAGTGTTCTTTGGTCGAGACACATCTATGCCAACTCGACCATATGTTTTTGATCCATCAGTGTACCACATTGAAGAATTGTCTGAGAACTGCAGTATTTTCCCCTCAACGCTTTTGCGATCGTAGATGATCACTTTAATTGCATTGTTGAAGTGAAACGCAGTTGGCATACTGTCATGTCTAGGACAGCATGTCTAGGACACAGATTGATTGCACACATTGTTCTGAGCGTCTTAAGTTGGCCGTTTATCAAGCGATATTGATTTTGATTTGTCGGACTGTTTTAACATATGGTTACCTATACCTGCCTTTTTTTTCACAGCAAAGGAAATTGAGTTAAAATCTGCAACTGTTGAAAAGGCTGTAATTGACTTGATAAATAAATTTATGGATACTGTCACTCAACCTGATCTACAATCAGAAAAATACAATTGGATGGATCCCGAGAAAGCCGTGAAACCAGTGGGCTCATCATCCAAATTGTTGATGGGTGAAGATGCTGGTGAGTCTCTCACCACTAATACATCAATTGTTATGTAAGTAATGAAACATTTCAGCTTTTAAAGAAATAGACAGAAATCAACTCATAGATATATCTTCACTGCAAGGAGACTGCATCGAAATGTTTGCTCTCTTTAACATGAAAATTATTGACAGTTTGGTTAAGGCTACGAAGTTATCACTGGAAAGATTGAAGCGGCGAGCTACATCTTCAAGCATTGAAGATATGATGACAAGTGCACCACTGATGACAACTAATATGGAACTTCAAATACCATTAACCAGAATCAATCCAAACTTGGAAGAGATTCAAAGTTATTTTGCACAAGTATTAAACAATATCTTAGAGATGACTAAAGATATAACGATGTGGGGACAGAGAAATCTTAATAAAAAAGATACCAGAAAGCCTTCGTATATTAAGTTCGAAGATGATATGGTAGACAGCAAAAACTATTACAAAAGCGTGTCGGAGCATAAAGAAATTGTCAGGATGTTTATGGGACTTCAAGGAGCTATGTATATGCTTAAACCCGATGTTCTGAAATTGCTAGAGGTAGGCCTTCACTTTTTTTTAACAGTGGGGGAGGGGAATACCCACCACCGCCCCTCCAGACCATGATGGGTATCCTCAGTCTGGAGACTTCTTCCCTACATGAATTAATCAACAAACAGAACTATAGTAAACTCCTTCGCTCTTTTCGGTTTGGGACGTCGACTTGTACAGCCGAGAAAAATAAGAACTTAACATGACCGCAGCAAGCCCACACAAAACGTAAGTCGGAGATTTTCGGTCGTCGGATACCTACCTGCTAAACTCGTAAACCAAAGGGTTACTTTTGTTTCGTTTCGTTTTATTTTTCTGTATGTATGGACTGAAATCGAATTTCGTCTATACTTATATATGTTTCCGATATCAGAATTGATAAAAGTACATTGTAATATTTAATGCATTTTAAAATACACAGATTAATTCTTAATGTAAGTAGGTATACCAACAGTTTCAGTCGGTATACTGCCGTTATAGTTCTAAAGGTCGTATCTGCAAATTTGTTGAATATTGTGTAAAGCACAAGTCCTTGATCATCAGGGCGCCGCCGGCTGGCGTATGTCTAAAACACAACCAATCATTATAACCGGCGTAAATAATTTGTAAAAGATTTCTACATTTTTGCATGTAGCTGAAATTCTCATTAGTCCCGGGTTCTACTTTGCTGCGGATATGCCCTTTAGAACTGATACTACAGAGTTGTTCAGCATTTTAATCTAATTATAAAAATGTTTTTTGTCTATCAAAATTAAATTTTGATGTTCTATAATAGCATCCATACACATTTTCTTTTATGTTTGATATGTAATCGGAGGATTTACAATCCAATATGAACGATATCACATAAGAACAATATGCCGATAACGTTTTAAAAAATTATAAATTAAAATTTATTTAAATTTCAGTCTATATTTAGTTACTCAATTTATTATCATTAAATTGTTATTTACCTTAATAGATTAGATTAGATTAGAATTAATTTATTCCGAAAGAAATCTTGTTTTTCACAAATTGTACTACATTATATTTGGTAATTTAAACATACAGAATTTCTTCCAGGAACGGCCATTGACCGGGGTCTTTCAGCCTTGGTAGCTTCTGCTTATGTGTTAAAATTCATTTTCTTCTATTGAGTGTTGTTGAAATGCTGTATGGTTTCGTGTATGGTGGGGTTAGGATGGGTTGGGTTGAGTTGGGATAGGATTTCTTTGTAGGAACATATGGAGTAGTGCCGGGGGAAATTTTTGGAAATTTTAATTGAGAGGGTTTCAATTCTGGTGGTCATAGGGGTAATGTTGGTAGTTTGATACAGGAGTTCGTTGGATGGGGTATGGAGGGGGTTGTTGGGATGACGTAAGCGGGTGATGTTGCGGAGTGCACTCCTATCACCGACGTTTATGTTGTTCAGTGCCGCTCTGGGTAGATGGTTGAAGAGAAGGCATCCGTAGTCCATGATAGGACAACATATGGTTTTGTATATGTGAACCGCCACTTCCGTGCTGATTCCTCTATTCTTGAAGGTGAGGCTTCAAAAGTGTGCCGCTCTACTTCTGGCCATTAGTTTTCTTTGTTTGGTATGTCCACAAAACTTTAATTGCATGTCGGTAACGATGCCTAGTGTTGTTGAGGCGGATTAAGGGTGAGGTGTCGGGGATACTGTGAAATGGGATGAGGTATTGGGTTGTGCGAGTGGTGTTTTTTTATCCTCCAAGAGCGGGACCAGGAGACGATTTGGTCCAAGAGTGATTGAAGGTGGTTGACAGCTGCATCGAGGGAACGGGAATGTGAAATTATTGCTGTATTGCCAGCATTAAGGAGGGCCTACAGGTGGGGGTTAAAACTTGTGGATCGGGGTCAGATGTCATAACAGAAAATATTGTATAATAAAGGGGAAATGGGAGAACCTTGTGGGACACCTTGTTCAGGAGAAATTGGGTGAGAGAGGGATGTGCGGAATTAGATACGGGAGGTTCGGTAAGTGAAAGGAATTGTCAGATAATATTTATGATGAAGAATGGGACTTTGTCGAATGCTTTTTGGATGTCGAAGAACAGTACTGCCGAGCGTTGTTTGTTTTGATGTGCGGTCTGAAGGTTGGAGACAAGAACGGAGAAGTGTTTTGGCGGAACCCAAATTGGTAGGAAGGAATAAGTTGGTCTGTTTATGTCTGGAGGCGTGTTTTGACGAGGGATTCAATGAGTTTGCCAAGGACGGAGAGGAGGGCAATATGGCGGCAGTTGCAAGGGTCGTTGGAGTCGCCTTCTTTTTTGGAATGCACGAAATCACCGCCGTTTTCCATTCTGTTGGAAAGCATTTTTGTAGGAGACAGTAGTTGAAGAGTTGTACGATGTACTATCGTGGCCATATAGTATGTCCCCTCTTTTGACATCGATTTTCTCGCAAATCTTGGTGCGAAAAAATTTGAAAACATACTGATGCTGTCCTTGATGAATATGCTACAACTCATAAAAATTAGAAAGATGTATATGTTGGCGTTTTCCCGATTTTTTTAAATTAAGAAAATATGGCGCTGCTTTTGCCCCGTAAATTTCATTCGTTTAGCTTTAGCAATTAATTACTCCGGAAATAATCCGTAGATTTCCACGAATTAAATAGTAAAATCACCTGCGGAGTGCTAGCGTTCTATGTGCATTTTTGTAAAATGATTGGAGTAGTGGTTGACCCGCAAAAGGCTATATAATACAATGCCAGAAATTCCGTTATTAGAAGAGCTAGGATAATGAAGTATCGATCGTAGGCTACCTAATAAATCATACGTTTAAAGTGGTGCGGGGAAGGGAATCGTTAACGATGCTGTCGAGAGTGAGAGAACCGCGGACAGCTGATTATATCAATACACAAAAAGAACGCTAAGTTGATAGTAATAATTTTAACAGTATTACTAACAGAATTGAATTCTTAATTTTTGCAAAATTTTTATTATAATATGCGACCCGGTACGAGAGAAAATTTAATTTAATTTATATATATTTGAGTGAAAAAAGAAAAAAAACAAACGTCAAAAAATGAGCAACTGGTACGACAACCAAGTTGGTAGAAATGACTAAAGAATATGTATAACCAAATATATTTACCAATTTTTTTTCCTTTTTCTTTATTTAAATTCAAATCAATGTTCATCTCATCTTGATCTTCATTAGCTTTCAAAGTACTTTTGGCCGAATCGATAAATAAATAAATAATAAACAGTTGTGATCCGGTTTATACTCACCGTGCAATGTTACAACTAATACACTCCCAATTGATCGAAAAAAATGAGTGAAGTGACGATGATGGCCGATGGATGCACATACACGTGTGTCTGGTGCCAAAATATTCACTTGTTTCAATTCCATGCCATCTCTTTACAGAAAACTTAAAATGAAATGAAACAGAAGTGACCCTTCCGTTTTATGGCTTCAGCAGGTAGGTATACGACGACCGACAATCTCCGACCTACGCTTGGTGTAGGTTAGCTGCGGTCATGTTAAGTTCTTAGTTTCCTCGGCTGTACCATCTACCTATAATCCTACTATTGCAAGCTACCTAACTCTAATACATAAACTTATTTCTATAGCCATGTACTGTTCCCTTTATCCTAATGTCTATATGGCATGCAGTCTACCCAGCAGTTGATTGAAAGAACTTATGGCCATTACCTCCACCTCTCTGGGGGACTCCTTCTTTTACGTTCATGCGTGAGCACTGGTAGCTGCCCGGCGGTAACTCCCTTTTGCTGATGGCGTTGTTCCGGCAGCTTTCCTGTACCGGTCTCCGGCTAGATCTCTCCTCTTGAACTTCCAGGTTCTGCAGTCGCCGGATCATCAGGCATCCTTACATAATAAGGATTCAGAGGTCCTTACACATATCCTAGTCCGTTCGTTCTGTTCTCCTATCATAGATGGGTCTGCCATCCGGGCTTTCCTCAGTAGCTGAGTCTCCACCAATCGAACCACCGAATCCACCATGGCTCTGTCCAGCACTAGACGCTCTTTTAACAGTTTCTACAGTTTCTTTTTGGTGTTGGAGGCCAGAGGCTCTTGTCGTCTTCGTCCTTTGTTTTAAGGATCCCGGAGATTGTGCGGGATATCTCCTCCCACTGCCGATGTCCTTCCAGCTTATGGCGACCATGCTTTGCTTGTCAAGGTCCTCCTCGTACTGGAACGCCCGCCTGGCCACAGCCTAACTGTCGCAGCCAAAGAGGGTGTGACCGACGGTGTCTATCACCCCGCAGGGTAGGACTGTACTATCAAATCGTACTGTATTATACAATTTTTATTTAGAGCTATTTGAATTCGTACGCATACTTGTGGGCAGACAATAGGGAGGAACAAGTGCAAGAATTTGTCGACACTAATCCTCTTATTGTTGAGATACGCGAGAAGTTTCAAGAATATGAAGATAGAGCTCAAGCAATTCGCAATCTGCCAGAACAGCATAAGATTGGAGCTGTCACTATTCTAATGGGTTAGTCATTTGAATTATCGGACAAATCATTCGTATTTTATTAACTCTGAATTATAATATTTTATTATGCAGACAAATTTAAGCTAGCAATCTTGGTGGAATCTGATGCATGGAAGCACATATTAGGAAAGAGTTTAGGACTGAAGTACCGAGAGAAATTAATGCAAATGGTTGATTTTATTAAGCAGCAAGAGAAGGTTCTCGGAAAACCAATAACAGATTTAGACGATTGCAGGTAAGACTACTTATATGTTTGCTTATTTGATGAATATTTAGTCAAAAAAAATTCAAAAGTGGTTCTATTTCTGTATCGGAAATATTAGGTTGGTACCACTTCGATGAAACGCCAAGTTTAAAACTAATCAAATTCTGACAGATTTATATTTGTTCATTACACTATAGGTGTCATATGCCTACCAACGCTCAACGCTATACAGTTTTCTCAATTTAGCGTTTTTAGAATTTGACATAACGGGTGACATTCCTTATCAACAAACAATCAAACTGGTGATCTTAGTTTATTTTAAATTTGTAGTTTGTATTTTGCCGCACTAGAGGGGCGAAGATCCATAGCGGCACTCCACCCTCGAACGAAATCAGCTGTTTTCGGGTGTGACAGCACAAAATAGTATGTTATAATACAAGTTTTATAAGACAAAAATTGGCGCACGAGTAGTTTTGGGCACGACGAGCGTAGAGAGAAGTGCCCAAATGGAACGAGTGCGCCAATACGTCTTATAAAACGAGTGTTATATACTATTTTTTCTACTTTGCGACATTAAATTTACATACATTTCAAAACTTGCGGTTGTCATCTTACAATCTAGAGTAGTTTCATATTCAACAGTTGGTAGTAGTAGTAAAATTCACAAATACGACTGACGCGACCCAAGAGCAATTGAGATGTCAGCCTTATTTGACACTTCACGTCAATATCATCAATCTTGGAAAACTAAAAGTTACCAAATGTTTGTGACCTAGTGTTTTCATAACGACACCGAACCCGGTTCATAACGAACGCAAAGTAGAAAAAGTAAATAAAGTAGCAGAGAGTTATAAGCTTTGTTTGTTGGGTTCATTCTATATTGCTCAGGTTAGGGCAGAGTGACGTCACGAGCAGCTTAGAGTAAAGTCAAAGCAGAGTGCTTGGAGTAGAATTGATAGCATACAACCTGCACCCAACGAACGCCATTTGCTCTATGACAGTTGCAATATTAAATGCTTTGTTTGTTTGTAATGCAAATATAAGGTGCTTTCGATTAATACAATTTACCCAAGCAATTTGATATATTTTTTCTTTATATATGTAAATTTCAAATTATATTATATAGCAAAATTACATACAAATATACTTATTTACCTGCTATTACATAATTATACATTCCATTTTCAAAAACAATCTCACTAGATTCGTATACGAAAACGGTTGCTTTGAAATTCGCCATCTTTCACCTTTCTTAACGTCGTCTAACGTAACCTGCTGTAACTTTACTCTATCCTTACTCCTACTACCGCGCAGGGTCAAGAAAAACAGTTCTAAGCTGCTTAGGTTAAGGTGCCCGTAGTTGCTCGAATTCCAACGAACAGAGTGCAAATGCCCAATGAACGCTATATGCATACTCTAAGCCGCTCTAAGCTGCCCTGACTTACCCAATGAACAAAGCTAATGGAATCATATAAACCAAAATTAGTTAAAACACTGAACTATGTAACAGCTTACTTTGACAGTATTTGTTAACCTATAAACTCTAAATGAAAATGTTTAACGACATTTTGTCAAAGCAATATTATAGGTTATTATAGGGCTCACGAACATTCAGGAACAACGCTCCGAGTAGATGGAGCGCGCTCTAGTTGCTCCATTTCCGTTCAGAAATGCAAAAATTTCAAACAGTAGTTACTCCTTGACGTTCAGAAACGAAAGAGTAAACGGTCGGAGCGTGCTCGATTATACCATGTTCAGACTTGGTACAGGTGGACGAAAAGTGATGTATGGGTTATGTTTTAGGCAGGTTAGAGACAGGTGTCATCCATGTGATTGAGTGACGATGTCAGCACCGATTGTAAGTTGACGCAGGGTGACGTGACAACAATGGAAACCATTATTTTAATTGTTCTTTAAATATAAGAGAAAATGTTAATAATATCCTAAATAGTTTAGGAATGGCATTTGGTGAACACACATTTTGATTAAAGATCTAAGTATTGAACACTTAGGAAGTTCAGGAACAAACTAGAAAGATAAACACAATTAAAATAGTCACTTTTTAAAATTGTGATTGAAAACTTTAATTTTAAAAAGGGTACACCCGATAATTCTAGAAGAACCAAAATGATGTGTTTGATCTATTTACGAGACACACGGCGGAGTAACTAAGTAATTTAGCGCGAAACACAATATCGCTGTTTTGAAAAATAAACTGCTTCCGGGTTATGCCGTGTGTCAAGATTTGTAAATGCTGACGTTACGCGAACCATGTTGCTCGCTTCTTCAAGCTAATAAATACTGAAGACCTACCAAAAAAATATCCCTTATAATTATACTTAAATTTACGGCCCACTGCGCACATCTGGAGCTGCCGCTCCCATGTGCTATTCCACCTGACCGTGTTAGGATCGATTTCCAGACCCTACTAATGTCAGTACCGTCCTCGCGATTGATGTTGTCAGGATGTTTGTAAATTCGATGGCTTCTCTAATCAGCCTTCGATGACAATTACCCACCCTTGCCAACATCCTCACGTCATCGAATTTCATTGTGTGTCCCGACTCGTGGCAGTGTTGAGCAACAGCGGACTGTTGAATCTTGCGTAGGCGGGTGTCTCTACTGTGCTCCTTGACTCGACATTCGATACTTCGTTCTGTCTGTCCTACATAGCATGTTCCACACTCACATGTTATCTTGTATACCCCTTCGTTCTTCAGGAGTGGTGTGATATCCATTGGGTTAGGCAAAAGATCCTTTACCTTTACTGGTGCTCTGTACCTTACCGTGATAACCCGATTGCTTCAGTATTCTACCGATTCTTTCTGATACCCCACTTACGTATGGTAAGCAAGCGAACCCCTTTGACTCTTAATAATAAATCATTTATTGGCCAGAAGAAAAATAAAAACCAAACATACAATTGCGCAAATAATACATTACAGGCCAAAAGGGTAGCCTTCACTTGAATTAGATAAGCCAGAAGGAATATCCAGACCGGTGTTCTTCCTGGCACCCTGGGGTAGAAAAGAACATAATTAACTAAACAAATAACATACATAAGTCACAAAAAATTAATACCAAAAAATGACAGCATCACCGCTTAAGTCCACCTATTAAGTCTCCGCAACCAAACTAGCAAGCACCATTTGCTGGATATCAAGATCTTGTAGAAGAATATGACACTGTCCAATGTACGCCTCCTCAAGGTGTCCACCCAACCACTATTTTGCAGTTGTACCGATGTGTGACCGCTCCTGCGTTTCCCATAAATCAGTCGAATACAGGAGTACTGGATCTTCTATAAATGTCTGACATCCGTCAAGCGCAAGGACCCATCGTACACAGTGTCCATATAATTTAGGTTCGACAAAACCCAGGGATTCGCATAGATTCTTCTTGCAGGGGCGGTCCAGAACGTCTCTGTTAGTGTAAATTGTCTTCAGAGCTCGAAAGCTCCCTTTACTAATTCCGATCTATTACACTGAAACCGCAAGTCAGAGTCCATCTAAAGACCAAGATTGCGTACGCAGTTTGTGAAAGGGATTCGATCCACGCCCACAGCAATATTCAAATCACGCTCCGCAAGGACTCCTGCCTTCTTGGGTCCAAACAGAATTGCCTGCGTCTTAGTCGGGTTCAGAGCAAGTTGATGGTCTCTTGAAAATTCCGCGACAACAGATAGCATCCGGCACAACACATCTTGAGCCTTTCGAAGCTCAGAGGGCCCGAAGGAAATATACAATTGTGTATCGTCTGCATATTGGTGGTAGTGACATTCGTTGATCAGCTTGGATAGGTCCATTGTGTACAAAATATACATTAACGGGGAGAGAATGGCACCCTGTGGGACACCTCTGGTAATTGAATCGGGCTCTGATAGTTGGCCATTAAGGCGGACGCGCTGGGTTCTATCCGAGAGAAACGAGCGCAAAAGCTCTACAGCGGCGGCGTTCAATCCATGACACGACATAATCTCGATCAGGATCACGTGGTTAACGGAGTCAAAGGCCTTACTGTAGTCCACGAGCACCAAAGCCGTAACCCTACCACACCGTCTGTAGCCGTAACTATGTCGTCGGTGATATCAGTGAGCACCGTAGCGCAGCTATGAGAGGGATTGATCTGAAACCCGATTGCGGAAGCAATTGACACTCATCAATATACCATCGCAACTGACGCTCTAGCAGCCTCTCAAAGAGCTTTGAAAGTGTTGGCAAGATACTTATCGGCCGCAGATCACCGAAGGTCTTCAGAATGGGTTTCTTGGGAATCGGCGAAATCAGAGACTCCTTCCACGCAGAAGGAAAAACAGAGGCCGAAATACAAGAATTTATAATGTGTGCGATAAAGTCAAAAAAACATAAGTGGGCATAGACTTAGCATATGTAGGTTGAGTCCATCGGACCCAACAGCTTTTGATGGTAAAATCACACTTGCAGACCTCATTCGACGTCACTTCACGGAATGATCTCTCCTCGATGTCGCGTAACACGATGATTTCTATAACGGGAGATGATGGTCTCGCTGACAGGAGGAGGAGTAGCTGACGCAAACTGTGCTCTAATTGCTTCATGATATGATATGATATCAAGATGGCGAAACTCTCTCCAGAGCGCCACTCTGCATCCACAGGCGGATACACACCTCTAGCAAAAATAAACGATACCGTCTCAGCGCCGCATCCCTGGTCTTCATTATACATCGTATGTTGTATGTTATCCAGGGCGCTGGTGGAACAAACTCCCGGACCGGGGCATGACGATCGAACAAGTCCCGCACTCTCTCCATGAAAAACGTTACTTTCTGACTGGGGTCCTCCACATCGTAGATGTAGTGCCAATCAGTGTAAAAAAATCAAAATTATACTTGTCAAATTACTTGTAGGATCGTGCGCGGACTTTCGGACGGGGGATATCATCACATTGCAACTGAAATTCGACGTATATGTAGCTCGGTGGTCATACATATCGCTGCAATCAATAGTTCCAGAGTTACAGAGTGACCATCGTTGTTATTGTTTAAAAAGATGAGATCTAATAGTGTAGAGCAATTAGCAGTAATTCGAGTTGGTTCGCTTATAATCTGTGTAAGCTGGAAGGACTCTAACAATTCCATGAGTGCTACTGCGAAAGCTCCGTCCATGCGCATAAGATTTACGTTAAAGAGTCCCTAAGACAGGTGATAGTATCATACTTCAGTACCACCTCGCCAAGTACATCTCCAAATTCATCTAGAAATTGTTCCGAATCCCCACGGGGCGGTCTATAGACATTTATAAATGACCCCAACTGCGACGTTTACTCCACCGACAGTCACACTCATCCAAAGTTGCTCAAGATCGACCGCCGAGGATCTGACGATAACCCTAGCAGTCCAATGGTTCTTCACATAAAACGCCACGCCTCCACCCCTTTCGGTTCTATCGTAGCGTGTTAGGCAATGCGAGTCCATAGCCACCCGCGCGTCGGACAGCTCTTCGGTGAGCCACGTTTCGCTCAGCGCAATTACATCAAATTCGACAAGCGCAGAATTTTTTAAACCTGATGTTCAAATGACACATTTTTAAGGACATTCTTGGGTTCGAGCAAAATTACGCCATACTATAGTATATATACAAGACAATAAAAAAAGAAACTCAAGGTCACAGATGTGAAACAAAATACAAGTATACGAAAAGGTATAACTACATGTTCTAGTAGTTTTTGCTGGTGTTGCTTCTTAGTATCTTTCTGTCCCTCTGACTAGCTCCAGACAAAGGCAGCGCCATACGCTCAGAAACATTAAGCACCTGAGTTCTGCTGACATCAGCTATGTCGTCCAAAAAGGTTGGATTCCCAATCACTTCCAGATAGGACTACCTCGTCCCACCGACCTCCAGAAGTAAACCGCGAAGCGACGCCTGTACTCCCCTTGCACGCAAATCAGCTCTAACACCCAGCAAAACCTTCTTCTCCGCCAAGTCCTCCGGTGTAAGATCTCTATCCCTATCCACCACAATTCTGCCGGGATGGTCTTTTAATTTATGACAATTCTCGAGGACCTGTCTCCGAATCAAGCCCGATGAAAACTTGATAAAGGACGGGAGCGTTATTGTGGTCAGTGAGTTTATCTCTACCGTGTGGCCAAATCACAAAGGTATCATCAACATATCTGACCCAATGCTTGGGCTTGTAAGGATATGACCTAATGGATTTTCCTTCAAAGAATTCCATGAAGAAATTGGCGATTACCGGTGAAAGAGGAGATCCCATGGGAGCACACTCTACTTGCTCGTACATTGCTCCCGCCCACTTGTAATATGTTGGTGGAGAGACAATACTCCGAAGGCCTTCGACTGCCTCCTTAACCGGAACATCCGTAAAGGGTGATGTTACGTCGAAACTTACGAGTATATCCTGCGGGTCAATAACAACTTCCTTCAAAATCTGAATATAATGTTCAGAGTTCTTAACAAAAGCTGTAGTTTGTCCTCTAAACGGTTGGATGGTTTTCGACAAGTATTTTGCCAACAAATGGGTTGGGAGCCTATTGCGCTGACGATTGGTCTCAAACGTAAGTTATCCTTGTGGACCTTGGCAAACCGTAGATCCTCGGTGCCCTAGGGGCTTAAACAAAAAGGCTTCTTTGTTCCTGTTCGGGAATCGATGATGATTTAACCAATTCCTTCACACGCTTTCCTATCTTATCTGTTGGGTCCTTCGCAATTTTACGGTACGTATTTGGGCCCGTGAGATCGTTCATCTTCCGGTTGTAGTCCTCCTTGTTCAATATCACCGTTGCATTCCCTTTGTCCGCTGGTAGTACTGTGATATCCTTGTTGTCCTTGATGATCTTCAGAGAGCACTTCTCTTCTTTGGTAATATTGCTCTTCGGCGGAGTAGGTTTCCTAATTACCGTGGAAATGTCTTGACGAATGTCCTCTGCTTGTACACCTGGAATTTTGTACAATGCGGCTTCTACTTCCGTAACAATTTCTTCCTTAGGTATTCTTATCGGAGCGATTGCAAAAATGAATCCTTTGCCTAGGATCGACAACTCACCAGTGGAGACTTGGTGATTAGACATATTTGTAACTGCTTTGTCCACAGTAGTAGATTTGGCCACAACCTTCTTAGCCTGTAACTTAACAAACTTCTTCTTTTGAGATTCAGTTGCTTTGGCAAACTGGAACTCCGCCTTTCTTCATGTGGTGGAATCAAGCTTACTCAAATCTTCGGCTCACAAATCTATTTGCTAATTTGAGATGAAGTTTTAGCAATTTATCTGTTATGTCCTGTAAAGATCGGTACGTAAAATGTACCTTTTCACGTAATAAGACAGTCTCCGTTCTCGTCAAAATCTTCTTGGCGGCATCGGCAGTGGTGTTGATACGGTGCATGGTACGCAGGAATGTTGGTACCAAACTTTTGACCCTACACCTTCTCAAAAAAGCAAGATTGAATAACATCTTGCTTCGTCTTGTTCGTAAAGTGTCAAAATCCTATTTTGTCATTAATATATTTTTTGTAGATACACAATTTTAAGTAAACCTTTGCAATTTTTATTTATTTATTTACAGTATTATATAATTATTTTTAATCCTTCCAATATAATGAAACAATGACCAGCAATTAATAGATAAACCTATGACTAGAAAATTCCATTTTGATTAGTGAAACTTGAAAACATAATGTTGTCCAATAAAGTATTCACGGAATTTAATGCTAATAAGGCCCCAGCCATAGGCTCTTTATTCATATTTTACTTCTTGACGGACCGATGATTGTTTTGAAGATGACAGCCATATGACAGTTAAGTCAGTATTGTCAGGATTTTGACGCTCCCAAAGCGTTCAGGAAATAAAAATGCTAGAGCGCGCTCTGACTCGAAAAATTGGAAAAACACTCCGGATTAAACGTTCCAATAAAATTTCTAAAAGATAGACTAAAAAAGAACCTTTATGTACCACTGGCATTTACTAATATTTGTAATAAGCGAAACAATTTTTAAAAAAGTAAGAAGATAGAGAAATATAGGTGGGTGTGACTTTATATTTGAATATAATTAAAAAATACTTCTAAACAACATTTCCAAATAAAGTTTATCGATAACAATGAAAATAAAGGTACTTTACTCTTACCACAAATTCATATATTCTGAATCGCTAGGTATATGGCACCGAAATTTACATATTTGACGGTTGCCGTTTCGGTTTCATACACGCCGCCAACTTTTATAAAGAATAAGATTTTCTGAGAAATGGATAGTAATTTTTGTTTCCATATGATGTGGACTTTCCTGGACACACTGTATATGCAGTGGTCCTAACTACACCTATAATGGGCGTAATTTTTAATTTCTCAAGAAAAAGTCATTCTTTACAAAGACTTCTGGATGTTTTAAAAAGTCGAAAGCCATTGTTAATATTTTGATTTGGCATACAGGTTGGTTAGAAAACATGAAAATGTTAAATTGGCCGAAGAGTAAACTATCGTTTTTTTCGGAATTAGAACAAAAAAAGTCGTTTTATATTAAAATTTATGCCCAGATATCAAATTTCAATGTTGTATTCTAGACTTTCAATGTTGTATCCTAGAAAAACTATTATACGGACAGTACCTCACAGAGCATAATATTTTGCCATCTTGTCAGTCTGGCTTTAGGCGTGATTATAGTTGTGCCACTGCGTTGCTTAAGGTGACTGACGATATTTTAATAGCTACGGATGGCGGGAAGATTACCGCTCTTGTGCTTCTTGATTGTAGTAAGGCTTTTGATACTGTGGACCACCGTCAACTTATTTCATTCTTCAAAGCGCTGGCGTGGATTGCACTTCGTTGAACTGGCTAAGGAACCATCTTACTGATGGTAGTCAAGTTGTCAAAATTGATAGCGAATATTCAGCGAAACGTAGCGTCATTTGCGGTGTTCCACAGGGATCTATTCTGGGTCGTCTTTTGTCCTCTGTGTACACGTCGCAGCTTCTGAGAAACCTCGTGCACTGCAACGGCCATATGTATGCGGATGACACACAAATTTATATCAGTTTTAAGCCGGATGACTGTAATGTTGCAATAAGTAAGTTGAACGATGATCTTGAGCCAGTATCTCGATTATCGGCGGGACTATGTTTAAGGCTAAATCCGGCAAAATCTCAGCTATACTATTCGGCGCGCCGCGCTGGATTTCATCTATGTCTGCGGCATTACATGTAACCATTAATGGCATGGCTTTGTCCGTTAATAAAGTAGTAAAAAATTTGGGTGTCATCAAGGACAACTCATTTCGGTATAGGCAGCAGATCTGTGTTTATATCCGTCGCGCTTATGCAGGCCTGCGAACATTATTCCCTCATAGGCAAAGATTGCCCACCCATGTTAAGAGAACTCTGTGCGAATCTCTTGTGCTTTCACATTTTTCGACATCGAACTGATTAGTACCCATGTTCGACCGCTAGAGGCCGACGGAACGTAGCGAAGAGATCCCGCCGTCCCTCTGCCGCCCCGTGCGACAAATAGGGGCCCGCGCGACGATAGGCGAAGCCGCCGACCCCCTAATAAAGTCCCATTGTTTTGTTCCATTGTATCATGGCGCGATAAGTGTTGTTGACGCTGGTCGGATTCAGAGAGTGCAGAATAGCTGTTTGCGTTTCATTTACGGTATACCAAAGAACGAACGAATATCCCACAAACTCAAGGACGCGGGTTGGTTGAACATGTTTGACCGTAGACAATTGCAGTGCATGGTTTTCTACCACAAAGTAGTTACCACCGGTACGCAACCATATTTATGCAATAAGATCCGCTTCCGGTCGGACGTACATAATCTCAATACAAGATTCCGTGGCCGTATCTCACCTCCCTTACACAAGCTATCTCTGCTTCGGCGCTCTTTCTCTTGGCAAGTTTACACTGATGGTGACTTACCGGATTCAATTAAGTCTCTTACGCCTGGGTCTTTCAAAATTACATTATTTAGAACTTTTTATGATGTTGGTCGTTGATGGTCGATGGATGATATGTGCTTTTGTGTATAGAGTATGCCAATTTTTGTTAATTTTTATTAATGCTTATAATATGCTCCTAAAATGTTTTTTTTTCTCTGTTTAGCCATATGTATTTAAAAGCTATTTCTTTGTTATCCAATGCTTAGATATGAGCAGAGCCGCTACAATTGCGGATTTCTGGATCTCGCCCTTTAAATCTGATTTAATCTAATTAAATCTGAATAATTTGAATTTCTTTTGTAATTTTTCTTATTTGGTTTTGTTCCTTTGGTAATTTTTTCTTAATAAATACATTTACTATTATTATTCTAAGTTTTAAATTTGATTTATTTTTAACAAAGCAATTTAACAAAACATTACTCCACATGTTTCCCTCCTACAGCTAGACATTTTTCCAATCTTTTTCTAAACTCCCGATATACCAAATCAATTGTTTCTTCATTTATTTCGTCTACTGCTTCCCTAAGTTTTCATTTTAGAATGTCTACATTATCATGGAAATTATTCGCATACACCTTCTGTTGTAAACAACCCGACAGAAAAAAAAATCAAGCGGCGATAATCCCTTAGGACCGAATCGTCCAATCCACTTATTTGGAAAATGTCTGTTCAACCAATCCCTGACTTGATATGCGCTATGAGCAGGACAACTGTCGGCGTCATGTTGTTAGTGTAGTGAACACCTGAGCTGTAAGTTGATTTCGTCCAAAGTAGACAGCAAAAAAATTCTCCAACATATGAAAATAAGTGTTTTGGTTTACAGTACCGTCAAAAAGTATGGTCCAATTATTTTCTTGTAATAAATCCCACACCAAACATTCACTTTTTTATATTTTTGAGAATTGGTTGTAATACGGAAATTTGGATTTTCTTGAGACCAATATCAGCAAATCTGTGAACTAACTCCATTTGCGGTAAACGTCGCTTCGGCAGAGAAAATAATTTTTCTGTAGAAAAATCTATCGACCATAATTCATTCTCACATTAATAGGCAAAATCCTAATCGATGAGCATCATCTCCTTCTACTAAAGTGTGTATAAGTACTGGTTTATACGGATGAAATCTTTGATTTGAAGAGATCCTTTGCAGGTGGCTTTTACTGATGATGAAGTCTCGAGATCTTTGCCTCAACAACTTTTTTGGGCAAGTGTTTACGGGATCAATAGCTAACATAGCTCCTGCATCATCTTCGCTATTTCGTTGTTTTTCTTGATATTTTTCACGTCTCCTGTTGCATGAATTTTTTTAACCAATTCACGAACACAATTCACAGAAACGTACCTCAGGGTATTTTCTGTTAAAAACTTTAATAGCACGGCGGTCCGATACCTCACCTATGCTGTAATAAAGAACTAAACAAACCCTTTAATTTTTTTTTAATTGTAAAAAAAACAAAAAAACGGTTAAGTTTGATATTTGAGCATAAAATTAATTCAAACTAACTTTTACCTATAACATTATTGATCTAACATTTTTTTATGTAATTTTGCACAACTGCTAGTAGACCAGGCAATAGAGATTCTTGCGTGACAAAAATACTAGCAGAAAGCCGACGATCCCAGATCACGTGGAACGCTCCGTAGATGTATTGTGATGTGTTTCCTACTCGCAAATATCATTTTTTTAATTTGTTATAAACAAAAAACCTCAAAAATCGTGTTTTTTACGTTTTTCGCTTGTAACAACAAAACCTACGGAGCAATCTTCATGGTTTCAATAGACGAATTGTAGAGAACTAAAAGACGAAAAAAATGAACCCTGCATGGACTCGATTGAATTAATATTAACGCAGGAAGTTCGGAAAATAGGAAAAAAATATGCGTTTCTTCAAAAATTCATGCCTCCGCCATTTTCGATGTTGTAGCGGAGGCTTTTCGCGCGAAAGTAGCGATTGATCGGTGGACAACCTAGGCGTTGTCCCATGATTAGTTTTTGCACAATTCCGATTTGAATCTTTGTTTCGGCGAGCCTGGATGCGTCGGTGTTAGTACGATTTTAATTTTTTTACTTATTTTGAAAGTAGAAGTATTGTGCTGCAAAACGTCTATTCTGATTTTTCATTAAAATGTTCCGAGCTAGGTGAAAAATGCTTGCAAACATAACCGAAAACTGCCGCGCGCTCAAGCGCGGTCGAGTATTGAGGGTAAGCGGCCGACGACGCGGGGAAGCTTGTATTAGGGTACGCACAGAAAGAAAGCAGGTTTCTTGCTTACTGGTAACAGGCGCTTATAAGCGCCGGTAATTGACACATATAATGTTATGTGACCGCACATAGACAATACAAAAAAGACAAGTCGCATTGCAATAGAAATGTTGTGCAAAAAAAATGGGAGGAAGTGGCTGCAGAAATGAATAGCGACGGTATGTAGATATATTGTATTTACATGTAATAATAACATTTGCATATTGTACTTAAGTATAATAATAACATTTACATGATGATACACTAATATTTATAGGTTAAAGGGTTGTGAGAAAAAAATGTGGTAAAAATGTCCCTTATATTTCTGGCGGAGTGTGTTGGTCTTCCAGTAGGTGCTCTAGCGACAGTTTCTCTTCTTGGCGTAATTTCAACTTCAGTTAGATGTCTTTCACATCCTTCTTGGTCTAAAATAGTATTATGCAACAAACAAGCGCATTTAATAATATTGTCTGCCACTGTCACATCAGTTTCGATAGCTTTGGATAATATACGCCACTTAGAGTAAAGAATGCCAAAAGTACATTCAATTGTCTTTCTTGCTCTAGACAATCTGTTATTAAAACATTCTTGCGCAAAGGGTAAATTCTGTCCACCAAAAGGTTTAAGTAAAAAATCCATAAGTGGGTATGCGTCATCTCCTAGCAGAACATAAGGGGCCTTTACGTTGGTACCAGGTAAAGTAGTGGGGTCTGGAATTTCTAGTTGCTTTGTGGTAAGTAATCTGTAGAAATCTGAAGACTGAAAAGTACCGCCATCACTTTGTTTGCCATATCCACCTACGTCGATAGCAATGAGTTTGTAGTTAGCATCAACGACTCCTTGCAATACAACAGAGAAATATTTACGCGACCAGTTTACAGTAGAGTATGGAAAAATACCAGTGTCGCGCTCTGGGGATGGTAATGATGATAGCTCGTACAAACCGAAATGGCCCTATTTTCATCTGTTGTTGTTTTTAAAAGACGTGGTTAAAGCCAGAACCCCAAGTGGCAATTGCACGCACATTGATACTGCACAAACACCCGTAGAATTAATTCCTGAAGACACTCAGGACGCCAGTGGTGACAAGACGGAAGTAGATAATAATGCCCACATATTATCTTCAGTCAACATTACCCAAACAAAATCAGCTAACAAACGAAAACGAAAGGACGCACTTTCGTGGAATGACGAACTGTTAAAGATTGAAAAGCAAAAAGTGCAGTACCTGCAAGAAAAATCTGAACGGTCCCATCAGAAAGGAGACCCAGATGACGACCATTTTTTCAAGAGTTTGCTTCCGCACGTCCAGAAAATTCCACCTCACAAGAAAATGGCATTCAGAGGACGTGTGCAGGAACTTGTTGATGAATATGCGTACAAAGACTGCACTTCTGCGGTGTCATCTCACACTTCTCTTCATACTCTGTGATCATTCGTTGTCCGATTACTCTCTGCCATATGCTCCTTCATTCTCAACGACTACATACAATTCTGCACCGTCTACATACATTCCTGCACCGTCTACAGATATTAACATTATAACGGAGGCATTCAAGATTTAGTTGCGAGTTTACTTTATCATATAAATTGTACATTGTATCTATATTGCATATACCAATGTATATTGTGTTTATTGTTTTATATCTCCTTTAATAACAATAAATATTTGAGTTACTTAAGCTAATAAATAACATATTTAACTTACCTAATAGTAACCACCAATCTTTCTTCAGGAAGGATGGGCTGGTTATGCGAGTTGCACCAGGTTTTGGTCAACTGTACTTCAATTTTTTGTAATATATAGGTGAAAGTTCTAAAAGTCATCCTCATATATTGAAAAAATCTATCATCATGTTGTTTCAACTCTTGAAATAAATGATGATATTCACCATACGTTCTTCTCTCGCGATTAATGGGATGTACACCTTGTTTTTTTCGTTGCATCCGTAATAATACACTATCCATTAAAAAAAAGTCTTCGTCCGATGAAGAACTCGACATGTTACTTTTACGGGAAACTACTACGAACTGGCAGATTTACCCGTAGTTTATAGGCGTTACTGTGTGCTCCCTAGCAGAATGTAGGCGCCTATATTCAGCGCCGACATTCGGCGCTAGTTTGCCTGCTTTCTTTCTGTGCGTACCTTTACTATAGATACGCGCTTCCCCGCGTCGATCGCCTACCCCCACTGCTTGACCGGTTTGGAACGCGCAGCAGTTTTCGATCATGTTTGCAAGTATTTTTCACCTATTTCGCAACACTTTAACACAATAGGCGTTTTATAGCACAATACTTCTACTTTCGAAATACGTATAAAAATTTAAATCGGACCACCTCCGACGCATCCAGGCTTGCCGAAACATATTGCATAAAAATATTCAAATCTTAACTGTGCAAAAACTTATCATCGGACGACGCCTGGGTTGTCTGCACTCAAAGTACCCATCTTTTGCTACTTTCACGCGAAACGCTTCCGCTACTAGTTTGAAAACGGCGGAGTTATGAATTTTTGAAGAAAACGTAGATTGTTCCGGTTTTTCCAATTTCCTCCGTTAATATTACTTCAATCAAGTCTGTGCGGGGTTTATTTTTTTTTTACTTTTCATTCTCTACAATTCGTCTGTTGCAAGCATCAAGGATGCTCTATCGGTTCAGATTTACAAGATAAAAACGGAAAAAAACACGAGTTTTTGGTTTATTAGAAATTAAGAAATGATATTTTCGAGTAGGAAAGAGATCACAATACATCTACGGGCTGTTCCACGTGACCTGGAACCGTCGGCTTCCTGCTAGTATTTTTGTCACGAACTCAGTCATTTTCTGCTCTATTGCCTGGTCTATAGTAGCAATAAAAATCTTAATTTGTAGGAATGCAATGGCATGCCTTCAACTTATTCGAGAAAATTTTATTGAAATGGACCTGGACTTAGGTCTGATGGAAGAAGCTTATTCGACATTTGCTAAATTTAAAATCGATGTCGCGAAAGAGGACATTGAGAGAATGGATACACTTCGGTTCAATTTCAATAATATGCTCAACAACGCAAAAATTGTCCAAGAAAATATATGTACTGTACAAGGGCCTTTGCTAGATGAACTAAAATCTGGAGTTGCAGAGTTTGCAAGAGAAGTCGAGCAGTTTGACGAAGACTTTGACGCTAATGGTCCAATGATACCTGGTCTCGCAGCAAGAGAGGCGAGTGAACGAGTGTTGTTATTTCAAGCCAGATTCGATGAGCTATGGAGACGTTTTGAGATGTATAGTAGTGGAGAGAGGTTATTTGGCTTGGAAGTCAATGATTATCCAATTCTTCACAAAAGAAAGAAAGAATTTAATCTATTAAATAAATTATATGGATTATATATAACAGTGAATCATAGTATTGATGGTTACTTTGATCTCTTGTGGGGCGATGTTGACACAGAAGTCATTACTACGGAACTTGCTGACTTTCAGAATCGGTGAGTTATGTTGAATAAAATGAACATTTTATAATGGTTCCCTCATAGCTGTCGAAAACTACCGAAAGGAATGAAAGATTGGCCTGCATACATGGATTTAAAGAAAAAAATTGACGACTTCAATGAAACATGTCCACTGCTCGAATTAATGGCCAACAAAGTAGAATAAGGGTGTGCTTAATTCATTTGTTTAATTAACTTATTTTTTGATAGGCAATGAAAGACCGACATTGGAAACGCATGGAGAAATTAACTGGGTACTCATTTGACGTGGAATCGCCGACGTTTACTCTTAGGAGTGTTATGGAGGCACCTTTGTTGAAGTATAAGGATGATGTTGAGGTATTGTATAATGAACATTTCAACTTTATTTTCATATAGGTATTAATAGTTATTTAACGAACAACTATATTAAAAATAGCGATTAATGATCGAACGCACGAGCGATTAGTGAATGCGTTAATTATCGATATCATTAATTGCTGTTCAATTTTCGAGTTGGTTGCATTTTGTCGTCGATCGTATTCGTGCGGCGACGTCTATAAGATTTTCTTCAATGTCAGTTCAGGTTATATGACAATTTATGTCTTTTTACACACAGTTCTGAACAACGGAATGTTTTTATTAGATGTTTTGTTTTACGTATGTTCGATTGGTTATATAATATAATGCAGTCATTTGATTGGCTATGGTGCATTAATAGAGCTGTTTAATAACTGATTTTGAATTCTCTAAATATATTCATAAATAAACAATCGCTGGAAAATAATTACAATAATTCAATATAATATATTTTGGTTAATAAGTATAATATATTCCAATTAGGGCAATTTTTAGAACCATAGTTACAGATGTAACCTTGTATTCTTTTTTATACCGCCGTTAATAATATACTATAATTGCAGCATCCTGTGGAAAACTAACTTCTACATGTATCGTTATTTTTTCACGGGTAGCCAATGGCCACACCCCGATTATTGGATAGAAAACATATTTCCGATTACAATGATACCAAATACTTGATATTTTGTTGAAATTCTTAGCGTACAGGCGGTGTTAGAAGCAACGAAATCGAAAAAAATATAATAATAATCTTTATTTGTCGTAAGATCTTACAAAGACAATAGTCAAAATGCACTTTTAATTTAAATATACAAATAGTTAAAAGTATACCCTTGGACAAAAAAAAACAGAACTGGATACAATTTTACTTTCAAAAGACTACGGAGTCAAAGATAATGGATTCAAGCGGTCACATTTTAAAATAACACGATTAGCAATCAAAACAATTACACATCACTCACAGCGGTCAATAATTCACTGACAGAATAAAAGGAATGGTCAATTAAGTAACGCTTAACTGCAGCACAATACATCTTTAAACCGGTCAGCTTCAGAATCCGGGAGGGCAACGCATTATAAATTTTGATCATCATGTAATGCGGCCCTCTTTCAAAGACCGACGAGGTATGATGGGGAACAGCAAGGCGCGAGGTGTTCCGTGTCTGCATGAATCGCGATATAATAATAATAATAATAATCCACGCCTTAACATCCCCCAACTGCTTTCGCCACTACGGGGGCATCGGCAGGCCCGAATTATCATTATTATGGCCAGCGTCTGTGGCACGTCTTAAGTTGTTTGGCTTTCAGCATTCGCCGTGGAGTAAAGGAAAACCACAGAAAAACCTTTACTCTGAAAGCAGGGCGTGGGGTTCGAACCCGCGTCCTCCAGACTGATAGCCAAGCGCGTTACCACTCGGCCACAGTCTGGCTTATCACCTTTTTTTCTGAAATTGGTGTATGTTTCGTCTGCAATAAGAAACCAGCCTGTACACATATAGACATGGCAGAGTCAAAATATTGAATGTCTTATAAAGCGGTCTGCATGTATCCCTATATCCTTTGCGTAGCATACACCGCACCGACCTCTTTTCCTGCCGAAATAACACAGCCAAATGGGGGGAAGAACTCCACTAAACGATTCCGTAGGACAGAGCGGACTCTACGCAGGCAAAATAGTAATTCCTTAAAACATTCAACTCTACAGCATCCCTCAGCTTAAACAAAGAGTAATACAAGCGGGACAGTTAGAGTGGACATCCGAAGTGTGTCTCTCCCAGCGCAAATTACTCTGCAGCCACACTCCAAGAAAGTTGACGGCGCTGCTCAACGGTATAGAACCACGAGGTGGCCTGACAAGAACCGTTCACAAATCGTTCGTGAATATCAAAAATAGTAGCGGACCCAGAATTGATCCCTGTGGCACCCCCGACTGCAAAACGCACGAAAGGGAACTCCGTGTACCGCCGACGGACACTGTCTGTTGTCTGCCCTCCAGATACGACTCCGAGAGACTCGGCGCAACGCCCCTCACCCCAGAAGAACGCAACTTGGATAATAAGATCTTGTGATCACGGTATCGAAGGCGCTGGAGAGGTCGAAAACTATTGTCGCAACGGAATGGCGCTGATCCATACAACAGAGAGTCCTTGACATTGCATCAAACAGCGCACGCTCACAAGAGGACTTTGGCAAAAAACCATACTGGCTGGATGATAAAATCCCGTGAAGCGAGAAAAAGGAATACAGCCAGTTATGTAAGATCCTTTCAAATACTTGAGAATGCTGAAAGAATTGAAATAGGGCGATAGTTGTCAATGTTAGTTTTTGGGCCTTTTTATGAACATGAAATAGGATAGCAGGTTTGAGTTTTTCGGGAAAAGTTCGTTCGGAAAACATCAGATTGACCAAATATGTAAGAACCGGAACTATTAGCTCACCCGATATTTTCATGATGTAGGCAGGCAAACAATCGTTACCCGACGAAAACTTGGGCTGTATCGACGCAGAACCCTTTTGATTTCATCTCTGGTGGCCGGGAACAAGAAAATGGACGATTCAACACCCACGCGTCCCACACCCAAGGAAGCCACCGACCCGCAATCGGCCACCCCATGCGCATTTGGGCCGTAAAACATAGTGTGGAACATACTGGCCAGCACCTTGGGATAGTCGACGCAAGCGTCATCCTCCCGACCAGTCAATCTTATTACTGTGTTGCTTTCGCTGGACGTCTGTTTTTTTTTATAATGTTCCAGACTGTCTTTGACTTGTTTTTTGATGAAATTACTCTACAATTATTGTGCTATCGCTTTGCATCTCGTATAGTTTGCCTCAGTGCAAGTTTTGTTAAGCGGTAATGGTCCTATAGATCAGGTTGATTAATTAGTCTGCACATGGAATGTTTATTCCTTAAATTGATGGACATAGCACGTATGGTTTCGTTATACTATAGATATTTGAGAGATCTACGAGCGCACACCTTTTTCAATGGAAAACTCCTTTCAAAATAGAACTTAAAAATGTTATAAAAAACCTCATATTTCCCGGTGCCATCGCCCGCACCACAATACACGTCGTCCCATGACTCCCGCGACAAATCATACCTAAACGAATCAATGTCACAATTCCTAAATAGTCGCCTATGCGCCTCTCCAATCTGGGCGGATACAGAAAATTTAACTCTGCACATTAGCATTGAATAATAACTTACAATGAACGGCAAAGCCTATGTGTTATTAAAAACAGTCTATGTTCGGCCGCCTTGTGGCGACCTCTTCAATTCGTGCGCGGCCGAAGTTGGTACTAATTACTAACACGTACACGTTGTGAAGTCAGCTGGCTAGTTTGCTACGTCGCGTGTGTAGGCCACGGTTGGTCTTAAAAGACGCCCAGCCCCCAGCAAGTAGAAATAAGAGTTATGATCATTTGAATGCGGAGGGAAAGTTAACAATGATTTTTTTTATTTTCCTTTAATAACCGATAATTCTTTCCGATTGATTTATCTATAGCATTTAAAAATAAAAAAAAATTATGTGGCCAGGCACATGACTATCATATAATATATAAAATTAATAGCTGCATGAGAATCTATTTGATTGGGATCAGTCGTGTCTGCATTAAAATAAAACTAGTTAGCCAGGATTTGACAGATAAATAATTAAATAAATAAATAATTCCTTTATTAACATAAAACATTATGAAACACCTTGATTTTCCACGAATATCCAGGTACCACGAACCACGAATAATCGTTACCTGCGCACTTATGCAGTCGGAGGTTGCACCGGCCACTCGGGGAGAGGGGCGTGGGAGAAAACGACTCACTCTACAACAAGATGTTTCGGAGAAGGGCGCCACACAATCTGAACCTCGCTTGTTGACTGCTCACTCGATTGCGAAAGCTGGCTGAAAAATAATAGTGCGACACAGGGGCAGAGAAAGACCAAAGCTCGCCTAGATTCAATTTATTGTTCGCCGGCACACTGGATATAAAAAAAATATAGACAAATTATAAACCTGGAAAAATATCACAGTAGGGTACCAGGAGGCTGGTCAGTCACTGTAATCACTACAGGACTCTAGAAATTACATCGTAATAAAATAATAATACCAGTACAATAGACTACAAATATACCGTGGTCAAATGCCAACGCTTTGGCAAACGCTTGTACCGCCAATAACCTGAAATCGAAAACAAAAATCCGGAAAAATATTTGCGCACCCGGATAAAACCTGTTGTTGGCCAACCACGAAGTTCGACGAGTGTACCGCAAACGTTGGGATAGAATTCCCCCGGAATAAACTAATGAAATAAAATAATTGCAATGGCGTTGGTAAATTGACAACACGTAAACTGGTACCGCTGTCCTAAGACCGAGCGATCAATCAAATTTAAAGTTAAAATCAAAATATGAAATGAATAAATGCTAAATTAAATTCCCACACACTACTTGTGGCCAAACAAAAGCGATAAGCGCTGGATAATTATAAATATATATCTAAATAAAAGAATAGTAACGACTGGGTACGTAACCTCAAACCAGTTACCCAGTCTCCAATATAAACAAACAACAATAAACAATTAACGGCGAAAGTTAGGTTATGCCGAGGCAAATCCTCGACAAGCTAACGACAAACGAACGTAACCCGAAGATTCACTGGACCGGCGACGTAGGGCACGGTCACCCTTCGAGGATAGAAAATATAAACCAAACCTTGGTCTCCGCAGGTAGGTGTGTCTTCAGTGCGAGGGAGCAAACCCGCAGTATTTACTAGGGTATCCCGTCTTAATCCATCGCTGCAGTTCCCACGAGGATTGGACTGACCAAGCTGCGGTGGCAAGATAACCGCCAAAGACTGCGGAATAATTGCGGAAAGCCTCCGTTGCAGCACCAAGTCGATCCACGAGTCCACTTCCCAACGGTATGATCCAGCTTCCGTACCTAACCTCAACGTATCTTCCGTAGAACCAGGAACACGGTATATCAGTGTTCTTCACCGAAGCTCCCACGTACACAGGAATCCTCCACAGGTTACCACGTTCATCACCCAGACGCAAGACAGAAACAAAGATGGAAGGATGCAGCCTAAAATATCCCCAGCAATAAAAATCGGGTCCACATAATAAAGAAAACAAGCTTAGACTTACCCTCCAGGTAGGGTTGAGGGCTATAGATAATCCACAGAAAGTTGTGCTATTAAATCCGTACTCAAGACGATTAGTTTTTAACCAACAACAATAGCTCGCCACCGACACGTTGTGAAGTGAATAAATCCGCCTCCCGGCGAGGTTCTGCACCGTACGCCGTCTTCCACCGGCTACACACTCCAACAGCCGAACCACAGGTCAACTTCACAACGAAACACACTTCTAGGATTTTTTTTTTTTTGATGCAGGCCAAGGAACCGACAGCAGTTTCTTTAGCACCCAAGAAAAGATGATTTAGGGCGGCTGAAGTCGTCCTATATATAGCCGTCCGCACCCCCACTACGAGACCCGAAATCTCGCAAAAGAATAATTAGGACGTAATTAAAGGAACGGAACCCGTCATTAGATAGCAAAAAATCAATAAGATGCGCACATCACCGGGTCGGTCGGGAAGATCTGAACGGTCAATTTCCAGAAATCAAGCGGTTTACGAGAAAAGTACGTTCTACGTCACAGGGTGCAAAAACTGGACAATACGCATTATCACTGCAAATGCTCAAACCCGCAGGAATTTCCACGCCTGGCCCATCAATCGACAGTAGAATTTTTCCCCGTTACAATGATGTAATTTCTATTCCCAAACTCCTTTTAATTACTGAGATAAGCAATTAAATCCAGAAAATCTGCAACGCCATCCAACGGTGAAGAGCCGAACGAAACCCAACAGTTGAACCTGAGACCAAGGAGAAATCCAACAGATGGCGCTCCACAAACGTCACACCTGATTCAATGCACTGATTAAAATTCGCCAAACACTTAAATCAAAACCGCGGCGTAACAATTATTAGATGCAACAAAATAATTTTATATTTAGGGCGGAGATCAGCACACTTGTTTCTAAATTGCCTTGGTCTTCCACTCAACCCCTTACGCAAACTAGAACTAAGACATAGTTGTACCAATAATATAACAATAATTCCGAGAACGTATCAGTGTCTAATTACACGTAATTTCAGCAAAATCAACTCAACAAAACATCGCACATGCCCATAAAAAATTAAAATTAAAACAGTCCCCCCTGTTGAGCAAATAGATAACACTTCACCTCTCCCCCAAAACTGTTTAACGATAGTTTTTTCATATCTTCCCTGAGACCCATTGTATATGTGACTGACCTGTTAACACATTGACTGCCAACTACGAGATAACTCGTAGGATTTCTATTGAAATATCTCCTAAGTGGCAGTCAACGTGTTAAGAGAATGACCGTTTATACAGCTCAGCACGATGGGCAGGTGGAGCAAACAACCCCCTGAATCTTAAATTAAGGTTATGCACATCCGTGCTACGGCGTATCATCCGCAGGAGGTATTTCGGGATCCCCTTGGATAGCAACTTATGACATAATATTACTGCATGAAACACCCCAGTGTTATCCATGTTTAACCACCCAAGTCGCCCAGCCCATTCGATACATGATCATACTTCGTCAAACCAAAAACAAACAGAACACATGCAGTTTGGATACGCTGAACACGCTGCCTATCCGACGCCGTCAGGCAAGGACCGTACACGGTATCACAATATGAGATCTTTTTACTCTTGACAGTAGATATAGTGATATATTGTCCGAACATCAGCATGTGACACTACCGGTACTGTCAAGAGACTGAAAAATTGAAAAATCCTGGATCACTATATAGCATTACATCAATGCAGATGCGACCGATCTCGGTCAATAGGAAAGAGCACTCTGGTTCAAAATCCAAGTAGAGTCAAAACTTCGGGAGTTAATATACGGATGTACAGTTGCCTGGTGTCACTTCTTGTGTCTGCGATCTCCGTGGCACCATCCTTCATGGCCTAGAGGACTTGCAGAATCTCGTCAAGGTGCTTATTTATAATATTTATGGGCTTCACTGCTTCCACCCTTGCACTCCGTCTAGTTGTAGACTCCTATTTTACAACTGTGAGCACTGCGATTTTCAGCTGCGTGTACACCAACCTGTATGACTTGTATGATTATCGCAGTTCACGAAAACTGCCAGATTGTTCTTCTCGATGATCTTTTGTTGAACATCACTTATGTGTCCCGCCATCGAAGCAGCGTTGTCATAACATTGTGGCCGGCAATTCTGCAGGTCCATACCATATTTCTCCAATTGGCTGGAGATGGTCCCAAGTAAGCTCTCAGCGTCTATCAGACTTATCTGGATAAAGCCTAGGAAGGATTCCACAGCGCGTACCGGTTTCTTCTCAAAATCCACGTCCACAGACCGCACTACTTCTGAAACTTGCTCACGATATGCTTGATCAGGAGTCGAATCAAACATGAGACCAAAGTACTTCGCTTGACGTATTTTCTTGAATATATTTTCACGAACAGTCAACGCCATCAAATGGATAAACTCGTTCTCTATGGTTGCTAAAATATACGATGTCTGAAGAGGCCTTAAGAGTCAGTAAAAGTCGGCACTCGATTTTTTTTAGGTTGCTTAAAAATTATGCGCAGTCGAGCGGGCGCCACGACGCCCTTTCGGCTGCGGCGCCCAGGGCGCGTGCCTTGTCTGCCCTACCCTAGATACGCCACTGATTGCTCTCAATATTTACATTATCGGAGAAATCTTTAAAATGAACTCGCTGCATCTTTGTCTGTCAAATAGAATTGCCCGCGCAACGCTTCTCTGTCACTCTCACCACTCGCGCAGAAAATTTAACATCTTAAATCTACGCAACCATGAATTCCAAACTTTTTGATACGGCAACCTAATACCGGTGGATTAGGAATAAAATAACCTTTCATTTGATCTGAAATTCGATAAAATAACTTATGAGGGTATTATTAACGCTTACTTACCTGTTTATACCTGGCAACTCCAAAGTTGCGCAGAGGGCAACCTTTATTTTTCCAATTCCTTGGGGTATATTCTCTGAGCTGATGAGCGACTTCAATAAATAACAAATCGGAGTAAATGATCAAATAAATTTAATTAAAGTTTCTATTGTTTAACATCATCGGCACGTAATTTAGCTAGGCAACCTATTTGTGATGTATCAATGTATGCCCGGATTAATCACTTGGTCCATAACATATACATTGGTTAGCATATATTCTTTATTATCATTAAATAACAGATGACGGTATATATTTCTTATACCGGCTCTCGCACTATAAACAACATCTTCAAGTAAAGTTGATAATAATGAAGTCATACCAGGTGTCATAGTCTCTTGCCTTTAGTTTAGTAGTTATTTTGGTTTATAAATGTGAGATTTGTTCAGTTGTTGTATGTTATATGCTGTTGATTTACTGCATTGGGAGTGAGAAGCAATTTGTCAAGCCGAAGTCGTTCTACCGCTTGCAACACTAGTAAACTTGCTTCTTTATTTTCGGCGACATATATTTAGTGGTGTTTCTTAAAGAGATTTTCAACAGACCTAGTCTGCTTGAATTTTCTGATTGGACAATTCAAGACGTTCTAGGACTAGAACGTCTTGAATGGTTGTTCGGGTGTATTTCCTTGAAAATATCAGCAACATCGACATAATCGATTGCTGTAGATGGATAACTACTACTGTAAACATATCCAAAGTCATTAATATTAATTGAATAAAAGGTACGTCACACTCGTGTATTAATTATTGTATGAACTATTACTATTATCTACAGGGTGAAATATCAACTTTGTGCATCAAGAAAACGAGTAATTGTGCGAGAGTTCTAAATGAACATTAGCTATTATACCAAAATAATAAAAATGTAAAAAATGCATTGAAATTTATAAAAAATAGATTTAAACAAACCTTTTAGTATCACTGGCATTGACTAACATTTGTCATAAAAGTAAGAATTAAAATAAAGATAAAAGAACAATTTCAAGATAGGTGCTGTGACTTTATATGTAAATATAATGTTTACTCCTAAACAACATTTCCAAATAAAGTTTATCGATAATAATGAAAATAAAGGTACTTTACTCTCATCACAAATTCATATATTCTGAATCTGTCAGTATATGGCACCGAAATTTAGATACTTGACTGCTAGACCTGGCAATAAAGCAAAAAACTTCGTGATAAAAATAGTATCAGGAAGCCGACGGTCCCAGGTCACATGGTACAGTCCGTAGATATATTGTGATCTGTTTTCGACTCGCAAATATCATTACTTAATTTGGTATTAACCAAAAACTTTCAAATTCGGTAAAATTGTTTTTTTTTTTCGTTTTTCGTTTGTAAAAGCTGAACCAATGGAGCAATCTTGATGGTTTTAACACACCAATTGTAGATAATGAAAAGACGAAAAAAACAAACCCTACAGGGACTTGTCGATCGCATTGAAATTAACGGAGGAAGTAGTATCGCAGGCTTTTCGCGACAAAGTAGCGGTTGATGGGCACTTTGATAAGATATTTATTAAACCCATCCTTGGACAGTACAGAGTTGCATTTTACATTACACATTCAAAACACAAAAAAAGCTAGAAACAATAGTTAAACTTACGCTAATCACAGTAGAACTACCAAAATCATTCGGACACAATAAATCTCATGTATGTATAATTACATTTCACAACATTAAAATCAGTGCCAATCATATACAAGGAACTCGTCCAGTGAATAAAATGCGTCAGCCCGAAATACTCTCTTTAGTTCACATCGAAATGCACCTATTGACGTTATATTGCGTATGCGCGTGGGAAGCAAGTTGTAACAGAACTTGGCCATGTAGAACAATGAGTTCCTGCAGGGGGCCGATGTTGCTCAGCCCAGGCGTAGTCCGATGAATGGTTTTTGCACAATTGCGATTTGAATTTTTGTATGCAATATGGTTCGGCGAGCTTCGATGCTTCGGAGGTGGTCCGATTTTAGTTTTTTAAACGTATTTCGTCAACCATGAGCTATAAAACCGTAAAACTTGCGAGAATCAAAATACTGCTTTAGGAACATATTTTATACAGTTTAAGGTTTCAAAGTATGAATAAAAAAATATATTTTCCAACCGATTGATTACATGAGAACCTTCCCTTAATTAAACAAAATGGCGGTATGATGCATTGCATCAAACCCCGGTCGTTGTTTTTTTTTGTGAATAAAAAGTCCTCTACAAATATTCGGGCGCGGAAAGTTGGAAATGTACTAATTTTGTTTGTAGGATATTTGCATCAGTGCAGTAAAAGAGAAAGATATTGAAAGCAAACTGAAGCAAGTAATTTCTGACTGGGCAGTAGTCGAACTACAATTTTCAGCATTTAAGAATAGAGGAGAACTTCTTTTAAAAGGAGCAGAAACTGGAGACATCATAGCAGCATTAGAAGATAGTTTGATGATTTTAAATTCATTACTCAGCAACAGGTAATAAGAGCGCTATAATAATTCTATGGTTTGTAATTTGTTTGTAATGTGCAGGTACAATGCTCCATTTAAGAAAGATATTCAAACATGGGTCAGTAAATTAGTAAACACGTCAGAGATTTTAGAAAAATGGCTTCAAGTACAAAACTTGTGGATATATCTGGAAGCGGTATTTGTTGGAGGCGACATTGCCAAACAGTTACCTGCAGAAGCGAAGCGGTTTAATGTAACGTATTTTATGTATTAAGTATAATGGCCCCAACTCCGCATTAAAATAGTTAATGGAATCTTCCGTTTGGTTACTTGAAACCTACGTCAGTTGCATTGCAACTGATAACTCTGTTCAGGTTAAGTGGATAGTTACCGGTGGATCACCACGGCAAGAACAAAGTTATTGCATGGCACGTCGTAATACTGAGTTTTTAGCATGGTTTTTACTTATAGCATCGATAACTGCATCGTTTTCGTAACTTTGATGGTGCACAGGTACAGTCGGGCCAAAATTAAAAAATAAAATAAAATTATTAGAATATAGCTATTTAATTGTACCATTCTTTCATTGCTAACTTCACATAAATATGTATGAGATTCTATAGATTGAGAGCGGTCGTGTCTGCATTAAAATAAAATAGTTAGCCAGGATTTCACAGATATTTTGATTCTATGGACAGTACGTATTGTCAAAACCAACAGTGTTTGACACTACCTACTGTCATTACTATGAAAGTTTCTGTCAAATCCTGGCTTTAATGCAAACACGATCTCGATAAAATAGAACTTGCTCAGACAGCTAAACTATTAGACTGCTTACACACGTAGACGCTGTATGCGAAATTCTGCATCCGTGATACGGAATTCGGATGAGATGCGACGCAAATACTGCTGGATACTGTATGCGAGGCGGCCATATTTGATGACAGCTGTCTTGTGTCATTTGCGACTACAGTGCCGTGCGCGATAAATATAGATGTGGGGTAATGCAAAATGTTTTGAAGGCTTGCAAAGAAGAAAAATAAAACAAAAGGAGAACCATGTGGGTTCATTCAATAGTAAAAGTACGATGAATGAATGTCAATGAAGTCATTTGATCAGCTGTATTGCGAGAAATTTGCGTAAGGAGGACACCGTAAGCCACTACCACATTAGTCACACGTGACGTGTTAACTCGTGTTTACACGTCAGAGCATAATCACGTGACGTGATAACTCGTATTGTTACGTCACGTCACAAGAAAATTACCGCCACCTTCTTCACACCTGACGTGTTAACACGTCACGGTACAACAAAATTCCGGCTACCATATTCACACCTGACGTCTTAACTCGTGTCAACACGAGATAACTCGTCAGGTCATCATGATGTGTAAACACGTCACGTGTCAGTGAGATGAGACGTGACAACACTAGTTAACACGTCACGAGTGAATAATGTGTCTGCAGCCTTGTGCAAAAAAGAATACCACCGAAAAAACTATAGTCGATGACGTTGAGGTCGAACATAAACCGCTCCATTGTAAGATCCTCGCATGGGGACACTTTTTACCAAAGTAATGCACCCACTGCCTACCCTTACCCCATCTCCACACGCCTATGCTATGATTGACACCTTCGCGCGGCAGTATGCGCGTCTGAACGGCTCCATATACTGCAATGTAAAATCGGTATCTCGTCACGGATTCCGCAGCAGGCGGGTGAAAAGTTGAAATTCGTAAATTCAGTATCGCGACGCTGTATCCGTCGCGCGTCGCCGTGTGAAAGGCTCCATTTGAACACATGTATTAGCTGAATCTCAGACGCGCGCGTCTCGCATACAGCGTCTACGTGTGTAAGCAGTCTTAATGTTACCAAAAAATGTCATAGGCATAAATTATTCAAAATTTCCTCTATTTTAAAAAATAAAATAAATAAAATAACTTTATTGTATCAAAAATACAAAGGGTAAGCACAACACCGAAGTGATATAAAGTACTACCAAACGAAATAATAAAAAACAGGAAAAAATACGGTACAAAAAAATCATAGAAAATTTAAACAAAACATCTAAAAAATATTTAGAACATATCTTCGCACAAAATTACGCCCGATAGAAGCGCCTTCTTCAAAGGTTCGATGGTGGTTTCTCGACTTCGGAAGCCGATGGTGCTGAGGGTGTTGTTTACAACAAAGGCAGCGAGGTAGGAGAAAGACCTCCTGAAGGATGCTGCCCTGTGTTCTGGAACCGTCGCTGTCGTGGCAACCCGACGAAGCTCTCGGGCATGTGCTTCAATCCGCAGCTGTATTTTCTCGGCCAGATAGGGCGGCTGATGGTCCACAGCAGCCGAGCGCACCACGCCGACATAGTGGAGGAAGCGACGCTCACCCATTCGCAGACAGCGATGCTCTCGAAATACCCCGGTCTTATGCTGACGTCGGGGGCAACCAACGGCAAACGCCATACAGCTGTACTGGATACTCCGCAGTCGTCGCTTACTGGCCTGTGTGAGGAAGGACCCATAAACAACATCTGCGTAGTCCAGGCGTAGTCCAGGCACTTTAGTTGGTAGAATAGCCTTGAATTGGTAGAGCAGCTTTAACTTCGCGTAAGCACCCCGACACAACCGATCAACGTGACCATTAAAAGAGAGATTACTGTCCATTAATTTACTATTTTGACGAAATTTCAGAAATGACGGCTCGTTTGCAAAATCCTTACAAAATGCTTAGAGGAAACATCCAGTTCCTCTGAATCTTTTCGAACCAAAAGCTTTTCAGCACTAAGTTTGGCCATGACACTTTTAATTATCAACTTTCGTCCCGATACCTTTAGTAGTTACTCCGGAATCGTCGCCACAAAAATCGGGTACACACATCCACATACACACAGATATTTTTTTGTACCTTGGTCAAAAACGTTCAGGGGACCCAAAAATACCTATTTCCGCTAAAATCTATTTTCTTTCGGCACGATTACAATACTTTATCATACTATGCAAATGAAGCAACAATTAATGCGCTCAAAAGACGAGTCTCAAATTGATATTTAATGTTTCATTAAATTTCCAGATAATGCCTACAAATGACTTTTATATTTATGCAAATTTTATTTTGTTAGGTTTAATTTTTCGGTTTGATGCAAGGTGAAGCTTGTTTTACACCTATGCAACTTTACAAATTTTATGCTTTTAAGCGTAACTGCACCGCTGCCACTTACATTTTAAGCGTAACTTTAGTTACACTTAAAGGTTAAGTTTTCTGCACCGTCAATAAAGTGAAGCTTAAAATCGCTAAGCGATAAAATCGCTTATTTTAAGCCGAAGATTGAGTTCTGCGTATCTGCCACTTATCGAATAACGAAGTCATGTTTATAAACATTTTCGGTTCTGTTACCTTATATATGACAACAAATCGGAAAATTGATGAATGCCTATAATATGATGAAGTTTAGAAAATGTTGAAATATGATGTAATAGACAATGATGTAGGTACTATAGATAGAGCTGAAATAGTTATGTTCGGGTGTATCTAGGAATTATAGCAGTACCATTAGTGTAGTAGGTCTGGGCGATGCCGGATTTATAAAATAGATTAACCAAAAAGACTGCATAATTTGTTATGAACATGACCTTGTATTAAATTATAATTTTCAAATCAATAAATAAATCCACCAACAAATCGGTTATAATAGTACACAATGATCTTAAATGATTGAAATTGTTGGGCTCAACAGACCATACAGTCCAACACACTAATTATTTCATGAATCAAATTGTTAAAACAATCAATCATTTTCGAATTTATAATTCAATACAACAATGTAAATTAACAAATACAAGAATATCTTTATTAATTTAACTCAAATTTTGTCTTAACATTAATATAGCAATAAAAAACTAACATATTAAACAATATCTCAGTTGTATCAATCGCTGAAATTGAGCAGTCTTATCGTGTGAAACTAAAACTAGTACCAAAATATCTCGCGAGTGCGTAGACGAACGGTGCAGCAGAAATTCATATCTTGCCCTATGCCGAGCTTGACATTAAACATAAACATTAAATGTCAGCGGTGCAGTTGGGCGTATTAGTGACTTTATCTTTTAATAACTGTAGTTACTAAGATAGCAGCAGCCAGCTACCATTACCATGGCATAACCATACCCACGGAGCTAATATGGAGTGCTTTGGAAGTATATCTATATATGTTTTGCATTTGGACCAACTTAAGATAGCGCCACCACAATTTTACAACGTTAGAATTACCTTGGTAATGAACTAAAATGTGCGATTGTCAATACAAACACGGCAAACTATTAAATTAGCTAGTGCAATAATTGATATTATATCATATTTTAATGGAATATTGAATATAAATATTTTATTCATTTTTTTAATTGTTAAGTTTAATTTGAAATATATTTTTCTAATAACGACAATAACTTAAAAAATTAATTAATTAATAGTAACTTGATATATGGTAGTACAGAATTAGAGAGGAGATAAGATCCAGCAGACATCGGTGACATGGATCAGCGGCGACGATAATCTGAATTTTCAGGATGAATTCATACCTAAACTTATTTTTTCGTGTTACCGTGTTACGGCCTAGTGACAGTAACACAAACATGAAGTTCAGAATTGCATTCAGGCTGTAAATTCCGATTATCGTCACCGCTCATCCACCGGTAACTTACCGGTATATCACCGGTGAGTCTGCTGGAAATTCCCATTGATATTAATTGAAAGTGCTTGTAAACTTACAACTACATACATAGCACACATGTTTATATACTCTTAAAAACGATTAGCAACAAACAGAAGATATGTCCGAAATGCAGAATTACTTTCGGGCTGTTGTTAGCAACATGTAGCTGAAGAACAAAAGGTAAGGTTCGCATTTTTTAACGATTTTAGTGGTATGTTGATATTGTGTTTATTGTAGACGCTGTGATGAGATGTTTCTTCAAAGGTCTTAATTGAAACACAAAATAAGAAACGGATGAAGTGAGCAAGAAACCAAAATTTATGTCTCGGTGCTGTCCAGTTCAAATAATGGACTGAAAAAGATAATAGACTCTCTGAAGAAGATAACGATAATTTTCTATGAATGTACGCCAAAATTCATACTGGATAACTCCACACTAAATAGAGCAGTGTCTAGAACTGTAATCGAGAATTGTAGAAATTGTTCAGTTTCCTCTAGGGAATCTAGGAACTACGAACTAGAAATCTGACTGGAATGTTGCACCATTTCCAGTTTCCCATTTGTGGAATTTCTGGATGGACCAGAATGTTGGGATTTATTGTTTTCGTGAGAGATTGTACGATATTGTACGAGATTGTTCCTATATTTTTGTCTATTTATTACGTAAGCTACAAGGTATAAAGTAGTCTTAAATGTTTAAAGGAGTCTGTGAATCAGCTACTTATGAAATACATTACTAATAGTAATATAGTTTACAATAGTAGTTTACTATGTACATCAGCGATTGCTTTTTCATCAATTTACAATGAAGCAAATCCTAGTAATATTTGTGTGGTTTAGATCAACTTTCCCCTACCTAAATTGAATGATATTGAATGAAAAATAGGTAGACATAGTGTTAGCGGGCATCGAAATATGAAAGATAACTTCCACATGCTTTCTCTTTCTGGTTAGAAAAGCGGTCAAGAAATTCATTAATCACCCCAAAAAACTATTATATTCCGCCATCATGTATGATGAACTTGATAAAAGAAAAATGCACATTGAAAAGACAATGGCAACGAACAAGGGACCCGCAATTAAAACAAAGAGTTAATCGACTGACACACTATCAGCAATGAACTGGAACAGAACCGCATAGAAAGTTACAACAATCTTATTTCATCCTTTTAATCCAAAGATACGGGCATGTGGAAACCAACAAGGAAGATCCTTAAAAAATATGAAAATATTCCCATCCTACGGAAAAACAACGAACCCATTACTTCCAACAAAGGAAAGGTCGCCCTCTTTGCTGATTACTTGGAAGATACATTTATCCCCCATATAGACAATCAACACACAAGTTTCACTGCCTCCATCCAACAATACAACGAGTCACACCTACCATTAAGCAACTTATGCGACGACCTAACCTCTCCCGATGAACTCCATGGTATTATAAAAACGCTCCCAACCGAAAAAGCTCCTGGCCTCAACCTGATAACCAACATCGTCCTAAAACATATCCCCAACCAAACTATTGAGCAGATTTCTTCCATCTACAACTCGTGTCTGTAAATTGGGTATTTCCCAAACTTTTGGAAAAAACGGAGGTGCTCATGTTTGTAAAATCCGGAAAAAACAAAAATGACAATCGAAGATACAGACCTATAAGCTTGCTACCAACACTAGCAAAGACGTTTGAAAAAATTATTTATTATCGCCCACAGGAAAAAATTGATGAATCCAACAGTATCCGAAATATCCAGTTCTGCTTTCGACGTGGTCACTCCACGATTTGTGGAGGGATTTGTGTGAGAGAGGATTTGAAAATAAACATTACACTACAGCTAGCTTCCTTGACGTAAGCTTCTCATTCCTCCAAAATCGTAGTTTTTTGGTCCGAATCAATGGATGTGCATCATCAACAAGAGAAATCAAAGCAGGAGTCCTACAGCGAAGTATCCTATCACCCATCCGCTATAACATCATCATGCACGATATCCCGGTGAAAGATGGAGAAACAATTGGTATGTATGCTGACGACATGATAATCACAACGCAGCACGAAGATCTTGAAGAAGAAATCGAACAAATTCAAACCATAATCGATAGAATAACTCAATGACTATCCACATGGTGTGTACATCTGAATACGAGCAAGTGTGAAACCAAAATCTTCACACTGAGGAAAATCCGAAACCCAGATACTATACGAATCAACGACGTAGAGATCACGTGGAACCGCTCCAATCAAGCAATAAAATATCTTGGTGTACAGCTTGACCAGCGCCTAACCTGGAGTTTACATATCAACACCAAACTCACACTATGTTACCACCGACTAGAACTGTATCCCCTAATAAACCAAAAATCCGCCCTATGACCTAAATGCACAATTTTACTCTATAAAGCACTATAAAGCCATGGTATGTTCGAAACGAGCAAATAAGTAGATACCTCAACGTGGAAACGATCGCAGACTTTATTCACAGAACAACAAAGAAATTCTACTCAAACCTCCATCAATGCACCAGTGTAGCGGAACATGAACTCGGAAAGAAAAGGACCCATGTACGACTAAAAACAAGACTACCACAAGATCTCATATCCTCGGATGACGAGGGGTGAATCTCGAATTAATCTTCACCGGGCGATTAATTAGATAATTTTTATTTGACTATTAAAACTATGCGAAACAAAATACTTTGTTGGTCTAGTTATCTTCTTAATAAAAAAAAGAACTGTAATCGATAATTGTAGAAATTGTTCAGTTTCTCCAGGGAATCTAGGAACTACGAACCAGAAATCTGATAGGAATGTCGCGCCATTTCCAGTTTCCTGTTTGTGGAATTTCTGAATGGACCAGAATGGTGGGATTTATTGTTTTCGTGAGAGATTATACGACTGCCTGTTTACGTTAGACTTTTTCTATATTTTTATGAAGGGGTCTACGTAAACTACAAGGTATAACATAGTCCTAAATGATTAAAGGAGTCTGTGAAACAGCTACTTTTGAAATACATTTCTAATGGTAATATAATCCTAGTAATATTTGTGTGGTTTAGATCAACTTTCTCCTACCTAAAATGAATGATAATAAATAAAAAATAGGTAGACATTGTGTTAGCGCGCATCGAAAGATGAAAGATAACGTCCAAATGGTTTTTCTGGCTCGTTGCTCATAGTAAGCAAAAAAATAGCTGGTACTAATAGTATATGAATTTCAAAACAATTGTTTTAATTACCGTACTATGTTGCTATTAGTAATCGCGTTGTTGATCGAATGTTACTTCCGAACCATTGTATTTAATGCTAGAACGTAAACAGTGACGTAAGTTGGCACTGACGCAAGTTAAGGTAATAAAATGGATTGTCAATATTAATTACTTTGATACGGAAATGGGCCCAATATTTGCTTTTTGTTATTCTAAAATATTGTTAGGGAATTGATAAATCTTGGGTAAAAATAATGGGACGTGCCCATGAAATACCTAACGCTGTTGAATGCTGCACTGGAGACGAAACAATGGGGCAATTGCTGCCACATCTTCTAGAACAACTAGAAACTTGTCAAAAGAGTTTGACTGGATACTTGGAGTCTAAGCGGTTATGCTTCCCAAGATTCTTCTTTATATCGGATCCAGTACTTTTGGAAATTTTGGGTCAAAGCTCAGATCCTCAGTCGATTCAACCGCATCTACTGAGTTTATTCGATGCTGTGTATAGGGTTTGCATTACTAGACTACTACCTATTGATGTATTTTCTTATTATAACTTTCTTGGTAAGGTTGAATTTGATCAAAATGAACCTGACAAAATTGTGGGCATGTTGGCAACAGTAGGAGAAAGGACAGTATTTGAAAAGCCAGTTCATTGTCAGGGCGGCGTAGAGATTTGGTTGAATTCTCTATTGACCGCTGTTAAAGACACTGTTAAGAATGTTATTGCTGCAATGGCTCAATGCCTTAATGATCCCGAATATGATTTTATCAAAGGCTTTGTAGGATTTTGTGGTCAGGTATTTATTCAATTGATTCACATTCACTTTAATCAATTGATTTATTTAAGGCTGGTTTAATAGGAGTACAGCTGCTGTGGACAAAAGAAGCAGAGTATGCTATTCGAAAATCACGCACAGATAGACTTATTATGAAAAATACAAATCAAAGATTTCTAGATTTATTAAACAATTTAATCGACCTAACCACGAAAGATTTAAGTGTTATGGATAGAACGAGATTTGAAACAATGGTTACAATACATGTTCATCAACGGTATAAATATCTCGGTATAAGAAATTAATATTACGGAATATTACCATTTTTTAGTGATATATTTGATGATATTGTTAAACTAAAGATTAGGAATCCCAACGATTTTGAATGGCAGAAACAAGCAAGATTTTATTATTATGAAGAAAATGATGATGTTATCGTCAGGATTACAGACGTAATATTTGCTTATCAAAATGAATACCTTGGCATCACTGAACGTCTAGCTATTACACCTTTGACTGATCGCTGTTACATTACATTGGCCCAGGCAATTTGTTCGTGCAACACTGCGTTTTACGAAGTCAAGTTTTATTTTTTTTTGTTGAAATCTATTTGCAGGGATGAACATGGGTGGTGCTCCAGCGGGTCCCGCTGGAACTGGAAAAACCGAAACTACTAAGGATATGGGAAGAGCACTTGGAAAACTGGTAGTTGTGTTTAATTGTTCCGATCAAATGGATTTCAGAGGCCTTGGAAGGATATTTAAGGTAATTATTGTCATTCGTCGACTCTCATCATAATTATGCAATCGCAGGGTTTAGCTCAATCGGGAACGTGGGGGTGTTTTGATGAATTCAATAGAATAGAATTACCTGTGTTATCTGTCGCGGCACAACAAATTTACATTGTATTAACTGCCAGGAAGGAGAGAAAGCCGTTCTTTATATTCAGGTAGAATCAATTCAATGTCTTACCTCGACGTACAATGTTACATTTTGTCTTAGCGATGGAGATACAGTTACAATGAATATTGAATTCGGCCTTTTCTTGACAATGAATCCCGGGTATGCAGGCAGGCAAGAGCTACCAGAAAACCTAAAAATTCAGTTTAGATCTGTCGCCATGATGGTACCCGATCGACAAATTATTATTCGAGTAAAAGCGGCTTCTTGTGGATTTAAAGAAAATGTAATACTATCAAGAAAGTTTTATACATTATATAAACTTTGCGAAGAACAGTTGTCCAAGCAGGTCCATTACGATTTTGGACTAAGAAATATATTATCAGTATTGAGAACATTAGGAGCACAAAAGAGAAGTAACCCCACTGATACTGAAGAGACAATTGTGATGAGAGTTTTAAGGTAAGGCAAGTCGCATAATGCTTTAACATTTATCAACCGGCCATTATTCCTCATCTAATTTTTTAAAACAATTTTATCACAGATGATACTTTGACGCACGCACACGCACACGCACACGCACACGCACACGCACCCGCACGCGCACGCGCACACGCACACGCACACGCACACGCACACACACACACACACACACACACACACACACACACACACACACACACACACACACACACACACACACACACGTAAACTGAGTATTGTGTGTTTCTAAGGCTCGCATTAATAGACGCTACTTATGTGATAATTTCACGTGAAATCAGTGTTGAGAAGAAGCCGTACGGATTATTAATAGCATCTCAAGTAGCTATGGCAACGTATAAACATCCATATTAGCTTATAAAACCTGCACATCAATTATGGTAACACACTTTTCAAAACTCTTTCATTCAAAAGTGTGTGACCTAAATACTACAGACCTCTGGCAGAAGTGACAGCCGTGCACAGTTCCCTTGCAGTGGACGACCCCGGCGGCGGCGTGCATATTCGCAGAACTCATAAGAATGTATTCATATTGTGACATTTATGAAGTGGCAACCCCTTTGTGGGTAGTCAATTTATGTCTTTGCATCTCAAATGGGGCTATAGCGGAGATGGTAGCTTCCCCGAGGGGATAAATACGCTGCACAACTGTTTAAGTAGTCAGTTTATTCTCTGTAGTTTACATTGGTATCGTTCTTAATAACTGCTTAAGAACTGCTTAATGACTACTTAATGACTGCTTAGTAACTGCTTAATAACTAACTGTATACAAAATGGTTTCAATCCTTTATAGTGGTTCTCCAAGGTATTGGGACGTAGCCGACCCTCCCGGTGTCGATTTGTTTCTTGTTATAGCGTTGCACACTCCTAGAACAAGGTTCCCAAAACACAAACTAACCTCGCGACTGATTATGTTTAATGCTCCGGATACCCTATGTGACATTCCCCTTTCTACAAAAAAGGCATTGCCCTCAATGTCAGTGACAATGAGATAACTGATGCAACAAACTGCGCCACCAAGAAGCTCGGACGCCCCCCTCCTTTGACGTCTGGGAACACACAATAAAAGAGATGAGTACATGTACATTAAAAAAAATACAACCTATTATCCTAACTCTGAAAAATACAACGTATCCTATTAAAAACAAAAACATACATTACTATATAACACAATATTTATTATTTCTATACTTTTATTTCTATACTTCCGGAAGATTTACATAAACTATCTAATACATTAATGCATTTATCACTCTCTTATGACTGTTTCATCATTTTACTCTTATGTAGACTTATTTCACGTGAATCTCTATTTCTTTAATCTACTTTATTTACTCATAATTATCTAATTATATTCAATAGATCCGTATCATTTCATAGCCGCCCAGGCATGAAGCTAACCGTATGTACCAAAATCTAAACTGATGCTGCAATCTCAGCATCTTCGTGATCATTGTCCGCCAGTTTCTTCTTTTTAAATCAGGAGCAGATTTTATTTAAATACATACTACCAAGTCCAAAATACTTAAATCAAAATTATCAAAATTTGTTTTGTTTTTTAATGGTCAAACATAATTTGTTATTTTAAAATTTAGACTAATTTTTTTTATTGGAATCACAATAGTTTACTGTTTGGCATTTGTTATGCTACATTGCGATTAGTTTACTAACAATTTGAAAACTTCCTCTGTTTAGCCTAGCACCGCAGCTGTACTGCTTACGTAGCATTTTATTTATTTAATGACCGCACTAGGTTGCCGACTTCTCTGGTATTTTGTTGTCTAAGCTGAAACTTACACGAAATCAATGACTCTTTGTTTTTAGCAATAATACTGTTATTAAAAGAAAAGAAAAAATGTAATTTTTTAGTTCCACTTTTAAACTCGCCTGTAATATGGCTTTAGTCTTTCTACATGGACAATGTCATAACGCGTTGATCTACCTTTAATTACCTTTATCTCGTAATTGACATCATTAATTCTTCTAATAACTGTATATGGCCCGTGCCATCGAAGTAACAATTTTTCTGATTTTCCTACTTTTCGATCGGGCGTATAGATCATTACTTGATCACCTACGTTAAACCTTACTTGCTTTCTCCCCTTATCGTACCTATTCTTTTGTCTAACTTGTTGATTATTAACGCGTTCCGTAGCGTTTTCCCTTATTTCCCTAATTTTTCTTAGATAATCCTCTACTAATTGGTCCTGTGGATTATCATTGACATTTAGCGCGACGTCTGCGGGTAAAGCTGCCTCTCGTCCGTATACAAGAAGAAACGGTGATTCTTTTGTTGTCTCTTGCTTTGCGGTATTATATGCAAACGTCACTAAGGAAACATAGCTGCTCCAATCTTTCTGATTAGTTGCTGTATACATCGATAACATATTTGCTATTGTTCCGTTGAAATGTTCTGTCAGTCCATTAGTTTGTGGGTGGTAAGCTGTTGTTACTACTGGATGAGTTCCTATAGCATTTATTAATTCAGAAATAACGTTTGCTGTAAAACATTTACCTCTATCAGTAAAAATTTTCTTTGGACATCCATGTGACTTATAATGTTTTCCATTAAAAACTTGGCTACTTCTATAGCTTTTCCTGAGGGTATTGCCTTTGCTTCTGCCCATTTTGTCGCATAGTCCACTGCTGCTATAATAAATGTATTTCCGTCCTCTGATTTTGGAAAAGGACCTAAAAGATCCATCCCGATCATCTCAAATGGTTTTCCTATTTTAATCGGCTGTAAGTGCCCTGCTGGAGCTCGTATTGGTCTTTTCCTCTGTTGGCAAGATACCTATACATGATTTTACATAGTCTTCCACTTGCGTATGCATTCCTTCCCAAAAGTATCGATCTTTGATTTTTCCAAATGTTTTTGCAAAACCAAGATGCCCGCCTGAAATCGGATCGTCATGTGCACAAAGCAGTATTTCCTTCTTCAGCTGTTCTGGTACAACTATTATCTTCGTTGGTCCTAGTGGTGTAAAATGTTTCTTGTATAAGATACCGTTGTCCAAAATGTAATTTCTCGTTTTTCTAGCTGTTTTTCTATCTGCCTGGTCTGGATTTTCAATAGCGTCTATTATTTCTGAAATAGACTGGTCTGTGGCTTGGAGTGCTGAAATGTCATCGACAGTAAGTGGTAAAACAGGAATTTCCAATTTGTTTTCATTTGGTTCTTGCGGGATTTCTGGAAAGACTATCAGCATCTAGGTGTTTCTTTCCGCTTTTATGAACTACTTCGTAGCTAAAATCTTAATTATCCAACGTGCTAATCGAGATGAAGGGTTGTCGTGTTTGTGCAACCAACATAATGCATGATGATCGGTAACTACGCGAAAATCTGCACCCCATAGATAATTTCGGAAGCGAATAATGCTCCAAAAAATTCCCAATAATTCTTTCTCTGTTGTATTATACCTTATCTCAGGGCTTGACAATCTTCTTGATGCATTTGCTATTGGATATGTCTCATTTTTGTCCGCAAGAGAACTGCTCCTAAACCGACCTTGCTAGCATCTGTATGGAGTTCTATAGGTAAACCTGGTTTAAAGTAACGTAAAACTGGATAATTTATTAACCGTTCCTTAAGTTTCTCGAAAGATTGTTGTTCTATATCACCCCATTTAAATTTTGTGTCCTTACGGGTTAGTAAAGTCAAAGGACGTGCTATTTCCGCAAAATTTCTTATAAACTTGCGATAATAGTTCGCTAAACCAATAAAAGATTGAACATTCTTAATCGTTTTAGGACATGGGAATTCTGTGACTGCCTTCATCTTATCTGGATCTGGAGATATTCCATTTGTGGATGCTACATGACCTAAAATCTTAACTTCTTGTTGCGCGAAATTACATTTACTTGGCTTTAACTTTAAATTTGCATTTCTAAATCTATCAAATACGTCTTTTAAATTTTTAAGATGATCTTCGAAATTACTACCCTTAATGATTACATCATCTAAATAGACAAGACATGATTTCCAGTTTAGTCCTGCTAACACGTGATCCATGCATCTGTGAAAACAAGCGGGGCTTGTTGCTAAACCAAAAGGTAAAACATTAAATTCGTATAAACCATCGGAAGTTATAAATGCGGTCTTATGACGGTCTTCATCCCTTATATTAATTTGCCAATACCCTGCGAATAAATCGAGGGTTGAGAAAAATTGTGCACCCTCCAAATAAGATAAAATGTCATCAATCACAGGCAAAGGGTACGTGTCCTTTTTTAAAAGTTTGTTCAATTTTCTATAGTCTACGCAAAAACGCCATTCACCTGTTTTCTTTTTTATTAATACTACTGGACTCGCCCAGGGAGAAAAAGATTTTTGAATTATCCCTGCTTCCAACATTTCATCAACCTGTTCTCTCTTTATGCGAAACTCGATACGGGGGTTGGTGAGTTGGACTGGCATCTCTAGTATCAATTTGATGTTCACAAATATTGGTACGCCCCAGATAAAAATTATTATCAGCAAATATGTCCCTATATTCATTAAGCAAACCTGATAATTGCTCGTTTTGTTGCTTGGATAGCCCTGATTGTACATTATTAATGGTATTCACGGTAAGGCATTGTTTACTTTTATTATCAACTGTATCTCTAAATGGCTTAGTGTAAATTTTGACTAAAGTTCCTAATTTCGTGTCTTTCTCCAACTTAATTTCTTTGTTACTCATATTTGAAATAAAAATATGCGGATCATCAAAATCTATCATTTCCACAATTTTTACAAACGCTGATGCAAATAAATTCTGATTTGGTTCAAAACAACACTGTCGCGCATTTTTATTGAATATTTAATTGAAATTTTTTGTGTTGTCAAAGGCGCTAATGAAGTATTATTGTTTACCAAAACATCCTTACTAATGCATCCTTGCTATGGAATAAAATTGGTCATAGCCTCGCTTGCATTATTGAAATAACATTTCTTCTTTGTTGTTAACTTTAAACGTAACACTGTTATTTTTACATTGTATGCATGCACGATATTTATTGCAAAACTCGTTACCGAGAATCACTGGCACACTTAAATCTTTAGCAACAATAAACGTATGTTCGAATTGTTCCGCTTGCAATGTGAAGGTTATACAAACTTGACCTATTATCCATAAATAACTTTTTCCTGCAGTCTTAACGTGAATATATTTGGTTCGCACTATATCGTGTTTATTTGGTACAAATTTTTCATCTATTAAACTAATACCTGCTCCTGTATCAATTATGAACTTTACATCTTTGTTCTCGATTTGTCCTTTTAACGTTATAGCCCCTTGTTCCAAGCTTAGGCAGCTACTAATTTGGTACGTTCTATTCTTAGCTAATCGTTTTCTAACCTTACAATGAATTTTCTTATGTCCTGGCTTTTGACAAAAGTAACAATAAATTAATTTACGATTACGAAGCGTACAATTTCTCTTACTATAACCTTTAAAATTTGCACCACGTCTAACATAATTGTGCAGCGATGCTATCTTTCCTAGTTTTTTGACCAACACTTTACTGCATAGTGCCCTGGTTTGTGGCACTTATAACAAATCACTCTGCCATTTGGCGTACGAATGTTATAATTTTGAGCGGGCTTAAAATTAGAATACTGGTTTCCTACCTTATTCTTTAACTTCGATTCTAGGACGTGTACCTGTCGCTGCAGACCTTTGATTTCCTCGTCCTTTTGTTCATTCCTTTGGTCGTTGTCTCCGCTAGCTGTGGCTTGGTCCAACAGAAATTGAGAATTTTATATTTTTCTCAAATTCTTTCGGAGGGCCTCTACGGTGTTGTTTTCCATTAAGCTGATCTTCTCAATCAGCTTCGGCTGCAGACCACGTACAACGAAACGCACCTTCTCTTCTTCGTCCATATCTGGATTGACGTCATGGCAGCATCTTAGGACCTCGTGGAAGTAGTTCCATATTTCTTCGCCTGGTTTCTGCATCCTGGTAGCAAGGCGGTAGTGAAGTTGCTCTACTTGGGCTGCATCCCTGAATGATGATTGAAGCTCCGTGATGATGTCTTTAAAAACTGCGATTGAATTTTCTACAGTTTCAAACCAATTAAGCGCCGCCCCCTCTGGATAGCACGGCAACTGGACCAATTTTGTCGCTTCTGACCAGCGATTAGCTCTCGCTGATTTGATCGGCTTAATTACAGGAACCATCTCTTCTTCTGGATCGCTCTCTACGTCGGACATTGTGGCTTGATTGAGTTCTTCTTCCGTTGTCGGTGATGTTACTTTTGAACCGCTTCTAGTATTTACCATCATGATAACGGCGTCTCCACCATTGTGACATTTATGAAGTGGCAACCCCTTTGTGGGTAGTCACTTTATGTCTTTGCATCTCAAATGGGGCGGTAGCGGAGATGGTAGCTTCCCCGAGGGGATAAATACGCTGCACAACTGTTTAAGTAGTCAATTTATTTTCTGTAGTTTACATTGGTATCGTTCTTAATAACTGCTTAAGAACTGCTTAATGACTACTTAATGACTGCTTAGTAACTGCTTAATAACTAACTGTATACAAAATGGTTTCAATCCTTTATAGTGGTTCTCCAAGGTATTGGGACGTAGCCGACCCCCCGGTGTCGATTTGTTTGTTGTTATAGCGATGCACACTCCTAGAACAAGGTTCCCAAAACACAAACTAACCTCGCGACTGATTATGTTTAATGCTCCGGATACCCTATGTGACAATATAAAGCACGCACGCGAGGATACGTTGTTAGTTCTTCGTCGTTAGACTCACGCTTAGCAGCTTACCGCTAAATTCGCACAATAAACTTGTTACCAAATAAAGAGAATAAATAAACTTTTATGCTTAAAAAAAGTGTGTTTTAAAGAAAAATAAAACTCGCTGGAAGAGACTATCCAGTAGACGTAGTCTCTTTGCGTAGTCTCTTCCAGTAGACGAGAAGCCAACAAATATGTTACAGAAAGTAAAAGCGGCAATTCCTGCAAGTCCTTCGGATCCAAATAAATAAAAAAAAAAGTAAATATATATATATATATATATCTAGATTGTAGACTTCCGCGGTCTGAGTCAATGATATATTGATTTCCGGGTGGAAACCGCGTTGAGGACTTTGAAGCAGTCGACGTTTTACGTTTTGTGCTAGCAGTTGGTTTGATAACTTAGTCCTGAAGATGCCTCTTGCAACAGGGCGCGAAACGTCGACTGCTTCAAAGTCCTCAACGCAGTTTCCACCCGGAAATCAATATATCACTAAAGTAAATGTATTTTTTTTTCTAAATTTAACATGCACCGTACTCGTGAATAGTGATCTGTTTATATTATCTAACTCATAGATGCACTAATTTGCGGTTTGCTTTTGATTTGGCGGCTGACGTGGATGTGGAAAGAACAATTAACTCAATTAAAGACACAACACCAGTCCATATGACGGACATAATACAAAACCCCTAAAATGGTGTTGCCCTCATATTGTTCCGCAGGGCACGGATATTGTAAACACTTGTATTATGGCTGGAATATTCACCACAGCGTGGAAAAGGGCAATGGTGCCGCCATTGCCAAAAAAAATCCAAGGTGGAGTGTCTGGAGACTTAAGGCCGATAAGCATTCAGCCGGTTTTGTCCAAGGTGTGTGAGCGGATGCTATGGAATCAACTGAATAAGTATGTCAGAGATAACAATTGCCTGAGATGCAATCAGGTTTCAGAGCTGGGTATGGTTGCGTGACCGCGCTGGTAAACATGCTGGAGCGATGGATAATAGTAAACTAACGTGTGGCTCTTAGATTATTCCAAAGAATATACCACCCCATTTTAAGCGCATTGCTTCACTACATTGGCTTACATCCAATCGCTGCGGATTTAGTTACCAGTTATCTTTCGGAAAGAGAGCAGTTTGTGACCGTTTATGGTAATAATGTTCATCTATTGTCAAACGCTGATGTATTGACAATACCTACTGTCAATAGTATCAAAATATCTTTCAATTACTCGTTAACTAGTTTTATTTTAATGCACACACGATCGATCTTCATCAAATCAAATTACATGCAGCTAAACTATATAGTATAGTAATTTTATACAAGTCTACAATTTAGATTTATATATAGTATGATAAAGTCATGTGCCTGGCCACATCAGATTTTTTTCTATTGTAAAACATGGCAAGTGTTATAGCATATTAAAACCTACACTAAATAGCCAATCTTTTAAAATAACTTGCCACGTTCTCCTGGCATTTTTCGTTTAGATAACATAAATTAGCTAAAAGAAAAACAAATCATAAATTGGAGAAAACTATTTGTTTGTCCAGATGTATAGCAATGTTAGTTTGGACGGTGGCTAATAGCAGCGCTGTTTAGGGTTGCGTGCCAAAGATTATCTTACAGAAATCCACATTGAAATCGCCCTGTACACAAATAATAGTTTCCTGGGCACATAAAAACGTTAACAAATTCTGCATCGTTTAAAAAATACCACATCATGGCCCTGGCCGTCGATATAGTGCGACACAAATGAATCTACTTTCACCAACCCAACCCAACATCTGTTTTTTTTTTTGTGAAATTCAGTTTCAAGTAAATTGCAATTTAAATTCTAATTTTAAATGATAAATGAGAGTCGTTACTGGAAACGAAAAATATTTCGAATCGTTTTGTATTTCTTATGTTTTTAGAGCGGTGCAAGCCTTAGCTTTCTCTATTTGCTTTATATTGGTAATGAATATTCGTTATATTTATAACTTTTATGTTTACAGAGATATGAACCTAAGCAAGCTGGTTGATGAAGACGAACCCCTTTTCTTGTCATTAATTGAAGACATGTTTCCTGGAATTAAGTTATCTGTTCATGGCTGGAAAGACTTGCAAAAAGCTATTGCCAACCAATGTGTGCAGATGGGCATGGTAAATCATCCATCATGGAATTTGAAAGTAGTGCAGCTCTACGAAACATCCCTTGTACGACATGGACTAATGGTTTTAGGTTGGTACCAACACTGTACTTTCTAACTTTACGATGATTTTCTCAATTTTTGCATAATTTTTTTCAAATTGTAAATTCCTAATGTCCATTTATTTACACCATTTTAGAAACTACACTAAATGGGCTATATTTTAAAATAACTTTGAGGTTATCTAGCTATTTTACGTTTAGATATGACGATTCAACGTTAACCAAACAAAAATTATACCTATATCATGAATCCGGTAAAAATTTATTTATTACTTTATCATACGCAGTATGATGAAGTATTGTAATCGTGTCGAAAAAAAAATTGAGATTTTAGCGGAAATAGGTCTTTATGGGTCCCCTGAACATTTTTGACCAAGGTACAAAAAAATGTCTGTGTGTGTAAACGATTTTTGTGGCGACGATTCCGGAGAAACTACTAAAGGTATCGGAACGAAAGTTCATATTTAGAAGTTTTGTTACCAAACTTAGAGCTGAACAGCTTTTGGTTGAAAAGGGTCCAAAGGAACTGGTAGTTTATTCTAAGCCTTTTTGAAGGATTTTCCAAATGAGCCGCCATTTCTGTAATTTCGACAAAATAGTTAATTAATAAATTAAAGTAGAGGAAATTTTGAATAATTTATGCCTATGACATTTTTTGGTAAAATTAATAGTTTAGCTTCAAGAACAAATCCTATTTGATCGAGATCGGTCGCATCTGCATTGATATGAAATTACATAGTAGCCAGGATTTTGACAAATATTTTTTTGTGTTATCACATTCGAAAACAGCTGATCTCATCAGAGGTTGGAGAACCACTATGGAACGTTGCCGCTGTAATGCGGCAAATTATAAAATACAAATTTCAATTAAAATAAGATCACCAATTTGATTGTTTGTTGATAAGAAATATCAACCCGTCTTTATATCTAATTCTAAAAACGATAAATTGAGAAAATTATAAATAAAATATAGCGATGAGTGTAGTTTTATTTTAGTATGTTGGTAGGGATGTGTCATGAACAAATATAAATGTCAGAATTTGAATTACCTTTTGAAGGTGCGTTTTCATTAGTGACAATGGCAGTGGTAGCAGACGCCGTTATAGTATTTCCAATAGAAAATTACTAGTGACTCATGTTTATGTACATGCAAACTAATATGTGTCATTATCACGATATGTAAGAAATACTATAATTTCGTATTCTACCACCGCCATTAGCTACCATTACCTACCAATCGGAACGCACCTTTAAACTTGACGTTTCGTCAAAGTGGTACCAACCTAACATTTACTATACAGAAATCATTTATTTATTTTTTTAAAATACGTATTTCTTTAAAAAGCAACACAATGATGTCACCCCTGCCAAAAACTAGATAGCGCGACTCACTCACATGCGACGGCGACACTCCGCCTTCGGTGACGCGCCGCATTACCGCTCGTCGCGCTATTCCGTACTTTCGGCATTAGTGACATAAATAACTATTATTCTAATGACGTAGTGTAGGTAGTGTCAAATGCTGATGCTTTGACAATACCTACGATTTATCTCAATAGGATAGATTCTCATGCAGCTAAACTATTAATTTTATATATTGTATGATAGAGTCATGTGCCTGGCCACATCAGATTTTTTTTTCAAATGTATAGCAGCATATTTGTTTTGGTGTTTGACACACGCACACGCACACGCACGCACACCCCTACACCCACACGCACGGTGTGGGTGTACTCAATACTCACATTTGTACTCAATTACTCAATTTCTGCCCACTCTGTTATTTAGCTATACATTACATTACAACATTAATACACTTCACTGTAATCAATCCACCTACATACATAAACATCACAAACAATATCCAACAGTTACATAACATAGTTTTTAACCTAATGGGAGATATTTAATTTCTTTAAGTCTTTCCCACTGAGAATTGTTTATATTAACCATTATATTTATCTCATTTACTTCCATTAACATAAATTCGTTCTAAAAACAATATATTTACATTTATTCACATTTGGATACAAATCATTATCACCAAGCCACTGATTGAATGATGTTCTTGATTCATTATATTACCCAACTCGATAACATTTTTACCACTTACATATATCATCGTATCGTCTGCAAATTGCAACATGACAATTTTTCACATACTTGACTAAATCATTAATGTACATAACAAAAAACAACAGACCAAGTACTGTTCGTTGAGGAACCCGAGTGGGATTTAATAATTCATTAGATTACCAATTTTTAAACTTTAGGTTTAGTGTCCTATCTGTTAGATAAGATTCGGACCACTTATAAACAGTTCCATTCAATCCCATCTTTTTCACTTTTTTAACAACATTCTTTTGTTTATAGTTTCACACGCTCTAGGAAAATCAAGGAACACAGCAAGCGTTACTTTATTCTTGTCAATTGCTTTTAACCACCCATCATACACATTTATAATCACTGTTTTACAGGAATCTAAACCCCGACTGGTTCGGTACCACTGAATTTCTCTCACAGAAACGTATAAGTTGATTATTTACCGCAAGTTCTATTAATTTTTCAAACTGGCACTGTGTTCACTGGTCTAAAGTACTCACTTTTGTCACAGTTTTGTACTTTTGGTACTGGTATCACTGTAGAATTCTTGAGAGCATCAGGAAACACACCATATTTAAGTGAATTGTTTATAACATCCAAGAATCTATTTCCAATAATATCAAACGCGTCCTTTATTGCAAAAGTGGGTATTCTATCCCTTTCCGTCGAACTCGTTTTCAATATGTTTATATAGTTCTTTAGTTGGGGCATATCAATTTCTTCAAATTCTGCAAACTCTTCTTAGTACCTTATTGTACTAATTAAGTCTTCCCCTGTGGGGAACATTCTTTACAATATTTTCTATAGTTTCAATGAAGAATTCATTAAATTTCTGGGCAATTTTGAGTGGTATCGTGATCTGTACATTATTAAACAGTATATGTTCCGTACCCTCTTTACTTCTACCAGGCAACAGACAGTTTAGATTCGTCCACAATTCTTTAGGGTTTTCCTTATTCATATCCAACATATCATAATATTTTTCTTTTCTTATTCGTATCATTTTTGTAACCAAATATCTTAAACATTTAAATTCATCCCACAACATCCGGTCCCTAACAAGGACGACCGTTTTGTATTTCCTATCTCTTTCTCTCATTTTTTCGATAATATTTCTGTTGACATCCATCTGTTATTAATATACTTTCTATTAATGTATCTACACTCATTTTTGCACATACCGCCAATTTCATTTCTTATGTCTCCTAGCAAATTACTTACTAATATTTCTGTATTAATAATTGAGTTGTTCCATTCAGATTTTACCAACATGCTCTGAAACAATTCCCTGTTGTAGTTCTTAAATGATCGATATTAAATTTTTTCTTTATATTTAAACTTCTCTATATATATTGTCAAAATCATATGATCTCGTATTATCGGTGTTTTATGAACTTTATATTACAAATGTTTATTATTTGAGACAATATAATCAATCGCGTCTCCGATCTACTCGTCACTCTTGTATTTTGTTCAACTATCTGGTGAAGACCATACTGTGTAGTTAAATCTTTTTTCCCAAACTATCAAATGAGTTCCATCAAAATCAACATTATTGTCCAAATACTGATCGAAGCACTCCAGAAATTTAACATTACTCGAGTTTGGGGATCAATATACTTCAGTAATCAGTTATTTACATTTATTTATTTCAGTTGTTATAGCCAGTATCCATAGTCTTTGTTCATGATTCTCTCTCAAATGTATTGTAAATTTCAGCCTCGATAGGCCTCAAAGTTTTAAAGGATTGCTGATTGCCATCTACCTGAGCTACAGTTAAATTTACAAACAGTTCCTCTAATTCTTTTGTGCACTATTTGTTGTTCTGTGGCCTTGATTCATTAACACTATTATATTTCTTAATACTTCCTAATATTCAGGTCCAACAGGAGCTGGAAAAACCAAATGTATGCACTGCTTAATGAGATCAATGACAGAAAATGGTTTGCCTCATAAGGAACTGCGAATGAACCCCAAAGCAATTACTGCACCACAAATGTTCGGTCGGCTAGATGTTTCGACAAATGATTGGACAGACGGAATTTTTTCTACATTGTGGAGGCGCACATTAAAGTTTAAGAAAACGGATTATTGCTGGTAAATATGCGTAATATAATCCGTGGGTAACACTAGTAGGGATTATAATGCGAAACTTGACAACGTCGCGCATAGTTATTTTATGTTGCTGTGGTGCCAAACTGCCAACAGTCGCGTAGTTCACTCTGTTTACCGTTAGTACATTGAGGTTAGGTGGTCAGTGATTTTTTAATATATCAACACCATCCATAATTAACATGAGCAAACACCAATATAGAGTTTGTTGTGTGCCGGGTTGCAACAGCAAATTAGTCGAAAAACCAGACAAACTATTTTTCAAAATACCATGATGAAGGATGTTTGGCATCAGTCTTTGGGTTTGGCAGGTGCGTCGCTAAAGAAAGCGGAATATGTGCGTGAAAATCATTTCGATGTAAGTACTGCTAGCTTTGAAAATTTTGTATAATTTTCTAATTCCTATTCTGAACTTGATTTTAGGCTGAAAGAGATATAGAAAATTATGTTATGGCAAGAATTACGAGACAAAAAATGACCAAGTTTTGCCTGCGTAAAGGAACTGTATCGCCTGTGGACCACAAGGAGAACATAGCACCGAAATCTACCCGCAATGCTTGTAATAAACAGACTCAGTTCCAACCAGAATCTACCTCCAAAGCTACCCAATGCAACTTGGCCATTACGTTGTCGCCGGATGTTGAAGAACTTTCCTACTCCGCAGGTAGTTCCCCCGTCGCTAAGAAGATAAAGCTTTACGATTATATGGACAGCACCGACTCTTCTCAAGGGAGTACAACAAGTTCGGAGAGCAAACGACTGATGGCGGACGACATGAAGGAAAAATGTTTTATAACATGTTATAAAATTGAAAAAGATCCAAGGTACTACCTTGGTCTAACAGTAGAAGCATTCGAACTCGTAAAGATACTTTCAAAATTATATATATATATATATATATATATATATATATATATATATATATATATATATATATATATATATATATATATATATATATATATATATATATATAATATTAAAGAAAGTTTCCCTAGATATGCGGATTAAATAAGTTTATTTTTTGGCCCAGTCGCTCTCAAATTGAAAAACGTTTGCCTATACCATTCCGTTTAAGGTATGGCAAGGTTGTATCTATTATAGATTGCTTCGAAATTATAATCGAAAAGCCATCCTCTGCCATGCATCAAGCATGGCAAGCATGGTCAGAATATAAAAAATAACACGATCAAATACTTGATATCATGTACTCCAGATGGATTAATTAATTTTATTTTACCCGGATTTGGTGGTCGGGCAAGTGATATGGTCATTGTATCAAATTGTACTTATTTAAATAACTTGACCAAAAACATGATTGTTATGGCGGATAGAGGATTCAAAGGAATCGAAACTGAATTGAGAAAATTGGAATGTTCCTTGGTAAGGCCACCCAGCGTCACAGGAGCTGAACTGTCTGCGGAAGATGTCTTACAGACAAAGAGAGGTGCAAGTCTTAGGATCCATGTGGAACGCGTAATAAATCGTATTAGAAATTTTAAAATGTTATCATTACACAGTTGTGTAAATCAAAATCTTATACAACATCTGGATGAGATGGTACATCTTGCATGCTGTATAATAAATACACACGAGTATATTATTAGGAATATTTTGTAAATATAATACAATAAACCGTTTTTATTTATTTCTTTTAGTTATTTTGATGTTGTGGAAATAGACTGTATATATAGAGAATACATATAAACTCGATATTGGGTCACCCCTAGACACTAGGATAAAAAGTCTCAGGTTTTATTACATTCAATTAATGTCTCTATGATTAGGACAAACACATGTAGTATTGACAGTAGCTGTGAGCAAAGCGTTCTAATATGCTCGAGCATATCATTAATGTCTCCGAACCGTTGATTGCTTTGCAAGCAGTATTATCAATGCTGCAGCTTTTGTTTGGCCTTAGAAAGCGTGGCACACCTTCATGAAGAATACTTACGTTGCTTTGTCTATAGGTTGGGATAAAATGAGTAATTACTTGGGATATATAATTACAAACTAAAAGAATCGCAAGCCTTAGAATACATATAGAACGTGTAATACGTGTACCCTTCACGTGTTAACTTCTTTCTTGGTGGAATTTATTTATCGATGGATGAAGTACGTAAAGAGTAACGTTGAAATACTATTATCATTAAATTAGTTACCATATAATTAATGTAAGTACATGGTAGTAATGCATAAAAGTTGAGTCAACTAGAATATACAAAACAAACATTATTATTTTAGCATATATGTATTTTAAATTTGTACCTACATACTTATTGATTAAGTTTAGGGTATATATATATATATATATATATATATATATATATATATATATATATATATATATATATATATATATATATATAGTTGATAGTAAGTAACGACCGACTTCGTTGGAAATTAAACGTACGAAATATCGTGGGAATTCGGTCAGAAGGGCGTTTTAAAGGAAACTCCTTTTATCTTCGTTCAAATTTTCGTTTTAATTAAAAACTTCATCAGGAAACAAGCTGCATTAAACAAAACAAACACTTCAGTATACACAGAAACCGTGACAATTATAAGCAATTAAGCAATTGAAACCGTGACAATATTAAGCAATTATATATATATATATATATAGTTTATCGCAATTCTTGCTAGTGGAAAGTAGGAAACTGGTTTAATCGGTTTAGATATACTATATAGGGAATATGACGTAAATAGAATCCAAGTGAGAAGTAATTTTTAAAATTAATTAAAAGGATACGGTCTCAGCCCGGATTCGAACCGGGGCCTTCTTCCTTGCCGGGGAATTGCTCTACCGCTGAACTACTGAGCCCTGTACAGGATATAGATTTAATTCGTCATTTCAAACGATAGTAACAGTACGGGTTGCTGTCTAACTACAATTATCATGACATCTATTGGACACTGGTGGAAATTGGTTCATGGTATGTCAAGGTTTATCGCAAATCTTGCTAGTGGAAAGTAGGAAACTGGTTTAATCGGTTTAAATATACTATATAGGGAAAATGACGTAAATAGAATCCAAGTGAGAAGTAATTTTTAAAATTAATTAAAAGGATACGGTCTCAGCCCGGATTCGAACCGTGGCCTTCTTCCTTGCCGGGGAATTGCTCTACCGCTGAACTACTGAGCCCTGTACAGGATATAGATTTAATTCGTCATTTCATTTCGAATCCGGGCTGAGACCGTATCCTTTTAATTAATTTTAAAAATTATTTCTCTCTTGGATTCTATTTACGTCATATTCCCTATATAGTATATTTAAACCGATTAAACCAGTTTCCTATATATATATATATATATATATATATATATATATATATATATATATATATATATATATACCGGGTGGTCGTTTTAACTTGAGACTCTTAGGAGTCTGTGTATTTAGATATCTCGTGAAATATGCATGGTACGACAAAAGTGTCTTAAATAAACTTGTATGGTTCAAAGGGGGAAATGAGACGACTATATCAGTTTCATTGCAGATGGCGCTGCAATTGGTGAAAATTATGCTAACTTTATTTTTTAAATGGGAATACCCAAATTTTTTATCAAATTGTAATTTTACTCTAAATAAGAAGAATGTTTTATCTGAATTTTTTTTTTTTTCGTACGATCCATTTTTTTCGTGCGTAAACACACCCTATGCGCATGACGGCGCAACGCGTGAGATAAATAAATAAATAAATAAATGTTTATTTTACTCTTAGATATATTATACATACATGTAAAAGTAAAAAAGTCGAAATAACGAACGAAAACGAACGAAAAAATGTTTACCCGATCAACAAAATAATAATAATAAGTAAAAGAATCCAATAATAATATAATTTGAAAGATTATGAGCAATCTTAATGAAAAACTAACAGTAATAGTAAGCAATAATAATGAAAAATAAACAGTAATATTAAGTAAACATAAATAAAATAAAAACCCCGTAATATTAAGTAAACATAAATAAAAATCCATCCATGGGCAACACCAACAGCATTATGACAAATATACAATCAAAATCTCGACAACGAGTCACACCACTGCTTCAAAATATTCCGACAAAGAGTACGGTTCGATCTCGATGAGCAAGGATCTAACATATGTCTTATACTGTGCGATAGTCTACGCGCTTCTAATACAAACTGGTAACTTGTTGTGAAATTGTAGGCATTTATAACTCAGCCCAGATTCACTTAAAGCCAAACGATGGATTGGGTAAGAGTAATCCCGACTTGTGTCTGGTCTCATAATTATGCTGCGAGTTGTTAGTGGCAAAGAGGTTCCTGTGTGCATAGGCGAATATAAGGCATTCAAAGATATGCAGTCCGTACACCGTTAAAATTTTGTTTTGTCTAAAAGTACCTCTACAAGACTGGAAAGCACGCATATTCAGTATATTTCTAATTATTCGCTTCTGGATGACAAAAACCCGACAAAAATCAATGCCACTGCCCCAAAACACAAGGCCGTATCTAATGACAGAGACGACGCAAGAATGGTAAACTGTCCATAGCACACCTGACCCCACTAGGTCCCTGAGCCGCCGAATCGCAAAGCATCTCGTACTTAATTTCGCACGTACTGACTCAATATGGCGCCTCCACCTAAGCGATTCGTCGACACAAAGACCCAGGAGCCTCATATATTGGTCTACATCAAGAGTATGGTCGTTTAAAAGCACACGGTCGGGAATGTTAGTCGCGCGGGTACATCGAAACATGACAACACTTGTCTTGTCCACATTCAAAATCAAATTATTACTATCCAACCAACTTTCAATGGCCTTCATGCATAAACTACCCTGGATGGTCAGATCATCCAGAGAATCAGCAGTGATTAGGATGGTGGTGTCGTCCGCGTAATTCATTAGGAATCTGTTGAAACTCGATTCGACATAGTGGTTGATATCATTGAAATATATTAAAAAGATTAAGGGACCGAGGATACTACCCTGGGGGACGCCCTTGACTATAGGCCTTGAATTAGATGTGGCATCTCTCCCACCCACGTTCAGCCTGATATACTGTCTCCGTTTGGTTAGGTATGTAAACCATGCAAGCGGAGTGCCACACACGCCGTTTCTCTCAAGCTTTTTAATGAGGATAACGTGGTCCAAAGTATCAAATGCCTTTGAGAGGTCAAGGGATATGCCGCAAGGCAACCGCCCAGCCTCCAGAGAATGGAGTATTTCGGTGTACTGAAACATAGCGGTCGTTACGCTCTTGCCTTTGAGAAACCCGTGTTGAAAATTACTTAGAATCTTATACTTAGTCACATAGGTCTCAAAACGGTTATAGACCACTTTTTCAAATATTTTTGAGAAAGATGACAATAAGCTTATTGGCCTGTAGTGATTTAAATCATTGATGTTGCCCTTCTTATAGATACGCTTCACAACAGCTACCTTAAGATGTTCCGGAAAGGTCCCTGTATGGAAGGAAGTTTTTATAATATGGGACATTGGCAAAGCAATAAACGATTTACAGATTTTCAAAATAGATGTAGGTACTCCATCATGCCCGTAAGATTTGCCGTTTTTAACTGACTGAGAACTAATATTAATTCAGTCTCAGTCACGGGAAACAGATAAAAGTTTTTATTATTAATAGGAAACGCGAGGGTCGTACTGTTCGTATGCGAGAAATTTACATTATTTTGTATGTTACTGAAAAAGTGGATAAAATCATTTGATAATTGTTCATCGCTTTCGGCTTCCGGTAAATTGGAATTTGTAGCTACTTTCCCAGTATGCTGATTAATTACGTTCCACATCGCTCTAGTTTTATTATTTGACAAACGCACTTGGTTATCGTAATAAGCACGCTTAGACTCTACGAGTTGTTGGTCATATTGTTTTTTATATTCTCGATAACTGTTACGGTATCTTACGTCACGGTTAGCGATGCACTGCAGCATGGCAACCGTGTTTCGAAGGGAAGTAAGGTTATCTGGGGGTTTCCATTCAGGGACACGCTTTATCAGTTTCCGCTTCACGGGGAAACAAACCTCGAAATGCCAGAGAAATATGTCCAGGAAAGCCTTCAACTGAAGGTCAACATCATCTTCACAACGAAAAACATCGCTCCAGCTTTCACCGGAAATGGCACTTACAAAGTCACGCACTGCACTCTCACTGAAAGCACGCACATATGCGACCTCTGGTTCTGGTAAGTTAGCTTTAATCGGCAAATCAATTATCTGGGCTGCATGGTCAGAGAACCCAGTAGAAATTACTCGGCCAATGGCTGGAGCACAGAGTTGATCTCTCTTATTTTGCATAATAATGATGTTGTCAAGCAGTGTTTGCGAAGTTGGCGTAACTCGAGTAGGTTGGCTAATCTTCAGTTCAGCACCATATGAATCAAGAAAATTTTTGAACTGTGATTGCTTCTTATCCATAGCCAATAAGTCAATGTTAAAATCGCCGCATATAATGCGAATTGCATTACTTTTTGCCATAAATTCCAAAAGTTGCTCAAACTTACACAGAAAATCATAAATTGATGATACAGGAGCACGGTAGATACAGGCTGTGATAAAAGCTTTTGAATCAATTTTAAACTCGGCGGCGGAGCATTCAAACGTTGATTCTTCCGCCAGTAAATTTAAACACGTTACGGGCATTGCTTTGAGTTGCTTAGAAATATAAACCGCGGAACCCCCATTTTTAGACTTTCAACGGCAGTAAGCGGCTACTAAATTAAAGTTTGGAAAAATGAAACATCTCAATTGGTCTGATTCCTGTCAATGTTCGGTAATACACATTACTTTGCAGCTTTCAAGGAGAGTTATCTCATTAATTAGTTGATTAAAACTTGTCGAGGTGCACTGAACATTCTGATGATAGATAGTAAAGGTTTGTCTCCCCATTTTGTCTCGGTTTTCTCCGTAGATTAACGGTAAATTTACGATCGCATTGTTTCCGACTAAACCCTACGACGTTCTTCTAAAAAAGACCGAGTTACAAAGAATCTACGCACTCCCACCCCCAGTGGCCAAATATCGGGGTTAAGCAATTCCTCAGCGATCTCCCTTTCTACTTCTACTTTGAACGAAGAGTATGAAGGACCTCTAGAGTTCAGTTTTTCACTCTTTGCATAACAATTTGGAAACAATTCACGTATATAATCCTCGATATCACCCGTTCTTTTATACTAAAACGTGTACCGGTTACGCACATATCTTCCTACTTTGTAGCATGAGTGTCTACTCATTCTACGCTTTGACTGCCAGACAGCGAACGCATCCCATGCAGTGGCAGCGGTCGTAACTACCGCAGCCGCCACAAACTTCCATCGCCAAAAACTGTTAATAGATGCACCGTACGAAAAAAAATTTCAGACTAAAGATTGTTTTTATTTAGCATAAAATACTAATTTGATAAAAAATTTGGGTATTCCTATTTAAAAAAATGAAGTTAGCCTGATTTTCACCGATTGCAGTGCCATCTGCAATAAAACTGATATCGTCACCTCATTTCCCCCTTTGAGTCCCACAAGTTTATTAAAGATACTTTTGTGGTACCATGCATATTTCACGAGATAATACCAAAAGTTTTCAGCCTCACTAATTAATTTTTTAATTAAATCATGATCATATTCTGCCTCTTTTATGATTATTTTTTTGTTTCTCCAAAGCTTGGTTCGGCAACAACAATGAAGGCTTTTTCGCGTTTACTAATATACATTTGAAGTTGCAACTGGGCCATACATTTTGGTGTAATCTCATCTTTGTTAATAAAATTGGTTATTGTGGTTTCTTTGACGGGTGATTTAATTTCAATAACATGAGTATCGTTTATGCCATCCGAAGAGGCCCCAAATATGGGATATTCCTTTGTTAAAAATAAACCACAACTGTTTACTTGAATTCCCTTCGTCCTCAATATTTCAACAACGGCAGTTTCCATTTCTTTACCTCTTCGCATCGCAGCAGACTCAAACACTTCAGCTCCAAAGATGATTTCGACTAAACAACCATCGGTTTTACATCTTGACGCTGTGTATATTGTTGATGCTGTCACTCTAGCATACAGCAATTCATACCACACGGGACTATTACTTTGAACTCTTGTTTCTGCCACTTCGTGAATGTCTCCCATCTTCTCTCGGCATAATTCAATAAAATTTGCACAGGTGCGATGTGCTTTACCATATAATATTTTGCATTCACAAAATGTGTGCATTGACAGATGTTCAAAATCACTCTCAGTTGAATATCTAACTATTTTATTTTGAATACCATTACTAATGCAGTATTCTTCAAAATCTTTAAAAACATCTTGAGATTGTTTGATTTTACTGTCGTATTCCTGATAGTTTTCAATAATTACAGTTCCAATATATTTTGCTAAAATGTACTTCACTGACGATCCAATCTGCGACAAGGTTTCTGCCAATAGGATGTCACAGATGTTGGCGATGGTTCCTCACTTCGGCGATATAGCCACATTAGTAAAGCAACGGAATGTTTGCAACCGCCTTTACACGCAACACAATTCTCGTATTTAACACTTAAAACGTGTCCCAAACCTTCATCTAACACTCAGGATACTGTGTATGGTTTCTTCGTAATCTCTTAGTTAATAATTCTTAGTAATTTCTTCGTTAATCGTGCAGGTATTATCACTCCGTTGAAGTTGAACATAACCTATAGCGTTATCCCCATATTCTTGTCTTGATGATCTAGTACATATTATTATATTAATTATACTCATATTATAACATTTGGATAATATCTTACCGCTCAAGTTTAATCCCTTTCATTTCAGCGCCTAAGAAATGCTGGTTTTCGTTGAAAAAAAGTTATTATGGTAATTAGATCGATTATGGGCAAATTTTGCGAATTCGCTTTGGTAAAATCATCTTCCACAGAACACATGCTTGCACTGGTAACTTAACAACTTACTTAATAAGTAATAACTTTACGATACGCTGTAAATGCTGTAAATACTGACTTTCATACTGACTTTCATTGCAACATAGCTAATAGTTACTAAGTTTATGTGGAACGCACGTGGTCTGGTGTGCGGATGTTTTCGAGTGCCTTGACAGTGCTTCAACTTCGGCGTATATTTCTGGGAATTTGCGGGCATAGTGAACTTGATGTGGTGAATTTTCCCAGTAGCTTATTACAACTAAAGGTTGAGTATAGGTCTGGATTTCCCATTTTTCTTCCGTCTCTGCACTTGCTTGCTTGCGTGAGTCCAAGGGTCATGCCATCCACATGTGCTCACTGCGCGCAGGTCCTTTCGAGGAAGGCACCGGGTCTAGCATGTGACGATTGCTCTGCCGCATACCACGCCAAATGCGTGGGACTGTTGCCGTCCGCTGTCGCCGCTTTGACTGCTCAGGGCTCCAGCTGGAAATGCTCGGATTGCCGGTTACCCGCGTCCGGACGCTCATCATTGTTGGCCACAACTGTGGATAGTCCCTACCATGGACCGTTGCAGTCCATTGATAAGCTATTAAATTCTAAATATGATCAACTTATGGCTAAAGATGAGCTTATGATAACGAAGTACGATAACTTATTCGAGTCTGTTACATTTTGCTCCGATAAAATCACCGACTTTGAGAAGACCCTTGCAATATTATCCAACAAATGCAAGGGTTTTGATGCGGTCAGAGCCGAAAATGCTAAAGGAAAAAAAAAAAATGCTAAGGAGTTTGTAACGTTTTCTCGCCGAAGTAAGGAACTACGTTGCCCAACAACATGTTGTTTTCCCAGTAGGTCAACAGACACTAATCTTATCAAAGAGGTGCCTTGACAATAGAGTTGGTGCGATTTACGCTGATTTCAGTAAGGCATTTGATAAGGTAGATCACGAGATACTTATAGCGAAACTTAATCAAATAGGCATTAAGGGTGATTTGATTCGTTGGCTCATGTCATATGTTTCAATAGACCTCAGGCAGTCCGACTGAATGGTTTTGTGTCGTGCCCTGTTGATATCACTTCCGGTGTACCACAGGGTTCCCATATTACTCTTTAATATTTACATTAGCGATATCAATACCTGTTTTGAGCACTCCAACTTTCTGCAGTATGCCGATGACCTCAATTTCTACCGCCCAATCAGATCTCTTGAGGACTGTGGTATAAACAGTATACCAACAGTATAACAGTATAAACTCAGTTGTTGGGGACACGGAGAAGGTGGCAGATCTTGAGTTTCTGAGAAAACTTATTAGGGGTGACATCGAGTGTCCATCTCTCTTGGAATTGATTAATTCTAATACGCCTCTTCAACGCACACGCGATGCCGTTTTATTTTATCCGTTGCATTGTCATATCAATTCGTATAAATATTCCTTTATTAATAGAAGCATGATGACATACAATATGTCATTTAATAATATCGATATACTAACTGTTAACAAGCAGCAATTTAGACGATTTATGTTACCAATCTGGGGCGGGGGGTGACGGTACTGTTATGCTTGTTTTGGTTGTTTTCTCTGGCGCGTGTGTCATAGGATGAATCGTATTCTTTTATACGTTTTTATCACTACGGTCTTGTATGAGTTGTCCATGGCAGAAGCACACTCATCTAGATTTTTGGTTAATTTGGGTTATTTGTTGGTCAGATTTGTGTAGCTGGAATAGTATGTACAGATGTTCATTGCGTATGTGAATTCTTTTGTTAGTTACGCTGAATCTGTTCTCTATATTGTACTCGCGGGAACAGTGTAGTTGGGTTTGTCCCGTTACTGTTCGGCATTTGTAGAATAAATAAATAAATAAATTATGCCGTCAAAGTTTGTCAACACGCATACAAACAAACAGCGGTGCAAACACTGTTGCAAGAAAATTTCCTAGATTTTGATCAATTTCTTGGCTACGTTGCCAATTCTACACTAGGCCAATCACGACAGTGATCGGAAAATTCAAATTTTAATTGGCGTTTTCTCAACAAATTCTGAATGTAATTTAATTTTAACTTAACAGAATTTCGGGTTATATACTGTAAAATCGCTTAATACACGCTTTTGCTTAAATTTCCACATGACCGTAATACCCTATTCTGAGACCTTCTAGATTAGAATAAAGCTAAAAAAGGAAAAAATAATTTTTTAAAACCTACAATGCGGAAGACTCCCTTAAGTTCCATAAAGTTCAGCACTTGAAAGACGAAGACTTGTTATCTCGGGTAGCATTCTGCGAATGGTTTTTAACACACAGGTAAATGACGATTTTACCAAAAACATGGCCCGATGAAGCAAATTTTTGCAAAAATTGCATGTATAATAGGCATAATAGTCATTTTTGAGTTATTCGTGCACAAAAATTTCAAGAAAGGAGTTTGTAACGTATTTTGCGCTATAAAAAACGGAATTTTATTCTTATTTTTTTACGACGAGAACTTAAATAGTGAGCGTTAATGCGTAATGGTGCAAAATTTATGATTAATAGGTTAGTATTGGATGGACCTGTTGACGCAGTGTGGATTGAAAATTTAAATTCTGTACTGGATGATAATAAAACACTTACGTTGGCTAATGGTGACAGAATAGTAATGTCCCCAACTTGTAAACTTGTTTTTGAACCAGATAATGTCGATAATGCTAGCCCAGCTACTGTCTCTAGAATGGGGATGGTATTTATCAGCGCATCGGCCTTGCCCTGGCAACCTATTTTGGAGGTAAGTCAATTTTATAAAATCATTTTATTTTCTTATTCAGCCCAAATTTGGTAGCAAAACAGAACATAAATTTTAATTAAGTGTTGTTACAAAGATTGCTATAGAAATATTCAGTACCCGTTAATAATGTTAAACTTTGACAAAATTAGCCATGACATATCAATGCACAAATGTGATAAATCTGAGAAACCAATGTGACAATTAGTGTGAACTCTACTTCCAAGTAGATGACATTTGATAGGTGTCATGACAGGTGCATGTTAGTGTTTGGTAATGGACTAACTATAGTCGTGCCAATATTAGTAGAGGGGTGACAGAGATAGAGATAGTGACTTTTCGTATTTTGCAGCAATTTACGTCTATAGGGTGCGTCCAATAAGTTGTTGCTGGTAAAAACTAAATTGCATAGAGTTCTGCGGCTGAAAAGAGCACCTTCACGTTCAAAATAAGCAATTTTTTTTTGGGATGTTGCCATGTGCACAGAGCCAGTGGCTTGTCTGTGCGGCAGTCGGGGAGACACGGAGTATTTGAAAAATCCCCTGCCTAACCTGGGCTTGAACCCTGGACTTCTGAGTGGAAGGCATTCGCCTTATCCACTCGGCCACCTCCGCTCATTAATTTAGCAATCAGCTTTTTGCTCTGTTTGTTAAGGTATCGTGGCAATTTAATATTATTTCTACTACAGCAATATACAAAATTTCTGATCACACCTCGTATAAGGTCTTACCTTGTGTCAAACTGCAAAATTCAACCTAACAAAATAAAATTTTTATAAATATGCATTTTTTCTAAGTCTTTTGCAGGAATTATCTGGAAAAATGATGATAACATTAAATACCAATTTAGACGCATACTTTGGGCGTATTACTGGTTGCTTTAATTGCATTTTGTTACTTTGTTTTTAATTTATCTGAAGTTGGTAATGAAAGCATGGTGCATATAAATAGCTATATTCCGACCCGTCTACTTAAGTTGGCCCGACTATACTACCTTTCCTTGATATGAACATTATCTGTAACAAATTTCATAGGCCTCAATACATCAGTTGGTTAGAGCATCTGCTAGCGACGCTAAGATCCCTGGTTATAATCCAGGTTGTGGCTGTCATTTTTAATTTAATTAAAATTTACATCCCGCCTGTATGTCAGCCATATTATTAACCTATAATATTACTTGCTGACTGCATTTCATTTTCTAATTTTCTAATAATTTTTATCTACGACTCACATATCTATGATGCGTCGGCAAACTTGCCGACGCATCATTAGAAATGTACTCTTTTTACTTTTTTCCCCACGCGTCATATATAATAAGTTCATTGCATACGTATCTATGACTATATAAACCCCATTATGTACACGCCAATTATTATAATGACACTAGCGTTGTATAATAATGACAGTTCGTTCAAATAATGACTAAAAATAAAATAAATAAATAAACAATAAATAATAAATAAACAGTACATTATAAATAAATAATATACGAAAGAAATACAAAATAAATACATAATAAAAACATAATAAATAAATAAAATATGCTGTCAATGTAGCGCATCACGAAAAGGTCTCGACATCGTGCGACCAAACATGTCGGATCTCTGATAGTCGGATCGCGTCGGTCGCAGTCGCCGGTACTCGGGTTGCGCGGTGTGAATTGCTTCGTTGAAATCAGTGTTGCCACAGCTACCGATTTATCGGTAGATCTACCGAATTTCAATACATTCTACCGATCTACCGATTTACTTGTATTTTCTACCGAAATTTAGGGTAACTTTTGTATAATTATTTACGTATAATTTGGATGCACAGTATTATCACCGGTCCGTGGGTAAGAATGAGATTTATGTATATGTATGAAAGATAGGAATATTACGATATAGCCGAGCTCGTCATATATCTTATTGGGTGCATAATGCATACTCTACTGCGACATAGCTTGGGTATTCCCCGAATAAGAAACTCCACCTAGCATATGGGTATGATGTGATGCCGATATATATATATATATATATATATATATATATATATATGTTGGGGCAGTGCTGATGTTATCACTGAAAAGTCTGGGCGCAAAAGGATAGTTAAGGGACTCACCAGGCGCGTCCACAGGCTGCTGTTTCTCCGGATACTTGCTCGTATTTCACAATTCATGCGTTCAATCAACGGGGAGAGATGGGGACCTTTGGTCTGGTCGAACTAACACTAATTACGTGTATATGGGCGCGTTTCACGCGGAACTTTTCTTCTGGGAAAATGGGGTACTTCGCACAGGGAAATTCTACACAACTTACACTGAGTCTGTACTGTGTGTCTCTCGGTGTGTGAGTCGAGAATTGGAATGATATGGGAAAATGGGACTAAACACTAGATGGACGACTGGGGTGGGGGAAACAGGAATTTGTTCCAACATTCTGGTTTATAATACAAAATTAAATAATCAATTGTTGCGACGCAACATAGCCGCCCACCAAATTTAGCGGAAATTTATAAAACAAAAATTAATAACGAAACAAAAGTAATTAACAAAAAAAAACACGAGTAACTTCAAATTTAGTGCATAGGGGGTAAAGCAACTTCGCGACGGGGCGCTTGTAAGTTCCGGTACTAGTCTGGACCCTCACTACGCGGACAATACCATCATGGCCGGGGTAAACCGCGGTAATTTTGCCACAAGGCCAACTTAATGGAGGAGAATTCGGGATAATGAGAAAAACTATGTCGCCCGGGGACAAGTTTTGGGAGGTTGTGGTCCATTTGGACTTCTGTTGCAGGGTCTGCAGATATTCGGACGACCATCGTCGCCAAAAATGTTGCGTTATCTGCCTGGTGAGCTGCCATCGCTTGGTGAGAGTGACCTTGCCTTCATAGTCGGGTTCTGGAGAAGTTAAAAGGGGTGCGCCGATTAAAAAATGGCCGGGGGTGAGATACTCAATGTCGTCAACATCGGTTGACAGAGTGCAAAGGGGCCGAGAATTTAGAATGGCTTCAATCTTGGCCAAAATAGTGGCAAATTCTTCGTAAGTCAGTGGTCGTTCGCCAAGAACGCGAGTGAGATGGAACTTTACGTTCTTGACGGCCGACTCCCACAGACCTCCAAAGTGAGGCGCTGAAGGGGGATTGAAGTGCCATTTGATAGTCATTTGTGCTAGCTTACCACCGACAGACCGCTGCACGCTCCCATCTCGCCAAAAGTCGTAGAGTTCACCCAAATAGCGAGAAGCGCCAACGAAATTAGTCCCGCAGTCACTGTAGATATTCTCACACAGTCCACGGCGTGCAACAAAACGATCTAGCGTGGCGAGAAAGGCTTCGGTGGACAATTCAGTCACAGCTTCTAGATGTACTGCCTTCGTGGCCATGCACACAAACACGCAAAAGTATGCCTTATGCGTTCTGGCATTCTTTCGAGTGGATTCTTTAATCCAAAAGGGACCGGCAAAGTCGATACCAACATTGAGAAAAGGACGACTGGGAGTAACGCGAGATGCGGGGAGGTGACCCATGAGGGGTGCAATTACTTGGGCTCGGAGTTTGGTGCATACCAAACATTTGGAGATGCATCGACGAATTAATTGTCGCGAAGAGATAATCCAAAATCTTTTACCGAGCACGGCGTGCAAGGTGCGAGTACCAGCGTGCATGTATAATCTGTGATAATGACTCACAATCAAATACGATAAATGGGAATCTTTCGGCAATAAAATGGGGTGCTTTGAATCGAAAGTCAGGTTTGCGAAGTGCAGACGGCCGCCCACCCTGACGTGACCCACTTGGTCTATAAAAGGTGATAATTTGTGCAGTCGTTTTGAGGTAGAGCCAGCTTGAATTAAGAGGATGTCTTCCGAAAAATAAACAGACTGGGTGTGTTTAATGAGAAGTTGTAGGGAAGCCTCTAATTCCTGCGCACTAATAAAGCTCTGTTCACCTGGGCGCTTACGAGTATTGTTGATAAATCGCATAACAAAACACAAACTAAACTGCAGCCTTAATAGGGAGGAAAATTTCTGGATCCAATCCAGCCAAAAATTGGAAGGTCGGGCAGCGACAAGGCTGAAACTAGTGGTTTTGACTTCAGGGAGTTGGGAAATGGAGACAGGTTGAGGGTTGGAAATTGGCCACAGCTCTTGACGCTGTGTCAGCCAATAAGGACCTCGCCACCATAAGTCGTGGGAGATGATTTGTTCTGGGAAGAGGCCACGGGAAGCACAATCTGCGGAATTAAAACCAGATTCCACGTGGTGCCAATCATCTATGCGAGTATTGCTCGCGACTTCAACGACTCGGTTAGCGACAAACGTCTTGAGTTTATAGGGAGGTGTTTTCAACCAAGATAGAGCAATCGTTGAATCGCTACACAATACGAACTCGGAAATAGATAATTTTTTAATCAAGGGTTGGAGAGACTGGAGCAATTTCGACAAAAGGACTGTCGCACACAATTCTAAACGAGGAATGGAGAGAGAATTTATGGGAGAGACTCGAGTTTTTGCTTTCAACAACGAAATTAAAATCTGATCGGGAGTTGACTCTGTGCGCAAGTACACCACAGCTGCGTAACCATCCTGAGATGCGTCGCAAAAGCCAATAATAGTTAAACGAGAGGGAGATAATGGGAGAATCAATCGTGGGATCCTGATCTGGGAGAGGCTAGGCATCTGGTGTTGAAAGGTATGCCACAATTCGATTAAATGTTTAGGGAGGGGATCATCCCAATCTACCTTCGCCTTCCAGATCTCCTGCATGAGACGCTTGGCGAAGAAAACCACGGGAGAAATCCAACCTAACGGATCAAAGATACGCGCTATATCGGATAAGATCGAACGTTTACTGACCGGCGTCGAACTGGGAGAGACGCTATAAGTGAACGAATCCGTTCCTGCGTCAAACTGGAGACCTAAGATCTTAAAGCAAGGAGAATCGATCGATGTGATACTTAGTGAGGGTTCACGATCTTCCTCCGGAATCCGTGCTAAAAATGCCTGAGAATTACTTGTCCACTTTTTGAGAGCAAATCCACCGCTACCCAAAAGATGAACAAGTTCATCTCTTAAAGCGAGAGCATCCTCTAGTGTGTCGGCTCCAGTGACCACATCATCGACGTAAACATCGTTGCGCAGGATTTGAGACGCGCGGGGAAATCGGTGATGTTCGTCGGACGCTAGTTGTTGAATGACCCTAAGGGCCAGGAAGGGAGCACACGAGAGACCGTAGGTGACGGTATGAAGCTCATACTCTTCGATAGGCTTACTAGGATCGTCCCTCCACAAAATATGCTGATATTTACAATCTAAAGGGGCCACAAGAATTTGGCGGTACATTTTGCAAATATCTGTGGTAAAGACGATCTGATGACAACGAAAATTTAACATAATGTCACAGACATCACGCTGTAACTTGGGTCCAGGGAGCAAAACATCATTCAGAGAAACGATCGACTGAGAGGGGGAAGTATTACGAGCAGAGGCGTCGAAAACAACTCGTATTTTCGACAGAGACGGGAGATGTTTATAAACGGCATGATGTGGAATAATATAAGACCCACTTCGCGTGGTTGGGCTCATGTGTCCTAAATCGACATAGTCCTTCATGAAGGAATTGTAGGCTACACGCAAGGGAGAGTTTCTACTGAGACGGGATTCAAGATTGAACAATCTAGAGTGAGTTAATTTGTTGAAAAAGCCAAAATCTAACGAGGTGTCTTTTTTAAAGGGGAGAGAGACTACATAACGACCTTCGTTAGTACGATAATGAGACTTTACAAAATGGTGTTCGGCTTCGATGTCTTCTGGATTATTGGGAATGCTGACTGTTGGTTCCTCCACCTGCCAGAATCGCTTCAGATTCTCTTGCAGGCTGTCCAAACCCAACAATGAGGTTGCGTGATTTGATGAAGAAGTTGCGTTCTTCATTTTTCCCAAAAGAATCCATCCAAAAATGGTACTGACCGCTGACAAACCACAAGAGAGGGACAAGGGCTCCGCGCCGCGCAAAATAGCGGGAAACAAATCAGCACCTAACAGGAAATCAATCGGGCCAGGATCAGCAAATCCGGGATCTGCAAGTACCAAATGCTGAACATCGAGACGAAGTCGAGAGGGCAAGCGAGAATTGGGAAGGTCCGTAGTGATCTCGGGAAGAACAACCGCACGAGTGGACAAAACAATGGGAGAGTGTCGTGTCGGTTGTAGTTCACACGTAACCTTGCCTTTAGAACAAAATAGTTTGGAGTTTCCTAACCCCAAAACCGGTGTGCTTTTCCTGTCAATACCCAAATGCAAACGGCTTGCGCAATTGGACGTAATAAAGGAGAGTTGGGATCCAGAGTCAATCACTAGTCGCACGTTTTGAAAATAACCGTGCCCATCCCTAAACTTGGCGATAGCTGTGCCAAGCAGAACGGTGGAATTAGAAGAACACGACAATGAATGGGGTACCGAAGGAGTGGATTCATGCGAGACAATATTCGGAGATGTGTGGGGAGTACGCGTTTGATCGGAAGAAAAATGCAACAAGGAATGGTGTTTACCGTTACACGTTCGGCAAGTAAATCGCGAACTGCAATCCTTCAGCATATGGGAATTTGCAAAACAATTAAAACAAAGTTTGTTTGTTTTTACCCACTCACGTCTTTGCGTGATGGGAAGAGCGAAGAAATCGTTGCAAGTCGACAAACGGTGCGGTCCTCTACAACACGGGCATTTGGCTGTGTTCTCAGTAGAGCAAAAGGAACGCTTGGGGGGAAAAACAACTACCTTAGACTTGGAATTAGGGCGATCCGAAGCATGGGATTGTGACATTTCCAGAGCTTGACATTTCTCTCGAAGAAATGTGAAAAAGTCATTGACAGTGGGGAACTTTTTATTGCCAAACTTTAATTCAAATTTTTCCCGAGTCTGGGAATTTACGCGTCTGAGCAAGAGAGACAACAAAATAAAATCTGAGAGATCAGGGATTTTCGAGTTGCTTAATGCAAGAACATTATCATGGGCCATGTTACAAAAAGTCTGCAAACTTTCATAGGAACCGTCCGTGAGCGGCCGTAAATTCAAAATGGAGTCCAAATAATGTTGAGACAAAATGCGCGTGTCATTGTATCTACTTAACAATGATTGCCAAGCAGTGTTATAATTTACAGCGGCGAGAGGGAGGGAGGTCACGATACTATTTGCGGCACCTTTCGTTGAAAGAAGTAAATAATGAAACTTGTCAATGTCCGATAACGTGGAATTGTTATGGATAAGAGATGAAAAGGTGTCGAAGAAATATTGCCAATTTTTTAAAGCGCCATCAAATGTAGGCAGCTGCAAATCTGGGAGTTTTATCGGACGATGTGTCGCAGCGGGAACGTTCGAATTAGATGCAGCGCTTAAGTCCTTATCTATACTAGATTTCGCGGCAATGACACGGTAAAAGGCGAGTTTGTATTGATTAAGCTTCTCCACGTCTAGCAATATATAATCCTCCGTTTTGTCTATTTTAACGCAAGCAGTACGAATATTTGCATGTGCAAGTGTGAATTGTTCAAAAGCGAGATCTAGACTTCTGCAACGCGCTAAAAACAAGGAGCGGGAATTTTCTTCAGCTAAAGAGTCCACTAACGCGAGCGTAATATTAATGTCTTCCAACGCCTCATCGCGGGAGAAGCGTAATTCTGTAAGGTGACGTTCAATTTTGTCTGTATCAGCTCTATTGAGGGGAGCCATTTTCCAAAATAAAGCGACTCAAAGTCAGCCGGGTGATAGACAGAGCGCGCGCGACCGACAGCGGATATGGGCGCGGGCGACTGACAGAGTGAGATGGGAGAGTCCTGACCAGCGCTACAACTCGAGCGCACAAAAACTGGTACTGAGAACGTTATGCCGAAATTCGAAGTTACAACGGAAAACTTTAAAATAACTGAATTGAAATAAACACATAAATCGCGAATTTGATGAGCAAACATCCGGATTCTCGACGGACCAGAATGTTGGGGCAGTGCTGATGTTATCACTGAAAAGTCTGGGCGCAAAAGGATAGTTAAGGAACTCACCAGGCGCGTCCACAGGCTGCTGTTTCTCCGGATACTTGCTCGTATTTCACAATTCATGCGTTCAATCAACGGGGAGAGATGGGGACAAATTCCTGTTTCCCCCACCCAAATTAAATAATCAATTGTTGCGACGCAACATATATATATATATATATATATATATGTTGCGTCGCAACAATTGATTATTTAATTTTGTATTATAAACCAGAATGTTGGAACAAATTCCTGTTTCCCCCACCCCAGTCGTCCATCTAGTGTTTAGTCCCATTTTCCCATATCATTCCAATTCTCGACTCACACACCGAGAGACACACAGTACAGACTCAGTGTAAGTTGTGTAGAATTTCCCTGTGCGAAGTACCCCATTTTCCCAGAAGAAAAGTTCCGCGTGAAACGCGCCCATATACACGTAATTAGTGTTAGTTCGACCAGACCAAAGGTCCCCATCTCTCCCCGTTGATTGAACGCATGAATTGTGAAATACGAGCAAGTATCCGGAGAAACAGCAGCCTGTGGACGCGCCTGGTGAGTTCCTTAACTATCCTTTTGCGCCCAGACTTTTCAGTGATAACATCAGCACTGCCCCAACATTCTGGTCCGTCGAGAATCCGGATGTTTGCTCATCAAATTAGCGATTTATGTGTTTATTTCAATTCAGTTATTTTAAAGTTTTCCGTTGTAACTTCGAATTTCGGCATAACGTTCTCAGTACCAGTTTTTGTGCGCTCGAGTTGTAGCGCTGGTCAGGACTCTCCCATCTCACTCTGTCAGTCGCCCGCGCCCATCTCCGCTGTCGGTCGCGCGCGCTCTGTCTATCACCCGGCTGACTTTGAGTCGCTTTATTTTGGAAAATGGCTCCCCTCAATAGAGCTGATACAGACAAAATTGAACGTCACCTTACAGAATTACGCTTCTCCCGCGATGAGGCGTTGGAAGACATTAATATTACGCTCGCGTTAGTGGACTCTTTAGCTGAAGAAAATTCCCGCTCCTTGTTTTTAGCGCGTTGCAGAAGTCTAGATCTCGCTTTTGAACAATTCACACTTGCACATGCAAATATTCGTACTGCTTGCGTTAAAATAGACAAAACGGAGGATTATATATTGCTAGACGTGGAGAAGCTTAATCAATACAAACTCGCCTTTTACCGTGTCATTGCCGCGAAATCTAGTATAGATAAGGACTTAAGCGCTGCATCTAATTCGAACGTTCCCGCTGCGACACATCGTCCGATAAAACTCCCAGATTTGCAGCTGCCTACATTTGATGGCGCTTTAAAAAATTGGCAATATTTCTTCGACACCTTTTCATCTCTTATCCATAACAATTCCACGTTATCGGACATTGACAAGTTTCATTATTTACTTCTTTCAACGAAAGGTGCCGCAAATAGTATCGTGACCTCCCTCCCTCTCGCCGCTGTAAATTATAACACTGCTTGGCAATCATTGTTAAGTAGATACAATGACACGCGCATTTTGTCTCAACATTATTTGGACTCCATTTTGAATTTACGGCCGCTCACGGACGGTTCCTATGAAAGTTTGCAGACTTTTTGTAACATGGCCCATGATAATGTTCTTGCATTAAGCAACTCGAAAATCCCTGATCTCTCAGATTTTATTTTGTTGTCTCTCTTGCTCAGACGCGTAAATTCCCAGACTCGGGAAAAATTTGAATTAAAGTTTGGCAATAAAAAGTTCCCCACTGTCAATGACTTTTTCACATTTCTTCGAGAGAAATGTCAAGCTCTGGAAATGTCACAATCCCATGCTTCGGATCGCCCTAATTCCAAGTCTAAGGTAGTTGTTTTTCCCCCCAAGCGTTCCTTTTGCTCTACTGAGAACACAGCCAAATGCCCGTGTTGTAGAGGACCGCACCGTTTGTCGACTTGCAACGATTTCTTCGCTCTTCCCATCACGCAAAGACGTGAGTGGGTAAAAACAAACAAACTTTGTTTTAATTGTTTTGCAAATTCCCATATGCTGAAGGATTGCAGTTCGCGATTTACTTGCCGAACGTGTAACGGTAAACACCATTCCTTGTTGCATTTTTCTTCCGATCAAACGCGTACTCCCCACACATCTCCGAATATTGTCTCGCATGAATCCACTCCTTCGGTACCCCATTCATTGTCGTGTTCTTCTAATTCCACCGTTCTGCTTGGCACAGCTATCGCCAAGTTTAGGGATGGGCACGGTTATTTTCAAAACGTGCGACTAGTGATTGACTCTGGATCCCAACTCTCCTTTATTACGTCCAATTGCGCAAGCCGTTTGCATTTGGGTATTGACAGGAAAAGCACACCGGTTTTGGGGTTAGGAAACTCCAAACTATTTTGTTCTAAAGGCAAGGTTACGTGTGAACTACAACCGACACGACACTCTCCCATTGTTTTGTCCACTCGTGCGGTTGTTCTTCCCGAGATCACTACGGACCTTCCCAATTCTCGCTTGCCCTCTCGACTTCGTCTCGATGTTCAGCATTTGGTACTTGCAGATCCCGGATTTGCTGATCCTGGCCCGATTGATTTCCTGTTAGGTGCTGATTTGTTTCCCGCTATTTTGCGCGGCGCGGAGCCCTTGTCCCTCTCTTGTGGTTTGTCAGCGGTCAGTACCATTTTTGGATGGATTCTTTTGGGAAAAATGAAGAACGCAACTTCTTCATCAAATCACGCAACCTCATTGTTGGGTTTGGACAGCCTGTATATATATATATATATATATATATATATATATATATATATATATATATATATATATATATATATATATATATATATATATATATATATATATATATATATAACCAACCTTTAAGTTCTGGTAAATGTTCACTTTCTGCTTATTAGAATACACCTGGTCATATCGGTTTCTTCTCACACCAGTACTGTATATATATATATATATATATATATATATATATATATATATATATATATATATATATATACAGTACTGGTGTGAGAAGAAACCGATATGACCAGGTGTATTCTAATAAGCAGAAAGTGAACATTTACCAGAACTTAAAGGTTGGCTTACCGCAAGCCGTAACGGAAAGTATGTTCTGAAAGTGTAGTGCTTGTAATAAAGGCATTAAAATATTCAGCGGAAAAGATGCACTAACAAAACATAGTTCTACACAACTACATGTTCAAATGCGAACTCAATTGCGAAAGTATCTGCCATATTGTAGTTTGCCACAGGAGAGTTGCCATCTAAAGTTAAAATCGAGCAAGAAAGTAAAGTAAAAAAAGTAAAGATGGTCTATAACAAATATCTGTACCTAATTGGTTTACTTGAACTGATTTTTCTAACTTTATTTCATTATAAAATACGCAGTTATCATATTTTATTTGAAATATACGTATTTAAACGCATTTAAAAAAATCTACCGATAAAGTTGCTGGCCTGTGGCAACACTGGTTGAAATATACCTTACGCTGTGTCCTACGTGCACCCGTCGCCGTCGTCTGTCGCCGCATGTGTTGTTGTTTTTGCGTTACGTCCGTCGTGCTTGTCCCGCGTAACTCCGGCGCGACGTGCAGCAGATCCCCACTCCCAGGTAGATAATAGGTAGTACAAATCTTGGGAAGGTGTATCATATTGTCGACGTACCGACAACATGAGTTTGACAAAGAAATAGAAAGGGGCGTGCCCGACTGAAACATATGGCGATATCAAAATATTTGATATAACTTGCGTCGCCGGATCCGTTGCCGCACCGGACGACGGACGAACGCTGCCACGTAGGACACGCTCATTTACTTCAAGCTATTTGGTATCGATATGTTGTTGGCCTTGACGCAACTGACGGACGTGACGGACGCACGTAGGACACAGCGTTAGACCATCTATAGCTAGACGGAGTACGGCCTATCCCAATGCATTGGCTTGTTGTGGCTCAACATACCTTGGTTATAAGGTCGAATTTCCTGTAGATTCTCGTGCACATTGTGCGCGCATTCGCACAGAAGCTAGATACCGCCATTATTTTCAACCTTATTTACATCGAGGTTGAGTTTGTTTGCCTATGTAGATGCATGTAGATGGGTGGTTAAGACGTAACAATAGGGCGAAACTGGGGATGTTGTAAAAGGCAGCATCAAAAATTATAACATGCCACAGGTATAACAATAATAATCCACGCCTTAACATCCCCCAACAGCGTTCGCCACTACGGGGGCATTGGGAGGCCCGAATTATCATTATTATGGCCCGCGTCTGTGGCACGTCTTAAGTTGTTTGGCTTTCAGCATTCGCCGTGGAGTAAAGGAAAACCACAGAAAAACCTTTACTCTGAAAGCAGGGCGTGGGGTTCGAACCCACGTCCTCCAGACTGCTAGCCAAGCGCGCTACCACTCGGCCACAGTCCGGCCTTTATGACCGCAATACAGTAATATTACATTATAATATATAGCTTCTCGTAGATTCCCAACAGTTCAGGTCTCAAATCAAGGTCGGATTGACGCTATACCTATAAAAATTCAAGTTTTTAAAACAACTGTGTTGTGTTAAAGACACTTTTCTAATAGCGATTATAAACTGGGAAAAGACGGAAGACCATATCTCTCCCGTAGTGCTGTGCCAAGTTCTCTTGTTATGAGTGATCTACCAAATGAAACTACGGACACAGATAGTATAAGCGATGCAGAAGATGGATGCAGTTGTAGCAGAACCTAGTGGACACAACAGTCAACAATCACTGCCACAACTACGAGCTTAGAAAGTGTCGCACAGCGCAACAGCAACGGAACATCCTTCTGCACCGCCAAAGAAAAGGAGAACATTAATGTAATATATAAGTTTAATTGTTTTAGGTATATTTCAACGTTATTTTATTGTAGGTAGAATCCTCGATATATGAGTGATGTACTGACTTATCTTCGTCTCCTCTAGCACGGGCAGTTTTAGCATTAGCAAGAACCACCATACGCAAGAAAACTGCTCGCATTCGCCAATTGTCTCGATACAACATGCAATTAAGACAAAAAGTGTGCAATTTATCAGCATTAATGGAGCATTATTTGTGTAAAACCTAGTTATTAGAATCAGAAAAAAAGAGTTCAAAGTTCTTACACCAGGACCATGTTGTTTAAAAACCAGTAGTTAAAAGAAAATTAATTTATGACGGAAGTGAAACCGGGAGCGAAGTAAATTTTAAAAAGTATTAAAAATTACGGATTCGAATCAGGGTCTTTGTCTTGCCCGGCCATTGCTCTAACCGCTAAGCTACCGAGGCCTATGATGTAAATAGATATAATTTTCAACCAATTCCTTCGGAGGTTGCACCGATTAAACCAGTACCTACAGTAGTTCAATTTTGTTCAATTAAAATACTTTCCTCTTATAAGTTGCATTTTGCTTGTAGTTTATTCCCCATATAACAAATATAACAAATAAAATCCTACACGTGAGAATACAGCTTGCCCAAAGCCTATAAAAAATGGAAACTGGAATAGCGAATTAATTGCTCTTGGATGGCTTAATTGCTTTTTTTGACAAATGTCATAAATAACAGGTACTACAAATTTATGTACATTCAAAAACCTTGAGCTTGACGAAACGCGGCTCCTCCGACGCCAGCTTGACGAGGCGGTGGTAGTCGCAGATTTTGTGAGGTTAGATCTACACTACCTTTCACGCCATACGTGACTGCCTAATTCGAATTTGACATATAGCCGCCAGTTTAATCTGACCGCTCATTGGTGCGTCACAATTGGGAACGAGACTATACAGGGTGTTTCAGAAATAACGGCTAACCTTCAAGGAGCATATCCGCCAAGGACAGAGAAGCAATTTTGGTCAAATAACCTAGTGTATATTTCAAACTTTTAAGTACCAACAAAATTATATTGAAGAAATCGTCTAAGGCCTGTCCTGGTGCATACCCGTGCGCGCATGAGTGAAATACCATTGCAAACAACCACGGCAAATAACCAACATTTACGAACATTTATCAATTGAAACATAGAGAGATTAGTACGTACCTAATCCAGATGTGATGCAGATTTACAAACATTGTAATTGCAAAGCGAAATCCGTCGAACAAAAATCGATTTAACACAGCAATTGCGTTTCACAGCCGATCAAAGTTATGTCGCATTCTAGCCATACAATTGTCATCCATCCGTGTCTGGTACTACACAAATCACTACACAAACACACCCCATTAAGATCCCACAGCCAAAAAGATTCTTATTGTTAATAAACCAACAAACAGCTGATCACTCTTGTCGAATGTAGGTCATTGTCGCTCTGAGCGAGAAAGGCCGCAATGGGGGGGGGGCGATATGTTGCCGGTGAACTTGATTTGTCACCAGTTGCAACACAACTGCGGCGGAATGTAGTCCATTTTCGTGCCCTGCACAGAGACGGACTCCGTCTTTCTTTATTAATTTTCTCAAGAATGCGTTAAGTTAGACCATACGTTATTTGGCAAAATATGCTTATTACGGCCTTGGGCATATGCTGCTTGAAGGTTAGCCGTTATTTCTGAAACACCCTGTATACCAACAATAATAGATTCTTACAAGGATTGCTCAATGACCAATTTTTACCTACATGACAATGAACGCAGATCATAGATAAAATATATATACAGGGTCCTGCAACTAAGCTCCCGTCTTCTGTAGCTCACTTACTCGTTAAGCTAAGAGTTTGACATTTTGCAGGCTTACCCTGTACTTCAAGGTACAATTCAAGAAATTATTTTTTATTATACAGGGTGTTCCAAAAATGTGCAACGCCATGGTAATATATTTTTTTAAATTGCATGCTATACATTTTTCTACACATTTGGAAGCGTTTTATGGTTGCCTACATATCACCAAAATTTTATTGAAATCGGTTGAGTGACCGCAGCGGAAAAAAATAAAAACCAAAAAAAAATTGATTTTGCATCGTAGGCTTTAAAAATCAATAAAAACCACAAAATGCACCTCGTTAATAAAAGTTTGCGACGTGCTTATTAAGTTAGATGTGATAGTCTCGTTAACCAAGCGGCATTGTTCCAAATTATACAGGGTGACCAAAATCGAGTGTCAAACTTGTCAAACTTCAAAGCGTGTTATTGTTCTTATTTTAAATTGGAACCCATAAATTTTTTTATGCGAAATGATGCAGAATTAAAAAATAAACATTGTTTCTAAATACAACCCCATCACAATTCCCAATATTTTAAAAGTTATTCGCCAAAAACTCATTTTTCAACGTTTCCAACGGCAATTTTAGATAATAAATATCGTACGTGACGTTGAAAAACAATTTATTTCATAAAAAATAATAGATCTATTTTAGATTTGAGTGTACTTAATTAAGTAGTTATTCAAATGCTAAATTTACTGCATAATTTACCTATAGCGGTAAGGACGGAAATGTGGCTATAGGTAAATTTTGCAGTAAATTTAGCAATTGAATAACTACTTAATTAAGTACAGTAAAATCTAAAATACCTCTCTGCGTTATATTTTATGTAATAAATTGTTTTTCAACGCCACGTACGATATTTATTACCTAAAATTGCCGTTGGAAACGTTGAAAAATGAGTTTTTGGCGAATAACTTTTAAAATATTGGGAATTGTGATGGGGTTCTATTCAGAAGCAATATTTGTTCTTTAATTCCGCATCGTTTCACCTAAAAAAAAATATGGGTTCCAATTTAAAATAAGAACAATAGCGCGCTTTGAAGTTTGACAAGTTTGACACTCGATTTTGGTCACCCTGTATGATTTGGATCAATGTCACTTGGTTAACGAGACTATCACATCTAACTTAATAAGCACGTCGCAAAATTTTATTAACGAGGTGCATTTTGTGGTTTTTATTGATTTTTAAAGCCTACAATGCAAAATCAATTTTTTTTGGTTTTTATTTTTTTCCGCTGCGGTCACTCAACCGATTTCAATAAAATTTTGGTGATATGTAGGCAACCATAAAACGCTTCCAAATGTGTAGAAAAATGTATAGCATGCAATTTAAAAAAATATATTACCATGGCGTTGCACAGGGTAAGCCTGCAAAATGTCAAACTCTTAGCTTAATGAGTAAGTGAGCTACAGAAGACGGGAGCTTAGTTGCAGGACCCTGTATACTAATATAGATGGGCGACTCAAGGCCATCTTTGTGGATACTGTTTTTAGTTCACCCCCATCCGCTGGGTGGCGGTAGTAGGACTTTCCTCATCTTCGCATATATTTTAGTTACTTAATCAAATCTAGTGGTACATTACTAATTTTTCCACAGAAAAAGACATACATCGCCTATATATCAGTAAAGAGATAAATGCTTAAAATGTTGGTGGTAAAAATTAGTATTGTATTCCTCAAGACAATAAATAAAGCCACAAATAATGAAAAAACTGATATATTAATGAAGACAAATATTTACAGATTAGCCGAGACAGACGTGAAATTATAATTTGTTTGCGTTTTCGTTGCTTTAAAAGGTAGGTTGCATAGGTATTTTGCATAGCTTCTTTATAGGTCCCTTCAGATTGCAACAGTCCTATTCTTTCAAAATTGTATTAACAAATATTGAAAAATATTTTATATTATTAAAATTAAATGTGCAGACCAATACATAGAGACGTGAAATAAATTCAGACAAAATAACGATTCAAAAACTCAAACAAAAACCAATATGATGTTGTACAAGTAATTAATTTTTTAATTGTTTCATAACTCTCAACTTTTGTTTCTTCGAAAGGAATTTTGTGTATTTTATTGCAGCCTTTTTCTTTATTGGGTCATTTAGGTTGCGGTGGTCTAACCCTTTCAAAATTTTATTAACATTTGTTACCCATGTATACCGGGGGGCCGTTTTAACTTGAGACTCCCAAATATCTCGTAAAATATGCATGGTACGACAAAAGTGTCTTAAACAAACTTGTAGGACTCAAAGGGGGAAATGAGATGACGATATTAGTTGCATTGCAGATGGCGCTGCAATCGGTGAAAATGATGGTAACTTAATTATTTAAATGGGAATACCCAATTTTTTTATCAAATTATGATATTACGCTAAATAAGAAGAATCTTTTGTCTGAAACTGTTTTTCGTACGATGCATTTTTTTCGTGCGTAAACAAACCCTATGCGCATGACGGCGCAACGCGCGGTATACCAAAACGTGTCCTGGCTACGCACATACCTTCCTACGTTGTACCATGAGTGTCTACTAAGTCGTCGCTTTGACTGCCAGACGGCGAGCGCATCCCATGCAGTGGCAGCGGTCGTAACTACCGCAGCCGCCACAAACTTCCATCGCCAATAACCTTTAATAGGTGCATTGTACAAAAAAAATATTCAGACAAAAGATTGTTCTTATTTAGCGTAAAATCATAATTTGATAAAAAATTTGGGTATTCCCATTTAAAAAATGAAGTTAGCCCCATTTTCACCGATTGCAGCGCCATCTGCAATGTAAATGATATCGTCATCTCATTTCCCCCTTTGAGCCCTACAAGTTTATTAAAGACACCTTTGTCGTATCATGCATATTTAACGAGATATTTAGGAGTCTCAAGTTAAAACGACCACCCGGTATATATATAAAACTTTACAAATAACTTTATAAATACCAATAATAAGTCATGCTTAGTGCACTTAAACTGAAAAGAAGTCAGCAAATTAGGTACTAAAGTACTAATTAATTTCTTTTTCATTGATTGCTGGTTGGCAATTTTTGGAAGTAGACAGTGCACTATGTCTACACATGCCACAAATAATTTTACAAACTTAGTGCTTGGCCGTAATAATGCCTGAGTACTGTAAGCCTTTGCCATAATAAGGCGATGGTGATCCAAATTATGGTCTGACAGCAGTTCTGCCTTACATTCTTTGCAACACCATTGCTTTATGATTTTCTTGGCCATCGCCCCTGCAATATAAGAATGGGTGTTTACAGCAAAATTTTCCTTAGTAAGAAATGCTGGCTTAATATGTTGGCTTAATTCCTCGGCGTCATCCGTAACACATTCTTCAATAATAACATTTTGCGTAATAAACATTTTCAACGACTTTAGAGCAGACTCGCAATCATCTACCTGGCAATTTGCACCAGGTGAGTGAGGAGAAGAAAAATTATTAATAATGAGTGTTTTATAAGTTTGTTTAAATGAGGTACATGTAGGGTTTACGTTTCGAGCGCCATGCAGACGAACGCAGCCAAAGAAATTTTCAAGGGGGTCCTGGTTGAGGTTTCTTGGCATCAGAAACTTAAAGCCTACAGCATGCAGCTTCTTCCACAGCTCCTTGAAAGCGGCAATGGTGTCGATGCAGTTTTTAATTGTTGGCGGAACAAACTCTCTATTTGCCTTTCGAAATTTCATTGATCTTAATACTTGAAGCGCCTCATTCCAAAATTCATGGTGAAGGGATTTTCCTGAGATGGAACATCTCAATAATTTTCCATGCTCAGGATTAATTGTCGATCCATTAAGTGAATCGAACAATTTGTCGATGAACAGGGCAAATTCCGCCGTTCCCGTAGCTGTTGATGGTAACACTCCAGGCGCTGAAAATTAGTCAGACTTAAATTAATTCATATTTTAAGAGAAATACATGTCTTTTCCATGAAACAAAATAGTATGGTGCCATATTGTATCGCAAAATACTGTACAATGCAGATCTTATTATGGAAAAAATAATTAAGAAAACTACCTATTGTCGCTATCGCTCGAAGGGTGGAAGAAACACGGCGAGACAACACTTGCGCGGCCACATTCACCTTCATCCTTTTCATTTTTTCTTTAAATATGTGGGCTTCAGTCAGGTGATTCAACATCTTTGTATCGAAATCTCCAACGTCTACCTCATAGAGTTTAACGATATCGTTCCAAGATGCCATGTGTCTTACACCTTTCCATTGAAAAGAGACATCATGGTCTATTGGATTATTTCGAAATCCCTTAAGAAGGTGTGGAGGATCAAAAAATGGAATAATTTCTTCACCATTTATCGTAAAGCCAAATGCTCTGTATTCCAGCCCCTGACGTACAACAACACTGCGTGATTCTTCACGGAGCAGGTTTACCATCTTGCTGTTTGTGCTCAGTTGGTCACAAACTGTGGCAACAACATGCAGCCCAATATTCTGGCATGCCGTAACAATAATTTTTATGTTTCTCTGCAGATGAATGGCAGACATCCCATGTTCCGTGAAAAAGCTGGCAATGGGCTGCGTCCACTTTTTATGTAAACCGCGCAACATAAAAACAATAGCATGATCGGCTAGGTTTGTGGTTGTGCCTTCCCCGCAATCTTCAAAACCTTCTATTGCATCTGTTGTGCTGTTATACGTCAGACCCGGTTCTAACGACATTTCGTCAAAAAGAAGACAGCAATATCGATCTAGCTCCTTCATCTGATGCACTTCTTTCTCCAAGCAGTTCATTAGATGTTTGTTGAGACCAGTGGAAAATGGTACTCTGTTTAGCACATCCAGCAGAATTTTCCTACTTGGTAGAGCAAACGTTCTTTTAAGGAGACGATACGCTTTAGGGCTTTGTTTAAGAAGCGTTAGAGCAAATATTTTTTCGTCATTTGAAAACCGACGACCTCTCTGCTTCTTAGACGACTGATGATGCAGCTGACCCATAACAAACTTATATGTTGTATTATTCAACATAGTTTTCAAAAAACTATCGGTAATTGAAAACTTTACTGCTTTCGAAACTCTGTTTTTGTTAGACAAATTCTTAAATTTCCGTACGCTTCTTTTGTACAACAAGGCCAGCCTGTACAATTTTTGTGCCTTTGTAGACAAATGTCTCTGCCGTGTCACATTTATGCGCTTTAAGATGGAGTCTTTAAAAAAATATATTTTCAAACATTGTATCCATGTCTATGTTTAGTTTATATTTACCTTTCTTTATTTGGAGACCAACATCCTGCGGAATTTCTTGTGAGAATGGAAGGGAGGGTTCGGTTGAAGGAAGGCTTTCCATTTCACTATTTGCTGGTTTATTTTTTGGTTCCTGTTGTCCAGCAAGCGCCAACAAACTTTCTTCTCCATATTTGAAAAATCCTTTTGGCACTACAACACAATACATCACGTCATTTGTAGACTGGCAAAATAACGTGAAAAAAGTTGCCAAACTAGAAACAATCAAGATAGTTGGAACATTTGTATGTTATAAAAATCATAATTAATAATAAAATAATAATTAAAATCATAAAATAATTCTTAATTCTTAATTCTTCTGTTGATTATTTGGAGAACTAGTTATTGTTATACACATGTATACTTAATAATACACTTACAATTTAAATGGACGTCAGGAATCGCAGTTGCTTTTAAATTCGTTTTGTTTCGATTATTTGGAAATTTCTGATTTTTAGAAAAATACATTTCGCATATTCTGCGATTTTTTCTAACTTTTACAATGTCAATTTCCAATAAGTCCTTCCTTCCAATTGTAGTAGCCCATACCTTCAACATCTGAAACAGCATTTAATTACTTACAATTATAAATCTACTATAAAAATTTATATACACTATAAATAAAATGCTACATACCTCCGGGTCCTTAGGAAATAAATGCATTGCACAATTTTTCCCAACGGATGGGCATGTATTAACCATTATAATTAATTGTTTTAAGAAAAACGTACTATTAACAAGCCACAATGCTTTTTATAAATGTTGCTAAGTAGTATTGAGTGAAATATAAATATAATGACTTAAGCTTGACACGATAATAATAATAATAATAATAATAATAATAGACTTTATTTCACAATTAATTTTATATACATACAAAATATTCAGTGCTGAGCTCGGGCGAAGTCCAGAACAATGTATTGCTCTGCTCTAATACTTAACCCGACAAAATAACGACAAAATAGTAATATATATCACTCATAAGGGAAAACCATAGTAATTACCATAAATTTCGATGTGATCCGGCCATTTGAACGAGCCAATAGGAATCCGATGTGATTGCGTCGGTATAGTAGCGCGCTAACCAGAGATATGTGGCGCGTGGGGGTGAACTAAAATTTTACTATCAACGCCTACGTATGGGAAGTAAGCACCCCATGACGCAGATGACGTCAGCGTTACTAGGTTCCAGGACAACAATTCAAGCGCGAAATATCAAATAAACCTAACTTTTTTTACAAATTTACTGAATTGTGGAGAAGTTATTTTAAACATTATAACTTGTTGTTGAGTTAAATTGATTAGCTCTCATAATAGATTTGTTCGCTTAGCGCCTTCGGAACGTGTTCGGAATGAATTTATCATGTGTGAAGATGGTAAGGGAACTATAGCATTGGTCCAATATAAAAAGATGCCTGAACTAATTCGGGATTTGCTCGGCGAACAAATCTATTATTATCCAATATTATAAATGTTGCATCGCGTCATTTGCATTTAAAGAGCGATGGTAGACTATATCTTTGTGGCTTTGTCCATAAATGTTTTTGCAAACTGCAAAGTCACATCTCCTTGAAATTATATTTCATGGAATTTCAAGCACTTGGAGAAATATCTGGTCGAACGAAAGAATAGTTGTATTGTAACCAAAATGTTATAAACAAACTAATGAGTCATGTAAGAATATATTTTTTTAAATAAACAAATACACTATAGTACACTACACTACAACAGCTTTTATAGCCAGATTAATTTACCAAATATATACATAGATTCCGTATTACACAAAGTCTATATACTATATACGACTTTCGACCTTATTATCTTTGGCCAAACAAAGGCCGGCACGCTCCCTCTAGTCATATAAGCTCCTACTGTTTCTTTGGGGTTACCCCATGTGCAGACGGCCTTTGTTGAAAACGCTATAATTTGTGAATAAATATTGCTCAAAACCCTGCCCTCTGGATGTCCAGGCCCCAACAAACCCATGGCTGACTATCTATATCCAGTGACAATCAACGATTATACTATTAGCAATTGGCATTCTGTATTTGGTATGATTTGGTTTGATAGATAACATTTGATAGGTGTCATGTTCGGTACGAATATTAAAAACTCAAACAACTTTATTTCAAATTGTTTATTTTCTTGGGTACTGTAGACTTGGCCACATTTAACACATTAAGAGCTAGGGAAGGATTTACACATCCTACTTAAACTACATTCCAATAACCGGGCAGGGCTAAGCCGGTTATAAACAGACTAAAAACCACCCCTAATGTGCTTTTTAACGATCACAATGTTGTATTAGAAATTTTAGCACCTCTACAAAATAAATCCTTAAAAATTACTGAACAAAAAAAAACGTATATTTGATAGCTTGTTAATTCTCAGACTGGGGCAGTACGAATGCGAGATGACATGATGGGGTCGTGTGAGACGGGGTGGGGTTATTTGCGACAATAATCTATTGGAAACTTATATTATTGCGGTCTAAAGTGGGTTTCCTACTCCTATTGATGAATGCATTGATTATTAATTATTACAATGTATAAGTAATACTAACCATTCCCCACACACTTGGCAAATATTTCATTCCTGGCTCCTCATACCCCGCGAGTCGTGAGAAATATTTCATTTCTCACGGCTTCAGAACCAATCACAGGTCTGGATTTTCCATTTCCATTGTGTTTTGATACACTGCTTAGCGACATTGTCAAGGCATTGGCGTTTTGCAGCACGAGCCGTAGGCGTACTCGTAAAAAAATGCTTGCTCCATAGAATAATATACTATTATTGCTCTCAATATCTTATACAGACATAAATTTGTATATTCACAGAAAAAATATATAAAAAAGTAGCCTAAAAATAAAGTACAGAAATATATTATATATTATACTAACATTATAAGAAAAACAAATTGAAAGCAATCCTATGGTGGGTTTCAGCAATTTGTAGCTGTTCTAAAAACCCACCATATGTATACGATAATATAGAATGTAGGAAATAGATGAAAGTTTAACAATTTTATTAAGTGCAGATTCATTAAATGATAAATATAAATGATTATATTTATTATTACGATAAAAGCAAAACAATAGATACCATCAGGAAGAGGTTCACTGTCCCTGAAAAAGCATGCATGCAAAAGCTTTCTTAAGCTTACCGATGTGCATTGTGGATTAGTAAGAATATATTTATTATGCACATTGTATATTTGGTAGGAGAACCTTCGTCTAAATCGCTCCGTTTAGTGGAACGGTGGAGAAAGAGCACCTCTAAACCCAACATTAATCGTATGCACATCGGTGCGAGTTAAGGCGATTCATCCGTGTTTATAATTTTATAGAATGTCAAAACTGTACGGATTATTCAACCAATCTGTCGCTAGCGTGATCCCGCCGCCGCCGCAGTCAAAAAAATAAAGCGAACGCAGGAGTTCTCAACTCGCTGCACTCGCTGTAAGGGTCTCTTGCGACGGTTCGTCGGTCAATGGGATTGTTGGAAATAGTTTATCATACACCCAGTTTACGGTTTCTTCGTCTATCTGAGCTTTATACCGGAGTCCGATCTTCTTCGTCAATATTTGATAGGACGCTCCCCACACATTGTACTCCAATTCCTCACACAGCGCTCTCCACTTTTCTATTATTTTATCCTCTTAATTAAATTCGTTAGCTCCTTCCCAGCCTTTATGTAGTTTGTCCTGGCCTCCTCAGTCTCTTGCGTCGGGCCCTGACTCCTTCTTGTTCACTGTAACCTCGTTCTGTAAGTTATGCAGTTTTCCGCGCGTCAGCAATCTCCTGGGTCCATCAGTATTTTGGTTGCCGGTTGTGACTTTGATTGGTTTTCGTCCGCAAATTTATGGCAGAGGCTCTTATTATCCTTGCTGTTAGCGACTCAGCAGTCTGCTGGCTCGTCATCTTGCTGAATTCTTTTTTCATGTTCTCAACACGAGGCGGACAGAATGTCCATCCTGTCATTTCTTTACCTCTGCTCCGGGTTCTTCTGTCTGCGAAGGAGAAAGATATGAGGTGATGATCGCTCAGCACCTCTGTCTCCGTAAGCACTTTCCAGGATGTTATTTGGTCAGCTATCAGTTCACTCGCCAGTGTTAAATCTATTAGCGATTAGCCTCTCTGGCATGTATATGTATTTTGCCCCGGTGTGTGGTTGATTAGCACTACTTGATTTTTCGTTGCGCATTCCTCCCGCAGCTGTCCTCTGCTATTGTTTATTCGAGCTCCTGCAGTTCTGGTTCTCGCGTTAAAGTGTCTGCATATCAACGTTGGCTTGTTACTTACTCTTGTTTTTCCTTCCATGTCGTCCAACAGGGTCTCAAACTGCTGATCAGGTCTATTAGGAGAGAAGTATGTTGTCCACACTGTCATGGTGTCCCATTCAATTCCCAGAAATCCATTGCCCACTATCCAGCGCAGCGGTCTTAAGAATCCGTTAAGCAGCTGTATAAACACGTTTCTGTCTTTATCTGTTTTCAGATTGGCGGTGCGTCTCACATTTCCGAGTATTATGTCCACGTGTTGTTGTTTGGCTGCAACCCCTAGTAGGTCATGTGTGTCCCACCTTCGGTTTCAATTCAGTTGCATTATCTTTATTTTATTTAGCATTTTTCTTTCGGTTCTTCTCGGTCCTCTACTGTTTCCTTCGTTTGCGTGTCTCTAGCTTTCACATGTTGCCCTCCTCTTCGGTCTCTTTTTTTGATAGTCACAGTCTCCGTCGGAGTGTAGGCGTCTGCTTGTAGAGTCTTGGGATTGTCCTATCGCTTCTGTTCTCTTTTCCATTTCCTGCACCGTGGGCTCGTTTCATTTTCTTTAACGCAGTTCTGTATCTTGGGCATATCGATGTCCCACCGCTGTGGCCTTCTTCATTGCAGTCCTTCGTTTAGCTACGTGTGAGGGTAACCAGCATCTGTGGCATCTTGTTATTCTAATTTTTTCTTCTACGAATCATTTTGCTAGTCCAATCTGCATCCTTTTTTTCTTTTAAAATTATGTCTGCGTTCTTTTTGTCCACTTTTATTGTTGTGGCGAGCATATTTCCTGCATAGTGGCGAAAGCTGCTTGCTTTTTTGCGGTACTTTTCGTCTCTTGTTTTTCTTATTCCCTCTATTTGTTTTATCTCTGGTTTGCCCTTTATTTGCTCTTTTATTTTCTTCACTATGTCCTCGTATGTTGGCCTTTCTCGGCTTCTCCTCATATCTTTACTTTCTTGCTGTAGTTGTGTATGTTAGCACCTTATTGGCCCTCCTCTTGAAAATGGCTTCGGTCATTTTTCTCTGCTTGTCTAGTGTCTTTTTTCTCATGTGGTATATTACTACTGCACTTTCTTGACTTGTTACGTCAGCCAGTTTTCTATTTTCTTCCAGAGTTCTTCTGTTCCTTTAGTGTTTATTTTGATTATCCTCTGTCTATTTTCTTGTTCGTGGTCTCTTGTCTTTGCTCTCGTTATAATTTCATAGCTTTGGTTCAATTGTTCAAGTATAGGATATGTCTTTTTATATTGATTTAGAATACTTTTGTTCATGTGCTCGTCATCTTCTTCGAATAAGACAACTTTCGTGAATACTGTTGGTAGATGGGGTTACCTTCTTTTATCTGTGCGTAGCAGAAGCAGTCCTCTTTTGATTCGCCTTTCTCAAGTTCTCTCCATTCTGCGTAAGTCTTTATGTTTACTAATTTTCTCTAGTCTCTCTCTCTCTTCAATATTTCCTATCTCTCTTCCTCAGTTTCAGTCTGGGTTTCTATTTCTCTTGTTTCTTTCTGTTTTGTTTTGTGTGGCCGTCTCGCTTCTGTTTGTTGTCTCAGCCAGTCTCGCGTTTCTCTCCTTTTTATTACCCCGGCCTCCCTCTCTAGTTTATGTATCGCCTTCTTCATTTCTCTCTTTGTGTTTTTTCTTCGTGCGCCTTCAATGAAAAAGAAAAAACTTGTTTTTTTACCTTGTTTGTTCTACTTCGGGGTTTTCGAATGGGTGGTGAACCTTCGCGACTTTTCCGTAAATGTTGCCCTTGATCATTTGTTTTTCCCTATTTCCCCTTGATCACTGACAGCAGATGGTGACGCTTTTTAGTGAGGTCCTCCGCGATAAAGATCTTGGTACCCTTCAGTTCCTTCAACTTATCCAACACCAAGGTTTTATGTTGGATGCTAAAGAATTTCACAATAATATATTTTGGGTATGTATGATATCTCGATCGGGTCTCTTGATATGGTTATCCCAAGCTTCCGTTGAATAATATTAAGTGCTATTGCAGTGGTATCTTCCCGCTCATGTTCCGCGAGTCCGTGAATGCGAATATTTGATCTTCGCCAGTATTGTTCTAGACGAACCAGATCTTACTCAAAAATTAAATTCCTTCGTTCAAGACCCTTGATCTTTTTTTTGGTGATTTTCCAAAGAGCCTTTAGTCGGGTTCCGAGGTTACCGACGAGTTTTTCCCCGTGGCTTCCAGAAAATCAACGTCGCTGCGAGTTTCTATAAAAAATGCTTTAATTGCATCAGATCGATGCTCCGATCACCGTCGAAGGGTTGCATTGTACTGTCACCACTCTAACACACACTTTAGTTAATGACCTTACCTGCTGGCTAGACAATTTTAGTTAATGACCTTACCTGCTGGCTAGATTAAGTTACCCCCCCCCCCCCAAAACTTAATTACTTACTTAGCTCTCTCCACGTGCTCCTACCTGCTAGAGCGCATACTCGTATGATGCTATTGAGTTTGGCGGCCGTTTGACAACAGTGCTCTAGCCTATTCATTTTCGGTGAATGTACGTCCTCATTAGTGGTATTGTTTGTGGTAAAAGGCGCCGCAGTTTTTAGCAGTTTTTAATAGAAACACAATTATGGCGTCCGTTACCATTGCAGTACCGCAAATGGGAACGTACCTTAACTGAATTTTTAGGTTAAAAGTAATGTCCAACGGCTGCCAAACTCAAGAATGCGCGCACCCTACCGGCAACAGGTAAAAAGTAGGCCACAATCCACAGAATATGTTTCCAACAGAATTTTGTCTCTTTTAGCGTGTTTTAACCTGCGTAGCCAACTGGCGCAGCGCTACCCGTTATTGGCATGTAGTTTACACAGATACAAGATACACAGATATAAAGTAGGATGCGTAAATCATTCACTAGTTGTTATCTCTCTTATCTATAATATTAATTTAGTCTTGGTTGAAAACTCGACCTATGAATGAAGGTGACACACTACGAAATTATTTCAATAAAATTTATGGAGATTTGAATACATTTGTTCAAGCACGTTTGAAACCAAAGATGGCTATTAGAGAAGCTTTATATATCAGACAATGCTTTGATGTATTGAATGGAATTATGGACGTTGGAGAAGAAAATAGTAACTATAACTGTTACATTTCCATCTTTGGAATCCACTTAAATACCACTTTTGCAGAGGTCTTCAGTGATAAATATTTAGAACGGTTATTCTTATTCTCTATGATGTGGTCTCTTGGTTCTTGTTTAGAATTGGATGATAGAGATAAAATGGAAGAATTTGTCGTTGGAAAAGCTAAGCTGGATTGGCCGAAATGTCAAGAAGGCGAAACGATATTTGAGTTTGTTGTTGGTGATAACGGAAAATGGCAACATTGGTCGGAAAGGGTAGAGGACTTCATATATCCGCCGGATCAAATATTGGAATATTCCAGTATATTAGTACCGAATGTTGATAACGTGAGAACTGCTTTTCTTATATACACTATAGCGAAACAAAACAAAGCTGTATTGTTAATAGGTAAGCTCAAGACACATATTTGACATATTAGCCAATTAATTCATGTTTCTGTTTTGAAATGTTGTAGGTGAACCTGGGACAGCAAAAACTGTGATGATCAAAGGATACACGTCCACTTTTGACCCCGAATTTAAACTAGCTAAGTCCTTTAACTTTTCATCGGCAACCACGCCCAATATGGTTCAGGTGAATACTTATTTTTAGATGGTAATAATATGCAGACAAAATACTCTTCATATTACAGAGAATTTTGGAATCATATGTTGACAAGAGGGTAGGAACAACTTATGGGCCTCCTGCTGGTAAAACATTGTCGGTATTTATTGATGATATCAATATGCCTGTGGTAAACGATTGGGGTGATCAGATCACAAACGAAATAGTACGGCAGTGCATGGAAAATGGTGGTTTCTACAGTTTGGATAAACCAGGGGACTTTTCCACCATTCTAGACGTATTGTTCCTTGCAGCAATGATCCATCCAGGTGGTGGGAGAAATGACATTCCTCATCGTTTAAAGAGGCAGTTTGCCGTCTTCAATTGTACCCTGCCTAGCACAAAATCTATGGATATGATATTCAGTATGTGTAAAATGAGGTCATCATGCCATCAAAAAAGATTTTATGTTGCATTTTTTTTTATTTTAGGAAATTTATCTTTTTCTTTATTAGTCGTACCTTTTTAAATGCGCATGTATTATTTCTAGGTAAAATCGGAGAAGGTTACTTTTGTCCTTCAAGATTTAATGCCACTGTTGTTGATTTTCTACCCAGATTGATACCTCTAACAAGACATATATGGCAATCAACAAAGAATAAAATGTTACCAACTCCAGCTAAATTTCATTATGTATTCAATCTGCGTGATTTATCAAGGATTTGGCAGGGTATTCTTATAGTGCAAGATCTTGAGTGTCAATCAAAGTCTTCGTTATTGAAACTTTGGAGGCATGAGTGTACTCGAGTTATCGCAGACCGTTTTACAACTCATAGAGACAGAGAATGGTTTATAGGGATGCTAGCAAAGACCGCGGAAGATGAGTTAGGTCCTGACTTTGAGCATTACCCACTTGAAGAATCATTCTGGGTAGATTTCTTGCGTGATCCACCTGATGCTACTGGCGATGAACCTGAAGATTTTTGCTTTGATCCACCCAAAATTTATGAAGAGATTCCCAGTTGGGAGTTTCTCTTGGAGAGGCTCTTTGGTACTTACATCAACAATCATCACTTTTTATTCATAAAATGTTCTTAATTTTAAGCATTTGTTGACCAATATAATGAATCAGTCCGCGGAGGTCAATTGGATATGGTTTTCTTCCACGACGCATTGGTTCATCTAATGATTATATCAAGAATTGTTCGAACTCCAAGAGGAAATGCGCTACTTGTTGGAGTAGGTGGTTCCGGCAAACAGAGTCTTACTCGTTTATCATCATTTATTGCTGGTTATAAGACTTTCCAAATCCAATTAACTAGGTAACTAGGTTAAAACATACTTACCTATATATTACCGCTAATACCTGAAATTATGATAATGGTAAAATTATCCAGTTAATCTCAACATTACCTAATCTTTTTTTTGTAGATAATTAAAAACTTATTCGCCGTATAATTAGTGATGTCAAGAGTAACTAACCACATGTTGTGGACATAACTGAAGGTGAAGTTTACGCATATCGGTCGATTTTGAACTATTAGGTGAACACCATTAGTTTTTCTAGTAAATCAATAGTAAGTAGTTGTTAGACGGAAAAATAGTGAAAAATATCTCAGCGATACGGAGGTAAATAATAATGGTTCTCGTTTGTATCCCTTAATCCTTTTAAATCTTCTTTAATCTTCTAGTACGTGTGTTGCATGACGAATGTGTTTTGTGTATTTCACTTCAGTCCAGCAATCGTTTCGAGTTTTCCAGCTATAGCAAGAATTGCGAGTTAATTTTTGAGTTTTGGCATTGTGATGGTTGTCCATCGGGACTGTGGTGCCGCTTCCGAATTGTCGCTGTGTTGTTTGGTTTTGTGGCAATCGTCATTTAAGTGTTCAGCGTTTGACGTAGCGTAGACTGACTGCTCCACTCAGGCTCCCTGTTTTTTTTTTCACCCAACGCATTTACGCTTAATAGTTGTTCGATTTGTAACATGTTGTTGATGTTAAATCGGCAGGGATGCGTCAACCTTTATACCAAGGTCTATAAAAGAGAGGTTATCCAGTTTGCTATCTTTCCTATAGTCCACTTTATATACCCCCCTCAGATCCCTATATGCTCTATTTGCGTGACGTCACTAGAGTCCCGGCTTCCTTCGCAGTTCGCATCACGTCGCATACATCGCTCGTTTACTTTGTTCGAAGATACGCGCGACTCTAGTGACGTCACGATCTCCCTTTACCCCTCATACTGAGAAATCTCGTCTTTGGATCACCTTACTGCTTTATAGACCTTGCCGTTATACCGCTGTTGTAACAGGATTGTGTCGCGCTATACTAATTTCCGACATGACTTCAAATAACAAAAATGTTATGCGACTTGGCCGTTTTTTAGCCGAGGAGGAATCAGTAATTCATAGAATCATACAAAAGGTTATAAATAATGAAAAATTCCTGAAGATGATCACAGACTTGGTGTCATACAACTATGATACATGATACAACTATTATACATCTCCAAACGACCAGGGCGGCAGAAGAGCGGGCGGAGAAGTTGCAACAGTATAGTTTAAGTGAAGCTCCAAACGAAAACACTACTGAGATGCAGCTATCTCAATGGTCAAAGAAAAACTCCAAATTGAGCTGGCTGAGAATGAGATCGACTATTGCCACCGTCTGCGATGACAGGGGGGGGGGGAAATCTCCACCTGTAATAATGAAATTAGTACAGAGATTAAAGAAGTTCGCGGTTTATGGTGCCACATGAAAACTTAAAGATTCGGGAATTGTAATTCGTGAGAACCGACGTGGGAGCGTGCAGCCGCTCTGAGATCCCTAGTAGTCTCTCAGACTAATCGGAATACATTTACTAATAGCGACAACATTTTTGTTAAAATTGGAAGTTTTGCATAAAATCTCGTCCATGAATGAGTATCGAAATTATAAATTGTAATTGCGTGGTAGTACGGTCTTGTGCTTTACGACGAATCCTTGTTATTTTTACTTTTAGCTTGTTTCGCCTTGCGAGTTTTTAGGATTTTGACTGATGTGAACACCTGTCGGGTCTGAGTTTGGATTTTCTTGTGTGGTATGAATGACCTTTATGTGTGCCTTTCTGAACATGCGCCCAATGTTTTAGATGTCGAAAACCTCTTGTATTTTTCAATCAAAATATGTTGATGTTGTATGACATGCATGCTCCTCTAAACCGCGTGACATTTACTAAATCTATCCCATGGTCAAAGTTGTAGCAAAGGCTTTCCGCGAGAAAATAGCGCCTGATGTGTACTTTGAGTGTGCACAACCAAGGCATTGTCCGACGATTAGTTTTTGCACAATTGCGATTTGAATTTTTGATGCAATATCGCCTGGATGCGTCGGAGGTGGTCCGATGCACATCCTGGTGGTGATACCGCAAGGCTTGAGTTATCTGTCGTTCCCGCAGGGGTGACGTATTTCGAAAGTAAAAGTATTTTGGTACAAAGCGTGTATTCTGATTTTGCGTTAAAATGTTGCAAAATAGGCGAAAAATGCTCGCAAATATGACCGAAAACGGCCGCGCGCTCCAAACCGGTCGAGTAGGGGGTAGGCCGCCGACGCGGGGGAGCGCGCACCGCACTTTGATTACTATAGATACGCGCTTTCCCGAGTCGGCGGCCTACCCACTCTACCCAACCGCTTTGGAGCGCGCTAGAGTTTTCGGTCATGTTTGCAAGCATTTTTCGCCTATTTCGCAACATTTTAACGCAAAATCAGGATAGACGTTCACATAAAGAATTCACTCAAATATTATTCTCCAATGTATTTCATCAAAAAAATTTGGCATCTTCAGGAAGAACTAAAATACATTAGGGTACTGGTAATAAAAACGGAACGACACAAGACAAATCCGCAGTGACTTACGAACAAGTTGGTACAAATTAGTGCGATGTTAATGATATTCTACGGTAGAATGCAGGGCGGCAAGATGTAGAAGCACCCAACCATCAACATTGAACGTAACAAAGTCGTGCTAAAATGAAACAGAAAACATTATAGACACAATCAAGCACGTCTACAAACGGTGCCATACCAGCGTCACAATATGGTTTACAGGTGGCTACACTATGAAATTCGATCAGGCTGGTAAATTATCTCATAAACGGCACACAACGCTACTCAACTTACACATATACAAATCTTTGAGGTTAAGCTAACCGGCAACAGAAGGTTGCCAAACTACAAGCCTACCAAAACAGTGTTGCCTACGTGCGAAAGTACCGTACTAGGATAGTCACACAGAGAAACAAAACGGCGACAGCAACAGGGAAGACACAAGAAACGCACAGCGAGCAATAGAAAAAAAAATGAAACAAATAACTATAATCTATAAACACCACTAACCGCATTAGTATACGTCTTAAAGTTAACACACGAATTATTTCTAATTTTAAACATTTCCTCGAACAACCTCCTCTTTATGTTCTTGTCTTCGGCCAGCACTTTAGTCGCATCACAGTCAACATGTGTAGCAAATTGTTCGCATGTGCAGCAAGAGCACATCTTTTGTTGTTATTGTAAACTTTGGCGTCACTTTTATGCTGGGTCAGACGGTTCTTCAGCCACTGGGATGTATGACCCACATAGCCTTTATCGCATTGTGTGCAGGAGACGCTGTATACAACCTGAGACCTGTACTGGACTGGTGTTCTGCCCTCGGTTGCTGATCTTTGTCCCATTGTACTTGACAATGTTCTTATTGGTTAGTAGTTTGAGAAAACCAATAACCGAACCAGAAGGCCCTCTAGGTTTAACAGGCTTGTATAACAGGGCACAATCATTCTCACGAGCATCACAATGATCTGACCTATTCCTTTTCAGCCTCTCTCCAAAAGCCAGTCTTCGTATTAAATGGTGAGGTAATCATTGCTTTTAAGGATCCCAGCTAGTTTATCTAGATTGGCCTCCCTCCACTCAGGGTCACTGATCATCCCCACACGACGTCTCATATCAAGCAAAGTGTTCACTTTTTGTTTGAAAGTGTTCTGGGAGATATAATTTAGATATCTACCTTCTGATACCAGTCGATTTTGTAAACACAATTTTTCGTTTAGCATATATATTGTATAATAGGAGTGTTGTCCACCATAAAAAGCTCGAAGCGGTCATATTTACTTGCGGAACGCGGTCGCGACACATTTCTCCATATGATGCTACCCTGGAAGGTCTTTTAAAATAATCTTAACGTGCTAATTAATAAATATTAACATCGAGAAATTGCTCACGGATTAATTCTTAAATTACGATTGCCGTGGACTATGCAAGTTAAGTGTAACATGTTTGTTCCTTGAGCAGATTTCCTGTTTTCAACATTACGCTAGCAGAATCAGAGAGAAATAATAAAACTTTGAGATGGCCGCCGACAAATGTGTGCTTTAAATTACTTATTATAATTTCACAAATATCGTCTGCTTTGACTGATAGTAGACATTTTGAAGCGATTAAGAATGAATTTTGGATTTTCTGATGTAGATGTGAAGGTCTCCATGCCATCAGATGTCATTAAAGGTATAATAAAACTCGAGGAGTTGTTTCTGATGGTAAATTGTTTAATCGTACTTCTGGCTACATGTTTCGATACATATCTATATCGTCTTCAGGCCTTGCGTCAAATAGCTATACAATTTCCGAGGGGGTCAAGGTCATGTGTATAAATAGATTTCGTAGAGGTTATAAACAATATCGCGAAAAACACGTAACTAGCGAACAATATCAAAAATGGGAGCTCAGCATCAGACAACGACAACATAACCTGACAGACGTGATTGTTGTCTGATGCTAATCCAGAGCTCCCATTTTTGATAATGAGAGCTCTGGATTAGCATCAGACAACAACAACATAACCTGACACACGTGATTGTTGTCTGATGCTAATCCAGAGCTCCCATTTTTGATATTGTTCGCTAGTTACGTTTTTTTCGCGATATTGTTTATAACCCCCTCGGAAATTGTACAGCTATTTGACGCAAGGCCTGAAGACGATACAGATATGTATCGAAACATGTAGCCAGAAGTACGATTAAACAATTTACCATCAGAAACAACTCCTCGAGTTTTATTATACCTTGGATTTTCTGGATGAAGAGTACCTGTTACCACATTAACAACACATGTTCCCTTAATATCCGTTGTTTAATCAGCGCTGAGCCATATATAATTTTACCCAAGTTGTGATTTTATTTTACAAACTGTTTTGTTGATATGCTTTGGTGCATAATACTTTCCAATTGTTGTATGATGCGCAATACTCCTTTTTGTATACTTCATCAAAAACTTTTGTAAATGAGGATTATTTAGTTGATAGTGGGATATTAGTACTTAGAAATGCTTCACACATCGTAAGTCTTGTATATGACGGTTGTACGTGCGAGTGATCGCCAAGGTTTTAGCAAATTTGTGTGGTTGCGGCTTGATTTAATTCTTGAGCTTGGAGCTGAATATGCTGTGATAGTGACGGTGTCAGTTGATGCTGTCGTGCTTCCATTTTGGTCGGAATTGCATTGATAATAACGATTCTAGACTAATTGTGTGCGGATTGTCGACGGAGTATCGGGTTCAAAGGTCGCAATGCCATCGACATGCGGTATCTGCAAACAGGTGGTCGGGAGGAACACCCCCTCTATCCAGTGCGACGATTGCCGAGCTTGGTACCACGGGAAATGTATTGGCCTGGCCTCCAGAGCTGAAATCACTGCGCTCTCTGGTGCTGGTCGCTCTTGGAGATGCTCTAACTGCCGCAGTCCGCGAGACGGCACGTCTAGCTTTTCGGATCGTGCTGATGATCTGGACAGATCTCGCCGTGGCGGGATCACTCTGGACACAGTTTATAACGAATTGCGTCTGATGCGAGAGGATATGCGTTCAATTAGGTTGGATTATGAGGAGATTAAAGTCTCCATTAATTTCGTCAGTCAGAAATTAACAGATGTGGAGTTAAATGTCAAACGATTGTCCGAAAAACCAAACTGATAGATAAATTGTCAACCGAGTCATCTGCACTCAAGGGTGAAGTTGCTGCTCTGACGGCACGCGTCGATGATTTGGAGCAATACTCGAGGCGTAGTAACCTGGAGATCCGTGGTGTGCCCGCGAAGGATAACGAAAACTTGCTAAAAATTGTTCGAGACATCGGAAATTTTCTAAATGTTTCCGATCCCAGTGCATCGGTTGAAGCTGTACATCGGGTTCCCCACCCAACCTCCGGAGATAGGGCGCCAAAGGCTATTGTGGTGCGATTTTTCAATCGCTCGGTACGAGATTCGTTTTTGGCGGGTGCAATTGCAACAAGAAAAGCCTTACCACCGGGCTTTCCACCAGGATTGAAGATAGATGGCGTATCCGATGCATGTTTCGTAAACGAACATCTTACACTTACGAACAAGCTGCTGTTTAAAGCTGCTAGGAGCAGCGCGAGTTAAGAGATATAAATTCGTTTGGACCAGGAATTGTAAGATCTACATGCGCAAAGAGGTGGGATCCAGAACATCATGTGTCATCCCAATCGATTATAGATAAGCTCCAGTAAGAACACATTACCAAATTAGTCAATCTGTGCTTTTCATCGCGCCATGAGCTTGTCAGTTTATTATCAAAATACCCGAAGTATTCGTGGTAAGTCTAACATTATTTTTACTAACGTGTAAAACTCGAACGCGGACATTATATGTTTAACGGAAACATGGTTGAGACCGGAGATGTCTTCCGGTGAGTTTTTTTGTCAAAATAAATATAGTGTCTTCCGAAAAGATCGGGATGCGGTGGGTGAAGTGCGGGGTGGTGGCGTCTTGGTTGCTGTTTCGTTATCGGTACAGTGTTTTGCCCGTCCGTCTTGGCCAACGACTGAGGAGGCGATATGGGTCACAATCGTATCAAGCTCAAAGAAATTGCATGTATGCTGCTGCTACATCCCGCCAAGGGATGCTGGAGCACTGGCTTCGTTTATTCTTAATTTGAATTCATTGGTTGAGCGCAATCCCAACGATTATTATCTAATTTGCGGCGACTTCAACTTGCCGGAGGTCACGTGGGCAATCCATAATGATTTTAATTTTTGTGTTCCTTCCTCTGGACCAACGGGCAGGGGTGCCGATTTTATCGATTGCTTGAGTTTGAATGGGTTGAATCAGTTCAATAAACATCTTAATACATCACAAAACGTCCTAGACTTGGTAATTTTTAACTCCGATGGTTTGTCTGATCTCCGAATTTCTCCAGCACCGTTGGTTCCGGAGGATGATGCACATGTGACCCTTGAATTTGAGATTGGGTTTTCTTACACAAAAAAATTAATGAACAATAATTTAGGTAATTATCGTAACTTTAAGAGAGCGGACTTTGGCGGCATTCGAGTGGATTTGGTGTCTGTCGATTGGCATTCTGTGTTGTTGGGAGATACTAATTCTGCTGCTTGCGTATTTTTGATTATCTGAATGTATTTGTTGATGCTCATGTTCGGATTGCAAGAAGAAGGTCGTCAAGTTTCCCTTGTTGGTTTTCTGATGCCACTATCCGAGTTGTTCGGGAAAAAAATCAATCTCACAAGAGATTTGGAAACAATATAAGTGTAGACTTGATTACTTAACTTTCAGTTTGCTGCGTGGTCGCTCCAAGCAGTTGATTGCGCAGGATTATCGCAAACATATTGCCAGAGCAGAGAAAAACTTGCTGTTAAATTCTAAATCATTCTGGTCATTTGTTAAATCAAAGCGAGGATCTGAGCGATCCATGCCGGCGGTAATGCGCTATAATGGCTCGGAGGCGTCGAGCGGTGGGGCAATTTGTGACGTGTTCGCGAATTTTTTTGGATCAGTTTATACGACCGATTCTTTAGCCGGGGGAACTGGTGGCAACGTGTGTGATGGTGTTTCGGGTTTGACATCTTTTGAGGTGAGATTGTCTGAGGTGGAGTCAGCTCTGCGGTCAGTCGATATCGTGAAGGGTGCGGGGCCGGACGGTGTACCACCTATATTTATTAAAGAGTGTGCGGGTGACTTGGCGATTCCACTTGAAATCCTGTATAATAAATCTTTACGAGAAGGCACTTTTCCTAGTATTTGGAAATTGGCGTATGTCATTCCTGTATTTAAGAGCGGCGATATGACATCTGTGACTGCGTTGGGTCGACTCGTACATAAGAGACCGGTCTCAGCAAGTTTTTATAGAGGGCTTTAGATCAAAGCACGTTCAGGTAACGTCTGGAGTTCCTCAGGGAAGTCATTTGGGACCACTACTCTTTCTATTATACATAAACGACGTCACTGATTGCCTTCGGGGTGCTCACTGTTTGATGTATGCTGATGACATGAAGATATTTCGCAGAGTTATTGATCGCGACGATTGTCTTGTGCTTCAGCGGGACCTAGACCAACTCGATTTGTATTGTAAAAAAACTATATCTCCATCAATCTTACTAAATGTAATGTAATCACGTTCTCTCGGAATAGGTCTCCGCTGGTCCACAATTACAATCTGGGTGGTACGGACATTGGTCGTGTAGCAATAATTAAAGATCTGGATGTGATATTTGATTCAAAGCTGCTTTTCAGTGACCACGTCGAGAGCATGACCAAGAAAGCTTATCGCATGCTTGGCTTTATACAAAGGGCGGCGTTTCAGTTGATTAGTGATCCCAAACCAATTATTTGTTTGTATTACGCGTTTGTTTATAGCATTCTCTTTTATTGCTCTACGGTATGGTGTCCGCAGTATGTGGTGTACATTAACCGTATAGAGTCGATCCAGCGCAGGTTTCTGCGATACCTTAATAACAAATTTGGCAACGATGATGCGGCTTTGGCTTTGTCAGCTTGGAGGATAGGAGGGTCTGCGCGGGTGTGATGTTTGCGGTAAAGTTACTCGGTGGTTGCTATGATGCTCCGAATATTCTGAGCCAGTTTGACCTGAATGCAGGCACACGCCATCTGCGTCAGCGACGCTTGTTTGTCACAAGCATTTCGCACACCAATGCTTGCCAGAACTCCCCGGTAAACCGTTTGTCGACTAGCCGATGTGGACATTTTTGCGAGTTCAATTGCTGCGCTAAAAGCCGCCCTGTTGCGACGCTGCCGAGTCGGGTAGGTTTCGCCTTCCGCTATTTCCGTTTTGTAAATTTTCAAAATTTATGTTTCAATTTTTCATTTTTTTAGAAGTTTTTTTAATTGTTGACTAGTTTATTTTATTATTAAGATTATTGCTGTATTTGCTTTTTAGTTAGATTTAGACAATCTGCAATTTGTATTTATGTAATCAGGGACCATTGATTTTGGGTTTTACCCGTGTATGTGTCCGTATAAAATAAATAAATAAAAATAAATAAATTCTTCCTGGTATATACAACGAAAAACTATACAATGAAAAACTTCCCGCCTAAAGAAATTACAGAAGGAATGGTCCAACAAAGGATCGCTCTAATTCAATTAACTGATCACATTAAATAAAATCAACCAAACTAAACCAGCTGGCCATTACTAATTACGATACTAAAACGAAACAAACGACTCCTAGAGTCCAATCGTAAATAAGAACTAAAATTTAAATGGTACAAAGTGAGGTTAAGTGAGGTCACGCATGAGTACACGGATAATACAGAAACGGGGATCAAATCACCCGCTCGACAACAATACTGTCGCCCGCAAACAATTCGCTAAACTAATAACGGGCTTCACTCCGGTGTAATTCTCGGACAGGTTGTAGCTCCTCTGGTACCAGCTGACTGTCAACGGCCAGACAATCAATAATCCAAAGGAGTACGTAGAACCTCCAGCGCAGGGTGGATTTAACAATTCGTCCAACCGCAATGGGTACACACCGATCGGCAGAATAAATCCAGCCACCAAAAATAACCCGGGAGACCGAAGAAAAACTTCAAGGCCGGCGAAAAGAACTTCAACGCCGGCGAAAAGAACTTCAAAGCCGACGAAAAGAACTTCAAAGCCGGCGAAAAGAACTTCAAAGCCGGCGAAAAGTACCTAAAAGAATCCCATTGCCATAAGGAACGAGCTCACTAATTAAAAACGCCAATCAATGCTCACCCAATCGATGTTTGGTAGGGTTCTAAGCTTGGTTTGTATGTGTCGCCCTTGAACTTGGTTTGTATGTGTCGCCCTGGAATCCGTAATACGGATATGACTTAGCCCCAAACAATGGCTGTCATCAAAGGAAATTTATCCCAGGGCTGTGTCCGCAAATGCGCCACCGTTTCGTAATACCAGACAAACACGTGGAGAATAACCCGAGAAAAAACCCACACACAGACCGTAGTTTCGACAGCAAATGATTTTCAACTGAAATTAGGCCTATCTCGGGAGCTCTATTTATAGCGACCATCCCCACCAGAAACACTTCAAAAGCAGTCTAAAGGCGAGTTTTCCTAGGAGCCGGTTGTTTACGCAGCGTACAATGCATTTCAAGTCGACAGCTTCATTCGCCGTGCGTTTGTGTTTTAAAAACGTGGCGCATCAGCTATTGAGGTAGTCTACTTATAGTTTGGTCAAGGGATCTTTGCTTGTTGTCAAAAGTGACAGTCGTCGTCTTACCCGCCTTTAGGGCTCAAATCAGGGCGGAAACCTGGTCATTAGATGTGAAAAACTGCGGCGAAACTAACGGGAACCGGGGCGGAAACGCGTGATAGCACAAAAACGATGGAAAACGTAAATTCTTCTAACTTCCACAAAACAGCATAGATCTCTACGTTTGTGGTACCAATAGAAAGCTTGATTTTTCCCAAGTGCGGTAATCGCAATTAAACCGCGCCAAATTCTCCTAAAGATCAGAAAAAATAATTAGGAAAGTTTCTCCCCCGAAACGGTACAGGTATCGCCCTCCAACGGAACCATCGCATACTGTCGCGTACCTACCCAGATCTACCTATCTCAGAGGGCACCACAATATGCGGAGGAACTTGAATTTCTAACTCGAACTGCCAATAAATCTGCCCAGAAAAGATTAGCGAAAAACCGCGGTGTAACAGAGTGTATTCCAAGTATTATGTTATTCCAAGTATATACCACATATGTAAAAACGGCCCTTAATAGGCTTGTAGACCAGTGCTGATGCCTTTGAAAATATTAAAAAGTGAAATAAAATAAACGTAGAATGAAACCCATTGGAAAAGGAAGAGAATATAACAAAAATGAAAGGAAAAATAATTTACGTGCGATCTGAGGTCGGGAAGTGGGAGAGGGTGAGTTTTTAAGGGTAAAAAAGGGTTTATCTCGATTTCCGGCAAAACTACAAGTCCTATGGAAAAAAGTTAAATGGCAAAGTTGTAGGTAATGAAAAGATCTACAACTTTTGTATTTACACTTTTTTCACATAACCTCAAAATGTATGTGAAAAATTCAAATAACCAAGTTTCTGGTTTTTCATTTTTATCTTTTAAAAAAAGAATTTTTCTTTCACGAAATTTGGTGAAAACTTGCCTTGTTATGTCCCAAACACACTGTATTTTTTTTGATTTAAAGTATTTATTTGTTCATCTTATTTTGACTTATTATCGAAAAAGCAGCCTAATTTTCAATCGAAAATTCTCACGTCATGATATCTCCTTTTTTAATAAAGTGTTGGGTTTTTTGTTCGTTGAAATCTCTACTTTCTGATGGTGAAAAAAAAGTATACATTACTATGGTAAATGTTCTCATAAAATGCAAAGAAACGAAAAAAGGTAAAATCCGATTTTTTTAATCGTTGTGTATAATTTTGAGCTATTTATTAAAATGTATACTTTAATTACTCGATAAACGTAAGATTCCATGTTACATTGATAAACAGAAAAATTACAAATCCATAAAACCCGAAGATTGCAAAAAATATGCGAATATAGTTGTTCTAAATATAATTAAAGCTAGGATTTAAAGTGTACTTCATCAAAAAAATGTGACTGCTGCTCTTTTTTTCAGTAAAAAAGTTAATTTATAACATTGTATTTACATTTGTTAGTATCCATTACTTTTTGTCTGATGGCATGTCTTCATCGTTAGATTCGAGTAGATCTTCGAAGTCTTCAAGACCATCACCGTCTTCGTCTCCAATATTAGTTCCAGTCTGCATTGGTTCTTCATCCACAATTTCGTCTGAATCACTAAGTTCTTCGTAGCTTTTTTCTTCTACATTGGAGCATTTTTCTGGCTTGTGAAAATAAAGGTCATTATTATTTGAATTTAATTGATTAAAAGGATCAAAAGATCAATATCTTGACCCACAACGACAGTTTTATTAGTATCTCTGGCAATTTCTATCGAGGTCTTAATTATAGTACGAAAAAAAAAGCTAGGATTGTTGATAGTGATTCAGACGAAATTGTGGATGAAGAACCAGTGCAGACTGGAACTAATATTGGAGACGAAGACGGTGATGGTCTTGAAAACTTCGAAAATCTACTCGAATCTAACGATGAAGACATGCCATCAAAGAGACAAAAAGTAATGGATACTAACAAATGTAAATTGAATTTAATAAATTAACTTTTTTACTGAAAAAAAGAGCAGCAGTCACATTTTTTAGATGAAGTACACTTTAAATCCTAGCTTTAATTATATTTAGAACAACTATATTCGCATATTTTTTGCAATCTTCGTGTTTTATGGATTTGTAATTTTTCTGTTTATCAATGTAACATGGAATCTTACGTTTATCGAGTAATTAAAGTATACATTTTAATAATTAGCTCAAAATTATACACAACGATTAAAAAAATCGGATTTTACCTTTTTTTCATTTGTTTGCATTTTTTGAGAACATTTACCATAGTAATGTATACTTTTTTTTTTCGCCATCAGAAAGTAGAGATTTCAACGAACAAAAAGCCCACCGACTTTATTAAAAAAGGAGCTATTTTTGACGTGAGAATTTTTGATTGAAAATTAGGCTGCTTTCTCGATAATAAGTCAAAATAAGATGAATAAATAAATATTTTAAATCAAAAAAATTACAGTGTATTTGGGACATAACAACGCAAGTTTTCACCAAATTTCGTGAAAGAAAAATTCTTTTTGTAAAAGACAAAAATAAAAAACCAAAAACTTGATTATTAGAATTTTTCACATAAATTTTGAGGTTATGTGAAAAAAGTGTAAATACAAAAGTTGTAGATCTTTTCATTACCTACAACTTTGCCATTTAACTTTTTTTCCATAGGACTTGTAGTTTTGCCGGAAGTCGAGATAAACCGTTTCCTACCCTTAAAAACTCACCCTCTCCCACTTCCCGACCTCAGATCGCCCGTAAATTATTTTTCCATTCATATTTGTTATATTCTCTTCCTTCTCCAATGGGTTTCATTCTACTTTTATTTTTTTTTGTTTCAAAAATTATCGACCCTGGTCTATTGCTCAAGCAGTGGCAAAACCAGTTTACAAACAGTGCTTTTGTTACACATAATGACATTGGTATTTATAATGTAGTTGTCATATCAACATATCTGGTAAAACAAAAGCACTGTTTTTAAACTGGTTTTGCGTCTGCTTGAACGATGGCTCGAACAAACCTATATTGAATAATGTTATAATGCTTTGTTGTCCAGGTCCTACAATATGAGCAGCCTAATGGAGGATTTAAAATTCTTATATCGTGTAGCAGGTGCGGAAGGAAGTGGCATTACATTTGTATTTACTGACAACGAAATTAAAGATGAAACATTTTTGGAGGGATTGAATAACATTCTTAGCTCTGGAGAGATTGCAAATCTATTCGCCAAGGATGAAGTTGATGAAATTCAAACAAATTTGATACCAGTTATGAAGAAGTTATATCCAAAGCGTCCTCCCACTGGCGACAACCTCTATGACTTTTTTATTAGCAGATCTAGATCAAACCTTCACGTTGTACTTTGTTTCTCACCGGTAAATATTCTAGTTCTAAGAGCGTTCGTTCACGGTCCTATCCGATATCGGATATTAAATAATATATTAAATATCGGATACTGGCCGTCGTTCAGCCACTGCCGCCGCCATCAGAATCCGAATTGTGTAAAAATTTACGAGTATGTAAGAAGTTACGTCATTCACAACCGATGTCATTGTTTTTAAAGGATTTGATTCGTAGATAGTACAAGACAGCGACTTTATTCCGTTCTAAAACACTGCACATTTTCTCGTACCAAAGTCTTAATGATCTCTCAAGCTCTTAGCAAGTGAGACTGGAGACAGGTTTGAGTAATTTTTGTTTGAGTATTAAGCGCCTATTAAAGTACTATAGAGTTTTGAAAATGGTAAAAAGTAAAAAAAAAATTAGTAGAATGAAACCCATTGAAAAGAAAGAGAATATAACAGAAATGAAAGGAAAAATAATTTACGGGCGATCTGAGGTTGGGAAGTGGAAGAGGGTGAGTTTTGAAGGGTAAAAAACAGTTTATCTCGATTTCCAGCAAAACTACAAGGCCTATGGAAAAAAGTTAAATGGCAAAGTTTTAGGTAATAAAAAGATCTATACGTTTTGTATTTACACTTTTTTCAAAATTTATGTGAAATTCAAATAACCAAGTTCTTGGTTTTTTAGTTTTATCTTACAAAAAAATCTGATGTGACCAGGCACATGACTTTATCATACAATAGATAAAATTAATAGTTTAGCTGCATGAGAATCTATTTGATTGAGATAAATTGTGCCTGCATTAAAATTAAACTAGTTAGCCAGTATTTGACAGATATTTTGATACTATTGACAGTAGGTATTGTCAAAGTATCAGCACTTGACACTACCTACTATCATTAGAATAATAGTTATTTATGTCACAAGTGCCGAAAGTACGGAATAGCGCGACGAGCGGTGATGCGGCGTGTCACCGAAGGCGGAGCGTCACCGTCGCATGTGAGCAAGTCGCGCTACGTAGTTTTCGGCAGCAGTGACATCAACGCTTTTTGTGTTGCTTTTTGACAAATATGTATTTTTAAAAAATGTTATTAAAAAATGGTTAATTTATGTATAGGAAATGTTAGGTTGCTACCACTTCGACGAAACGTCAAGTTTAAAAAGCTAATTCAAATTCTGACAGATTTATATTTGTTCATGACACTGTAGATGTCACATCCGTACCAACATACTAAAATAAAACTACACCCATCGCTATACTTTATTTACAATTTTCTCTATTTATCGTTTTTAGAATTAGATATATAACAACGGGTCAATGCAATGGGTTGACTGGTCAAGTCATACTGTAACAAAGCCGCAGTTCCGACATACAGAAATATCCGAATCAGAATTGACGGATAAGGGCTGACGACTGATATCCGGTATCGTCTCGGACTGTAACTAAATGTAACCGCGGCTTCGGCAGCGTGGATTGTTTTTAAAAGAAAGACTAATCGTTTTTTCAAACTATATTATCTTGCTGAAATGGGGTTTTCTAGTCATATAAAGAAGGATAGTAGGAAAAAAATATAACGCCAAATAAGAACCATAAATGAATAAAGCTCTATTTGCAGAAAATAATAGAAACAAATCTAAAATTTTTGACACTGGGTGAAACTAATTGTTTGGTTGTAGTCTGGTAATTTTAGGTTTCAACTGCGAAAACATCATCATGCCTTTTATCTGACGTCTTTAGAAATACATTCTCTATTAGCTGTCTAGCCATTTTTTGGATATTCTATTTAATATAAACCAGGAAAGAACAAAATAAAACATAAAATGCACTTATTTAAACTTATTTAATGTTATAAATCGGCAATTTTGTCGAAATTGAATATTTTGGCTGGAAATCCTATAACAGCAGATCTTTTTGAATTTTTAAGAACTTGTGATCCTGGGGTATCTAGAGGGACGAAATCATGCCGACCATAAGGTCATAAGGTCATAAAATCATAAGCTTTTTCATTTGTTTTCTGAAAAAAGCGTTGGAGTGCTATTCAGTGAATCCGACCAAGATCAGTGCGCACGTAATTGTGTTGAAAGACTTGTACAACAAACTGCGGGAATATTCATGAAGACCCAGTTCGATCCCGAAAACGATCGAATCATGGACTTATTTAGGCGGCGACGCAAAATGAAAATCATTTCCATATTTTTTCCTAAAATATCGATTTTTTGCTTTGTTAGTTTTCGAGATATTGACACGCCGCTGACGCGCGCACTACCTATGTGAAAACAAATGAATTTGAAAAATGTGAATACAACAGGCGATTTATCTGGCTAAAGCGTTGGACCACTACAAATATTCTTTAAATTTGGACCACAGATATTTAATACCAATTTTAAATAATTTTCGTTTAGTATTTAAAAATCAAATTTTTGGTTGATTTTATTCGTTTGTGTATTTCATAATTGAAATTTGCAAATATTAAATGTTGCTGCCTGAAGAGATAATTCGCTGGGTGGTTCTCTTTGCAGTTGGAGCATATAGCGGGATTATATTTAGTCATTATATTTGTACGATACATAAAATTCGTCATGGCAACTAAATGTTTTATATTCATGAATTATGTTTAGTAACTTTGTAACTGTCGAGTTAGGCATTTACAGTAAGCTGGTTTATTGATCTTGCGAAGTATGTCACATTACATGGTATTCTATTTAAAATTCATTTAAAGTCATTTGACATTTAGCAAACCTCCAGTTATTCGGGATGAGTAAAATTGTAATCGCAAATCAATAACTGTTGAAAAGTGCGACATTTTTACTATTCAAAAAAGTTCTTTTGTTTGTTTACCCTTGCAAGTTGCCCTTACACGTTTTTTACTTTAATTTCGCAAGAAATATTTAAAAGTGCACGTTTTTTTACTTTTATTCCACACGTCTCTAGAGTGAATGATTATAGCCACAACTTTTTGATATGGAAGATTCGTGTATTTCGATTTCTTAACGCCATAATGTACTTCGCATCTAGCGTGGGAAAAAAATGGAAAAAATACTGTTACTTTTTCCAAATTTATTTGTTTTTACAGACTGCGCCGCCGAGTTGCCGGCGCGGAAGCAGCGCACCCGTATATCTCGGATACTAACAAAGCAAAAATATTTTTTTTAATTTAGCAAAAAATTAACAATAAATGTAACATTTTTAAAATTCATTTCTTTTTACATAGTGCGCCGCTGAGTTACCGGCACCACAGCGGCAAACCCCCCTATATCTCGGATACTAACAAAACAAAAAAATCTGTTTTGGTAAAAAATAGCGAAATGACATTTTCAAAATAAATTTATTTTATCTACGACCGTATGTGTAAACGTCCCTTACGTCACGGACTGCTTCGCTCGTATATTGCCTATAACATACGTGTGCTTTTGGCTGTGCGTTTGTGTTTCTTACGCACGACCTAATGTCATAATGACAGATGTCGCCCAAACATTTTGATTAATTATTTATCATTTTTGATACTATTTATATTTATTGAATTTTTCGGTCATAGGTAAGTGCAATACTCGAGCTGTAACATATATTGCATGCTCGTGAACATTTATGTTGAATTTGCATTGGAATTTTCGGTCGACACTTTAGGCAAAGTTCTCCGTAGTTGCAATAGATGTCGCGCGAATACCGTCAAATATTGTCACCCATCAAAGATCCTTACCTTTATTTATTTGAAATTTTTGATACCGTTTATTGAAATTGTCGGTCGTAAGTAAAACTATGTACAATACTCGAGCTGTACACGCATATAACGTGCTCGTGAAAAATAACAAAACTCACCGCTTCGCGGCTCGTATGTTAACTTCCAAAATATTAACGATTACATTAATTTTGGACAAAGAATAGGCAACTGCAGCCACTAAAAGGAAAATGCCCACGAAAGATGTTCATCCTACACATTACTAACCACCCTCTTACGACGTTCATTGCTTTTAGATACGTGCACATAATAAATTCATAATCGATTTTCATAATCGATATCGATTTTTTATGGATTAATAGGAATGGTGGATTTTTCATATAATGTATGCCAAAACAATTAATTCTGGACAAACTACTTTTGTAACTACTTTTTGTAATATTCTTTAATGAAAAACCTTTCGTATTTAATTACTTGGCGCTTGCTCCTTCATGCCATAGCTTATATTTGCAAATATTAATGGTATAATTTCACTTTGCCCTACTGAATAATAACTGTATAGTGACTCTGGTAGTGAGTATAACATTTGCTCATTGAATAATCTCATTGTACGAACTTATATCTATTACTGTTTATTTTTGTATTAACACTTTGACGTCAATATGTTCACACTTTCAGAATAGATAGGCAGCGTCACGTCAAAATATTCATTTCGAGACTATTCTTTTCTGAACGGTCGGTTACGTTGGCGGTTCATGACGTCCCGGATAATGTGAACGTGCCGCAACAGTGGAGGCCCACATCGTGCCAGCTATTGGGGTTGCCCACACACCCCTAAGTACAAACGTGTGCCCGCTCCATGGAGGAAGATGAAGTCGCTATACGCTATACTTTTAGCAGCGAGAAAATGACACCGGGGGGCGGGGCTAACTTGACACTAAAGTACCCTGAAAGTTGGCCGCCTGCCAGGTACGGATTAACACGGAAATTGGCCAGAAATTGACGAACTGCAACAATTAAACACTTAATTAGTCACCTTGGCAGCTGAATTAAAAACCATATGTGCGCAACAAAACATACCTTGGCGATATTAACGCCACGTACCTACCTCCCCAACTCTCCCTTTGCTACTGTTTCTCCTCCGTTTTAAAGAAAAACCCGTCATGTTCTTCCACCAAAATTGGCCTCCATGCTTTTGGAGTCCCGTCGATCCTACCGAGGTTAAAAAGTTTTTTGCTAATGTTAATGATAATAATCGAGCCCATGTTTGGTAGACATTTGCTAAACCTCTTATCCCGAAATCATCATGTACAAAGAGCACAAAAATGTTCTTCGGGTATACAGTGCAAACGCAGGGCGACCCACCGGGGGCAACCGGGCGACGGCCGCAATGCGCGGGCGGGGACAACTACACCAAAATGAAGAAAACAGAAGCAGGAATTGCTTTCATGAAGACGAAAGAGGTCTTCGAATCAAAGGGGTGCCAAGATAAGCAGAGATCCCATTCTCTGCTCATCTTGGCGATATTAAAACTCCCCGTGGTACCATCGTCCCCAGAATCAAGGAATGCGGCAGTGGGGATGTCAACGGATATGTAGACAAATGGAACAAGAGAAAGGGAGCGACAAGGCCAGAAAAGGTCGAGGCTGGGGCAGAAGGACCAGGGTGGGAAAAGATCCAGCACCAAAGGACTGGCAAAAAGAAATTCCAGATGGTCGAATACGAGGAGGAAGAAAAGCTGGAAGGCATACGGAAGTAGAAAAGATTGCAAACACTCATGCCGAAATGAAAGAACTAGGAGGTGATATGGAAATATTTCAATGCCTTGAGGCAAAGGTCACCCGCGTGGGCACCTCACACAGGGAACAGAATTCCAATGGGTCAGGAAGGAGGAATAGGCTGGGATAGGCCCCAACGAGGAGAAGACGAGAAAGTACATAGAAGAGGTAAAAACCAAAGTAAGTACACCTCAAAGGCAAGTGGTAAAGGCACGAGAGGAGGCAGAGGACAGGAATGGCTCGCACTCGCAAAAAAGAAGAGAGACCAGGCGGTAATCATCAATATGGAAGGCGCATCCTATCTGGAAACCTTGAGGACCAAGTCAAAAGGTCGAAGGAGTCCAGCATCCCGCGCGGGCGAACTCATGCTGACATTGAGGGACCGTGAAACGCCGGCAATCCTAAGGGAACACATCGCCAAGACGGACGGAGTGAAGACAAGAATGGCGGGAAGAGAAAAGATCTTGTCGGTCAGGGAATTAGAAGCTACCACCACTCAATAAAAAGTGTCACATTCACTTCAAAAAGATGATGAGAGTAGACTCCCTGGGACCGACAGATGGACGGATGTGCACAATACAATGCCGCCATAAACCAAGACGCGTGAGGTATACCAGAACTTCCTATGCCTCCTAAAAGAACTATCAAAACGGGAGTGGCACCGAAAACAAAAAAATAATCAAGCGGGTCTTATAAAACGCAGAAAATGTCCCTCAAGAACAAAGCGGGACAGGGAAGAGATGCGAAGAGATGCGAGAGGTAGCAAAATGAAGGGAGAGGTCGAGTTCGTGGCGGGGGAGATCCTTCAGCCCCAGACGATAGCGACGATAACATATAAGGGAGTGGAAGTAGAAACTGATTTCTAGCGCCCCTAACAACGTGGGAACCGCCAATAAGTCAGGGAAGGAAAGACAGGACAAACCAGCGGAACCAGCGAGCAACAAGAAACCACCACAAACAGGGCACCAACGCCAGGGATGGTACTCGGCGCCCCCCCTGTCGTGAGGCTGACAATCGGTCCAGTCAGGGCAGGGCCTGCGATACGCCACCCAGAGACTCAGAGACAAGATATTTTTTGATATGGTCAGGCGATACGCCACCCAGAGACTCAGACAAGAGGCTCTTTGATATGGTTACTTCGAAGGTCCAGAGGAGATGGAGATAGTCGGAGGGGAGAGTAAACTCTCCTCCAGGATTAGAATATTGTCGGAAGGTATGCCGGTGGGACCCGAACTGAGGAAAATATATTTCGGATTCCTACTGAACACGGGCGCTACCGAGCCCGATGTAATGAAACTTGGACCGAGTCGGTTCTTATCACAGAACCGCCAGGATAATGAGACTACAGTCCATCCGAGACTGCGACAGGAAATACAGAGCTCCATAAAAATCCTACAGGTAAACCTCGGGAGAGGCAGGGAGGCCCATGATCTGCTCAACAGAACGACCGCACGAAAAGACCTGGATATCCTTCTCGTGTCAGAACCTAACAACGCCGGGGCAGAGAGACTGGGTTGGGGAGTGGACCGGAGCAGGAAGGCAGCGATCGGACTGGCAGGCCGACGGGTGCACGACGTACGACAAGGGTCCGGAGAGGGATTTGTGTGGGCCGACCTGAGGACGGTCTCAGTATATACGTTATAGCCTTTTTTGTCTCAGTATATAGCTATTACGCTTCTCCAGCGATGAGCCTTGAGTTATTTGGAGAGTTTCTTGGAGAGCAAGAAAGCAGCCTAAAGACCATAACACGAAGAATATCTGGTTCCTGCAAATAAAAATAAACTCAACACCATTAGATGGATAGACCCATAGATGGATGGGGCGTGGAAGAGCAGAAGACCCTCAGCTACCACGCCTACATGTCCTACCAACTGCAGGAGGTCGCACAACCGGACCACTGAGATGGACATCTACATGTCTATATGTTACAGATACAATGCGCGAAAGTTAAACTGTGAGGTCTCCCGTGAAGTCTTCCACGAGGAATCGGCAGGGGGCACCGCAAACGTGACAGTATGAGTGGTACTGCTCATGCAAGCCTGCAAATCTTCAATGCCGAAACCAAGAGGAGGAGGTACCAGATCGACCGACTGGTGGACGGATGAGATCGCAGACCTACGAAAAAAGTGCACCGGCACCAGAAGAGTGGCACAAAGGAAGAAGCGAAACTAGGTGAGGCGAGAGCAATTTTTTTACCGCTATAGAGAGACCAGGAAAACTCACGCGCAGGCGCACAAGGCCGCAATGTCAAAAGAGGACCACTGGAAAGATTTGGTGGAGGAAGTAGAACGGAACGTGGGGGGAAAGGTTACAAAATAGTCACCAAAAGGCTCAAAGCCAGAAAGCCACCTCCCAATCTAACGTTAGCCGAATTGAAGGAGGCTGTCAGAGAACTCTTGCCGTAGCACGAAGTCCTACTAGATGAGCAAGAAAGACAACCCATTGAAGACATACCGACTTTCACGAGGAGGTAGCCGCGAGAAAGTTAAAGGCAAAAAAGCCGCTGGACCCGACGGTGTGCCCCGGAGGCTATTAAGGAAATGGTAGAAGTGGCAGGAGGATACGAGACCGAGGCAATGAAGGACATCCTGGTGGAGAGAATATTTTCAATACCGTGGAAAACATCAAGCCTTGTCCTGCTGACTAAGATGGCAGCGACAGAGGCGGCAGGAAATCCACGGTGGACGCAGTGAGGTGCGTGATATAAATAGCTCAAAGGCAAATCAAGGCACGCGAAAATCTCAAAAGTTTTGCATACTGGTCACACTAGACGTGAAGAACGCCTTTCACACCGTGGCGTGGGCACCACTCATCGCGGAACAAAAGAAGTATAAATTGATCAGGAGCTACATTGGAGCCTCCTACTGATCGACGGGAAACGAGCCCAGGAGAGAGTAGACATATACATTGTGATGCCCAAGGGTCGATTCTCGGGCCAACTCTCTGGAACATCCTTTATGAAGGTAGCTGCTAGACATTTTGTCTCCACAAAGCAGCGCCGCACACTTCTAAAAGAATAGTGAACTGCAATCGTGAGACACACCGTAAGACCGACTGCAGACACGGAACGTGTGTGTCCGACATGGACGCTGCGCGCCCGCTCGTTCGCGCACCGACACTCGGCCGACTGGTGATGATACACTGGTATCTGAATAAAATAATAGAAGTGCAGTTTGTCACAATCTTGTTAAAGACTAAGGGGCCCGCTTCAAGGGCCCCCTAAAATTACAATGCGCCGAACAACGGCGACGTCCGAAAATTTCAGCGTAAACGTGTTCGTAAAATACTTGTAAAATACTTAAGTAATAGGAGTGCAATTTACCACAAATAGTAAAATATATTACTATAACCTCAGAACCGAGGGTCACCAAATTGCATTTTTGTGTTGGAAATAATAAAAAAGCAAACAGTACATTTCGACCAGACGTCGCCAACGTAATGACATATGTTTCAGAGTGAAACAAGATTTTATCATAAATGTAGTGGAATTTGTGACGAGTTATAGGAACGCATTATACAACAAGGTAACGCAAGATCAAATATTATTTTTTGGACTTTTGTACGCACGAGCGAGGGCAAGTCGTTAATTTTCGAACCATCTAAATATGTAGTATTGATAAACTATAGAAATGCGACATTATGTAGTTTAGCTATTGGCTAAATTGTTCAGAGAGGATATTTATGTCGATATGTCGAAAAGACGAGATAAAATTGGCAAAATCAGAAATACCACAATAACTTCGTGGAGTCTACAATAAACAATTATAATAACAATACAAAGGTGGCAATATATGTTGGAATTCAATCTATTATCGTGAGAGATTGTTTATATCTCAGACGCTGAGAAAAGAAATTGGCATCATTGAAGAAAAAATCTTAAAAATTAATAAGCAATAAATAGGTGAATAGGTCGCTAGCGACAACAAATGATTACTCATAGTCATGTAGGAATCTAGGTGACACACTTCAGATCGCTTATCTAATAAGCGTGACATTCTGCATTCAAGTTTGTTTGATTTATTCAGGAGTTTTTATTATTATTATTATCATTGTTACTATTATTATTATTGTGCTTTTATCGCAAATCGCTCACAAGCGTGCCAGTACCCTTAGGTCCGTATGCATAGTCGACCTCCGGCGACTTGGTGTAGTTTTTTCGGCGAGCCTCCGGCAAACCTCCTGGCGTGGCGACAGGATATAAAATTGCTTGCATAGTCCCTCCGTTCTCCACCCTGGCAAATCGCCGGCGGTATGTTGTCCATTCTAATGTCAAATGATTGTTCGGTCAATTGTCGGTTGACATTAGAAATGACAGTTCTAATGTCAAACGATACAACGTATATCAAAAATCTAGAATGACTGGACTATTGCTGGAAAATCGCCGGAGATGGTACTGACCACCTCCAGCGAATCTCCAGACAATTTTGAAGTGCGCATACGGGATTTTGTTGGCCATTGTCTCTGCGCTGCATTTTAGAACTGGCGAACGGAAAAAGCTGGGAGAGTCGCCGGAGATCGACTATGCCTACGGGCCTTAGGGTCCTGTTATTAAAGCGCTTGCTTCATTACGCGTGTATTTTATGATGCGTTTTTTCCGACGCGCGTCGTATCTGATGCCTTTTGTATCGTTTATGGGGCGTTTTCTGTAGAGCGTGTTTTCTAACGCACGTGTTTTCTGAATTCTGTGTTTTCTGAAGCGTGTATTTTCTGGAGCGTATGTTTTTGGAGCGTAAGTTTTCTGACACGCGTGTTATTTAGACGCGCAAGTTTTCTTGACCCGCATTTTCTGTAGGGCATCTTTGACGCTCGTGCTTTTTCTTGACGCGCATTTTCTGGAGAGCGTATTTTTGACACGCGTGGTTTTCTTATGCGAGTTGTCTGTCGCAAGTGTTTCCTAAAACACGTGGCTTCTGAAGTACGTTTTATGACGAGCGATTTTCTGTCATAAGAACGCGCATAGGAAAAACACACGCGTCATAAAATACACCGTTCCAAAAATACGCGTGTCTAAAAACGCAAGATAGAAAGCACACAAGTTTCGCGGCGACCGCGACCCCCATCGGGATGGGAATAAAGATGTACCGTCGCGCCGCGCCGGTCGATGCCGCGACACAAATATTTTCATGTCGCCGCCATGGCTCGGTAAAAAAGCAATACTCTAATTTTAAAACTTTGATTGCTGAGTGGATACTTAATATTTTTTTTTATTTTGGTGAGTAGGTACTGCGTATCTACTTAATACTCAAATTTTAAAATGTTGAGACTCACCGAAAACAATGAGTTTTTAGTATCTACTCAGTACTCAACATTTTTAAATTTAAGTATTGAGTAGAAACTTAGTACTCACCGGAAAAAAATGAGTATTGAGTTTCTACTCAGTACTCAAAATTAAGAAAAAATTAGTATTCTACTCAATACTCTACTCAAGAGTATTTTGTCCCACACTGGTCTACCTGCAGCAGTTGTATTATTCAGATGTGCTCAACCTCCCGCATTTGAACGTATAAAACAGAGACATGGAGGCGAACTGAAATAAACCGTAATAAGGAACAACATTTGCAATTTTATTATTCATTAATATCTCACAGTGAGTTCTGTTTTTACTTTATCATACGCAGTATGTAAAGTATTGTAATCATGCCGAAAAAAAAATTGAGATTTTAGCGGAAATAGTCTTTATGGGTCCCCTGAACATTTTTGACCAAGGTACAAAAAAATGTCTGTGTGTGTGTGTGTGTGTGTGTGTGTGTGTGTGTGTGTGTGTGTGTGTGTGTGTGTGTGTGTGTGTGTGTGTGTGTGTGTGTGTGTGTGTGTGTGTGTGTGTGTGTGTGTGTGTGCGTGCGTGCGTGCGTGCGTGCGTGCGTGCGTGCGTGCGTGCGTGCGTGCGTGCGTGCGTGCGTGCGTGCGTGCGTGCGTGCGTGCGTGCGTGCGTGCGTGCGTGCGTGCGTGCGTGCGTGCGTGCGTGCGTGCGTGCGTGCGTGCGTGCGTGCGTGCGTGCGTGCGTGCGTGCGTGCGTGCGTGCGTGCGTGCGTGCGTGCGTGCGTGCGTGCGTGCGTGCGTGCGTGCGTGCGTGCGTGCGTGCGTGCGTGCGTGCGTGCGTGCGTGCGTGCGTGCGTGCGTGCGTGCGTGCGTGCGTGCGTGCGTGCGTGCGTGCGTGCGTGCGTGCGTGCGTGCGTGCGTGCGTGCGTGCGTGCGTGCGTGCGTGCGTGCGTGCGTGCGTGCGTGCGTGCGTGCGTGCGTAGAATAGATTCTCATGCAGCTAAACTATTAATTTTATATATTGTATGATAAAGTCATGTGCCTGGCCACATCAGATTTTTTCCCTGTGTATACACTTGACTGGTTGCCTATTCCTTTTTGTCAGTTTCTGTAGATTTTTGGCTGAAGAAGGAAGCATTGCCGAAACTAATACCAAAAGTAAATTAATAAATTAAACCTGCAAAGTTGAGAGGCGTTTTACTTACTACTTTATTTATTATTCACACCTTATTGGACACAATAATCACAATCACAATGCTGCCAGAGGTTGCGGTCAAGTGAGCAAAGGCAGCTCAAACTTTTCGCACGCGGCCGTTTTGATAGACAACCGGGCAGAAACATATTCTATTGATAATTATCTATAAAAATAGTATTTTGTATTTTGGGCGTAGTGATATCGTTAAAAAAAATAAAACACAGCGGGATTTTTGCATACACCTTTGGTTGGATATTATAAATAACGCATCATCAATTTGGAACAACATTTTGAATAAAAATCATTGAAATTTGATTTTTGGTGGGGTAGACCCTAGGTGGTGTATTGCTTATAAGATTAGGTTTCATTACATGGTCGTATTATCTCTCCCATCCTTTCGCCACTGGCAATTCGGCTTTGTCACAAAGGCTTTTACGAAGTCTCCTGATATGTCAGATACAGAATATGTATGGGGTATAATCACAAGGCGATTAGTGAACCTAGACCAGGCAAGTGCAACTTCGAGAAAAGCGCGGTCGGTGTGCTAATTTGAAATATACGTTTTTAGATCTTTATTAACTTTAATTCTCTATTGATTGATTGTCTTCATTATACACAATATACTTAAAATTATTTGTGTGTACAGTCCATTGAAATTGTAAATTATTAAAACACGATAAAACCTGGTTAAATATTGTAAAAAAATACTTTTTATCCCTATGAACTACAGGGTGACTTATGACTAATATAAACACTGGATACAAAATATCAAATATGATACTGAAAGAGTGGATTTTGTTATGTGAACTGAATGTAGCAAACAAAACGAAATACACTCGGTTTTTGAGAGGTCGTGTTTGATATTTCAGGCTGGCAAAATTTCAGCTATGATTGATTATCCTTATGATCGGTTTCTTTGAACACCCCAGCATCTTTACAGAGTCACTGATGACAATCCAAAGTCATCTAGTTACGCCGACGACGCCGACGCCCGTAAACTTCGCCGAGTATGGGCAGACAATTTGACTATGAACGCGCGTGACATCATACCGCTGTTTGACCTTTCAGATCGATTTTTTACACATTTTTTACTTTATCGTACGCAGTATGAGCAAAAAAGATTTGATTTTAGCGGGAATAGGTCTTCTTGGGTGCCGTGAACATTTTTGACCAAGGTACAAAAAAATGTCGCAGAGCTGAAAAGCTTTTGGTTCAAAAGGGTCCAAAGGGACTGGACGTTTCCTCAAATAAAGCATTTTTCAAGGATTTTGCAAATGAGCTGCCATTTCTGTAATTTCGTCAAAATAGTTAAATAATAAATGAAAGTAGAGGAAATTCTGAATAATTTATGTCTACGATACTTTTTGGTAAAATTAATAGTTTATCCGCTGCATGAGCAAATTCTATTTGATCGAGATCGGTCGTCTGCATTAATATGAAACTAGTAAGCGAGGATTTAACAAATGTTATGACAGATATGACGGTTGTATTCTCATGACACTAGGTAGTTTCATCAAAGGGTGATGTTTTAACAATGCCTACTGTCAAAAAATATTCGTAATATCAGCGTGGGGACGAGCACGAAGACAATGCGGATGCAGGACCTCTGCAACTAGATGCTGAGCGGGGCGTCAGCGATGAAGATGACGTTGATCCTGATCAACGAAGGAGACGGCGAAGGCGGTGGCGGTAGCTGCGTGTGCGTGCTGTATATTTTATTCAATAATTTTTAGATCAAAACGGGTATCGTAAAGATTTCAAATTTGTAAATACAATTTTGGATAAGCTCCCATGGCGCAAGGCACCATTTTTATAGCATTTGAAATTATGTTAATTCATAATGTGTATTTTCTTTAATTAATATACTTATTGTTAACTATCACTATTTTACTCAGGCAAATAAAACACACATCACCATAAATACCGTTTATATTGTAACCATGCTCTCAAATTGAGTGTTCACTGCTAACTAAATACTATATTCCCTCGGCACCGCCCGCTCTCTATTCCCCTCCATCTCCGTCCACATAATTAGGGGAATCACCGTACCATCAACAGTGCTGCCATCCGTCAAGGAAATAGGTACAAGTGTGGCAGCCCTGCTCTGATGCAGCTTCAGTCGGCCATGCTACCAATCCCTGCGTCCTCGCGGGATCTTAAACTTTCCTAGGATAAGAAATAAGAAATATATTAATGTTATAACAAATAGCAAACTAAGTTGTTTAGTTCTCACTGTGAGAACTGTCACTTGAGTCGCCTGAAAATAGAGAAAATAACTTTTGTCGACAGCACATACACCTTTGTATGGCCTTTGGGTACGTTTCCCACCTGGTATGTCTTCTACCACGTAGCGGTCTTTATCTAGTACTTTTGTAATTACATAAGGCCCATCATACTTAGGTAGCAACTTCTTGCTTTTTCCATCATTTGAGCACTTTGCTCGCCTTATAAGGACTTGTTGACCATCCTGAAACAGGGTTGCTTTAGCACGCTTTCGATCATAGTGCCTTTTTTATGATCTTTTGTCTTTCTATAATACGTTCTGAGGCTTCCTCACGTGTTTTTGCAAGATTCTTATCTTGTTCTACTTTTGATACCACATTCGTTAAGAAAGCATCTGACACACCTTGTGGCTGATACCCGAAAAATAACTCGTATGGAGTCTTTCCCGTTGCCGAATTCACCGTTGAATTCAACCCAAAACGTACGGTACTTATACATTCGTCCCATTTATCTTCTTCATCCATCGTTGCTGAGAGGCATGATAGAATTGTCCTGTTATACCTTTCTACTTGTCCATTCGCACGTGGTGTAGCTGTAGCGGTGAGCACCACTTTGATACCCAGACTCAGAAGTCAGTAAACTTTTTGCTTGTATAACACGTACCTCTGTCTGTAATTATCCGTTGTGGTACTCCAAACATGTCAATGATTTCCTCTAAAAATTTTAGTACAGGACCCACCTTAGTGTTTTGTACAGCCTCCGCAAAACAGAACTTTGTAAATCTGTCCACGGCTACTATGAGGTAAGAATTCTTTTTCTTGTTCCTTACAAATGGTCCCAAATGATCCATGTGAACTGTATGCATAGGTATCGAGACTTTCTCTATTGGATTCAGCATTCCAGGGCATTTTCCTGCAGGTTCTTTATTATACAAACAAGCAAGGCAATGTGCAATATATTTCTTAACGCAGCGACGCATTCCCGGAAACCAGTAGTTTTCTGAAATGGAATTAACGGTTTTGTCTACTCCTAAATGACCTTTGCCGTCATGGTGATAACTACAGATTGTCTTTCTAGCACTACGCGGTACTACCCACTTCAAGCCACTATCTGATTTTCTGTACAATAGACCATCTTTCAATGCATACTCTTTATGGATACCTCTCTCTTCGTTGTCTACTGGGTTTCTTTCCAGCACTTCAATCAAATACTTAGATCTCTCATCAGACCCTTGGGCCGCCAAAACCCAAGCCTTTTCATTAATGCCTATTGTCAACGTTTCGACAACATTGTTGCTTTCAACACTTTCGGGATTTCGGCTTAGAGCATCTACATGCGACATCTTCGTTCCTGCTCGGTATTCTACAGTATAATCAAATTCCAGGGTTGTTAACCACCAACGGCCAACTCTCGGAACCAGATCTCTTTTTGTTAGGGTTGTCCTTAATGCATTACAATCAGTCACTACCTTAAATTTTACGCCCAAAAGGTACACCCGGAAATGTTTAATACTACATAGAACGGCTAGTGTTTCAAGCTCGTACGAATGATAACGCTGCTCTTCTTTTGTAGTCTGACGACTATAATACATAACAGGCTTCAAAGACTTATCTACTTGCATTTGCAACATTATACTACCAATACCCCACTTCGAGGCGTCCGTGTGTAATTCAGTATCAGTTTGTGAGTCATAAATTGCAAGTACAGGCTTACTTGTTAAGCAATTCTTAAGTTCGTCAAACGCACTTTGTTGATCCTTTTCCAATGCGAAAATAACGTCTTTCTTTGTGAGTACAGTTAGTGGCCTTGCCACAGTAGCGAAATTTCTAATAAATTTTCTAAAATAGCTGGTAAGCCCTACGAATTGTCGTACCTCCGTGACGTTCCGGGGTATCGGGAAATTTTCAACAGCGCTTGTCTTCGCTTTGCCAGGCCGTATGCCAGCTGCACTCAATTCATGTCCTAGGTACTCTACTTTAGTTTGAAAGAAATAACATTTTGATAATTTTAACGTAATATTATACTCTCTAAATTTAGTAAGAACTTTTCTTAGTGAACCTAACCCATCTTCAACCGTCTTGGAAGGTATAAGGATGTCATCCATATACGGCCTGGCTTCTCTATACCTTAATGGACCCAACACTTTGTTGATGATCCTTTGAAACTTAGCTGGAGCACATACAAGACCAAAAGGCATCCTCAGGTACTCATAGTGTCCGTCTGGTGTAACAAATGCGGTTTTGGAAATTGAATCATTCACCATGGGTACCTGATGATACCCTGCTGTCAAATCCAATCCGGTGTAGTACCGACATCCCTTCAGTTTATCCAAGTGGTCGTCACCCCTCGGCAATGGATATTTATCTCTAACCGTTTTGGCATTTAATGCCCTATAATCCACGCACATTCTCAAACTACCATCCTTTTTACGTACCAATAGTATAGGACTCGCATAAGGCGATTCTGAGTCACGAATGATACCATTGCTCATTAGGTCTTGTATGATGTCGCGAACTTTTTCACGTTCAGAAAAGGATAATCTATACGGTCTGTACGTTACAGGCTCGTTGTCCGTTACATCTATAGTTACTTCTGCCCCTTTAATCTTTCCCAACTCACTTGTATTTGCAGCGAAACAATCACAAAACTCATTCAGAAGATCTAACAACTTTTGTTTTCCTTCTAGTGCCAGTTCGTTATCTATTTGAGGGTTTATATCGTCCATTTTGAATAAACTACGTGTTAAATATATACTTAGTGCACTCACCTGAGTTGCGTCACAAATACCTTCTGATCGGTGGGCAGGTTCCGCGCGCGCTACCACTTGATGCGGGTTGATCTTCAACGGAACATCGGATAGGTTGGCGATGCTAACAACACCTCCAGTGGACGTAACCATTTCTTGGATGTAGTGCTCCATTCCTGTCCTTCCACAAATACCTCTCCTACGTAATCAGACGTAACTTCAACATGTCCTATGTAGTTTGCCGGAATAACAGTTTTCTTTGTAGCTAGGAGCGTAACTTTCTTAGGTGGTAATCTGGCAGTATCGTCCAATGGATTTATTTCCTTATTAAAAACCCGTACGGTGCCATCTTTAATGATCATCACAACCTCAGGATGGTTCAAGACTGGTTGACCTATTATGACTGGCACACTTTGTGCTTTGTACTCAACCACAATCATGCCGGTCTCTACTTCAGCCATATAAACGGCGAGCCTTGCCCTGCTACATGCAATTGCTTTTGATCTGCCACCATTATATCCGCATACCAGCACATTGCATGGTTGCAGTTCCAACTTTAGCATCTTAGCCTCATTGTATCTGATCAAGACTGCCGCTGCTCCTGTATCAATATACCCCCTGAGAGTTTTTGCATTTACCGTACAGTCGGTAAAATATTCCTGATTGAAAACTCTCGCTTGGTTTGAAGTAATTGTTGATACAGTTGTGCTAGTTCGTTTGCATTCCCTTGATGTGTGGCCCAGTCGTTTGCATTTGGTGCATTCCACTTTGGGCTTACGACAATTGTTTGCGGTGTGCCCAACTTCGGGGCAATTAAAGCATTTGTATTTTACATACGGATGGGGGCGCACTTTATTAAAATGCTGACGTTGGCCTAAACGTTGCTTCACATTATGATCACGTTGATCAACTGTACCATCAACTGTACCGCTCTGCTCCACTTTGGGCAACGCAGATAAATATTCTGTGTATAATTCTTCGGGCGTGGCATATCTTCCTGCTTTAGCTCCGGTTTGAGCCGTAGCATTGCCGATGCCGTCGATTACGCACGATACCGCGTCCTTTCCGTCGATTTTGCAAGCTCGGATCAACTCCATCTTATCAAAAAAATATTTATCCCATGATTCCGTAGGCTGTTTGATGCGAGAAACTAATTTTTTAAGTGTAGTTGCAAAATCATAATGTTCCGGAAATGTTGTTAAAATTAGTATAATTCAATTGAGGTTTGTTTGGGATTGACGTTCACTACGAAAAATCAAAACTACTTTCCCTTTATCGCAATATTTCGGCATATTTTATTCCTTCATCAGACGTAAAACTACAAAATAACACAAAACAATTCAGCATTCAGTAGACCGACAAATGTTACTACTTACGATTAAGTTTCTTAAAGCAACTACGACGACAAACATCTCCACATAAATCACGATAACAAATTAACTAAAATTGCACATTGAAACACATAAATGACAAATCTTTGCACACATAATGCCGCACGTGTTGGTCAGTCCACATCAAAATAGGAACTCGACCGAGGAGGAAATCCACGTATCGGACATGTCACACTACCCCCGCGAAAAGAAAACTAAACAACATACCACGCCACGCAAAAGTTTTTGATACGGTGTTATACAATAAATATAAAATCAGCCTAGAACGTCAAAAACGACAAGGAACCTCCCTCCATGCCACCCCTCCTCCTGTTCTTGTCAATATCAATAATATACGAGTAATAATTACTAAGCCCGTCCACATCAGTCCGGAAATTGACAGTGTCGTCATGAAAGTTTATGTGATACATCTCCAAGAAAAGCCTATTGTAATAACCACGCTCCCGATCTAAAATACTGACGCTATCAAAATCAAAAGTATGATGATTGTCAATCGCGTGACATGCCAGTGCACAACCCGTTCTACCTAGACCACAATCACTTTTATGTTTCGAGACTCTATTTTTCAACCACTGCACTGAGAGGTGACACCAATGTACTTGCCATCACAATCCTTACACTGAATTGAATAAACCAAGTTAGGTTTATATTCTGCAGGGTCTTGATCCTTTACATGTGAGAAAACATTAACTAATTTATTATTATAGTGCTGAATTATTTTGACATCTGAATTTACGTTTGATTTAAAAATTGAAATTAATTTATCTGTTAAACAAGGAATGTGCATAAGTTTTTTATATTTGAAAGGTTGATGGGGAATAATACTATTGTCAAAAATGCTGGGTATAATATTTCTGTGAGAAAATAAAACTCTATTGACTAATTTTACGGGGAAACTGTTCTCTAAAAAGGTTGTTTTTAATTTATTGAGTACTTGTGGGTGAAATTTGATATTACAAATTCTGGTGACTCTATTTTTCATGCCCACAAGCGTATTAACTTTGTGCTTGAATGTATGGTTGGAATAGTAGTTAATGTATCTTCCTGAGTACGTAGGTTTTGTGTACCAGTTAGTGATCAAAGAGGAGTCTTCCCTAATGACCTTGCAGTCCAGAAAAGGCACAAAGTTATTACTTTCCTTCTCAACAGTAAATTGTATGTGGTGGCTAAAATTATTGAAGGTGTTCAGGGTATGCTCTATCATGTCCGCGGGAACTAAGGCTATAATATCATCAACGAACTTGAATATAAAAGGCAATGTAAAGGGAAGCGTAGGAATGACACTATCGAGAACGTAATCCACAACCAAAGTTGCCAAAATCGGACTAATCGGGGACCCCATTGGTGTACCAAAAATCTGCAAGAAAACCTGATTCTGAAAGGTGAAATAAGTATTGTTGATAAGAAAATCTAAAGTGTCGATAAAAGACTGAAGGTCAAGACTACAATTCGGTTCTATCAGACTCCACTTCTCTCTCACTATAGATGTCACCATGTTCCCGGGTATATTAGTGAACAAGCTCGCTACGTCGAGCGAAATTAAAACATAGTTATTGGGAACAGTAATATCCTTGATCCTGTCAACAAAGTGAAACGTGTCAGTTACATTGTACTGAGTTCTATGAGCTAGATAAGTTGTTAGAATACCAGAAACCCACTTAGAAAGCTTATACGGGGCTGAACCACACGCTGAGATGATTTTGGCAACTTTGGTTATGGATTACGTTCTCGATAGTGTCATTCCTACGCTTCCCTTTACATTGCCTTTCATATTCAAGTTCGTTGATGATATTATAGCCTTAGTTCCCGCGGACATGATAGAGCATACCCTGAACACCTTCAATAATTTTAGCCACCACATACAATTTACTGTTGAGAAGGAAAGTAATAACTTTGTGCCTTTTCTGGACTGCAAGGTCATTAGGGAAGACTCCCCTTTGATCACCGACTGGTACACAAAACCTACGTACTCAGGAAGATACATTAACTACTATTCCAACCATACATTCAAGCACAAAGTTAATACGCTTGTGGGCATGAAAAATAGAGTCACCAGAATTTGTAATATCAAATTTCACCCACAAGTACTCAATAAATTAAAAACAACCTTTTTAGAGAACAGTTTCCCCGTAAAATTAGTCAATAGAGTTTTATTTTCTCACAGAAATATTATACCCAGCATTTTTGACAATAGTATTATTCCCCATCAACCTTTCAAATATAAAAAACTTATGCACATTCCTTGTTTAACAGATAAATTAATTTCAATTTTTAAATCAAACGTAAATTCAGATGTCAAAATAATTCAGCACTATAATAATAAATTAGTTAATGTTTTCTCACATGTAAAGGATCAAGACCCTGCAGAATATAAATCTAACTTGGTTTATTCAATTCAGTGTAAGGATTGTGATGGCAAGTACATTGGTGTCACCTCTCAGTGGTTGAAAAATAGAGTCTCGAAACATAAAAGTGATTGTGGTCTAGGTAGAACGGGTTGTGCACTGGCATGTCAGGCGATTGACAATCATCATACTTTTGATTTTGATAGCGTCAGTATTTTAGATCGGGAGCGTGGTTATTACAATAGGCTTTTCTTGGAGATGTATCACAAACTTTCATGACGACACTGTCAATTTCCGGACTGATGTGGACGGGCTTAGTAATTATTACTCGTATATTATTGATATTGACAAGAACAGGAGGAGGGGTGGCATGGAGGGAGGTTCCTTGTCGTTTTTGACGTTCTAGGCTGATTTTATATTTATTGTATAACACCGTATCAAAAACTTTTGCGTGGCGTGGTATGTTGTTTAGTTTTCTTTTCGCGGTGGTAGTGTGACATGTCCGATACGTGGATTTCCTCCTCGGTCGAGTTCCTATTTTGATGTGGTCTGACCAACACGTGCGGCATTATGTGTGCAAAGATTTGTCATTTATGTGTTTCAATGTGCAATTTTAGTTAATTTGTTATCGTGATTTACGTGGAGATGTTTGTCGTCGTAGTTGCTTTAAGAAACTTAATCGTAAGTAGTAACATTTGTCGGTCTACTGAATGCTGAATTGTTTTGTGTTATTTTGTAGTTTTACGCTTGATGAAGGAATAAAATACTCCGAAATATTGCGATAAAGGGAAAATAGTTTTGATTTTTCGTAGTGAACGTCAATCCCAAACAAACCTCAATTGAATTATACTGTTTGCGTTCAAAGAAAAACTTGTCTCAGTTAAAATTAGTGACCTCCATTCTTCCCACGTGTGGTCATAAGAAGTTAAACCATTATACCAAGTACGTGCTAGTCCAATCAAACGGTTTTGCATATGATATATTTTCGTTCTTTCGTCCCAGTGATTTATATCGGCTAACTGTTCGACCTTGTCGATCCAGCGCCGTGACGTCATGCTGGAATTCCCAGGCTCAAACTCTGGTATGCAGTCGGACCGTCTGGCATATCTCGGGGATTCCCTTGATATCGGTGATCCAGTATGTGTTGTTGCACTTGTAAATTGTTCGACTAGACGTTCTAGCCGGTCAATTCGTGATTGATTAGTTTCTATTGTAGGCGTGTTTTGTAAATCTGATGATATTTTACTCGACATACCTTTTCGTGGTGGTGTTTTCGGGGAACCCCCACTTTGGTGTTCACGTTGATTTCGCTCGTTGCGTAATCGACTCCTACGCTGTTTGGGCGAATGACCTTCAGAATCCGACTCCGACGAATGTCGAGTACGACGTGGTGTGCGGCCCTATAATCACTTAACAAAATCACACGGTGAGCTACTATGCCACGCCCAAGAACGGTTTCTTGTCACTTCTACACTTTTGTAACTTTTTCTTTTAAAATGTTTATCGCACACCAACTTTCGGTAGATGCAGGCTAATCCCACCGCTGCACTGTTAACTATCACTATTTTACTCAGGCAAATAAAACACACATCACCATAAATACAGTTTATATTGTAAATTTGTAAATACAATTTTGGATAAGCTCCCATGGCGCAAGGCACCATTTTTATAGCATTTGAAATTATGTTAATTTATCATGTGTATTTTCTTTAATTAATATACTTATTGTTAACTATCACTATTTTACTCAGGCAAATAAAACACACATCACCATAAATACAGTTTATATTGTAACCATGCTCTCACATTGAGTATTCACTGCTAACTAAATACTATATTCCCTCGGCACCGCCCGCTCTCTATTCCCCTCCATCTCCGTCCACATAATTAGGGGAATCACCGTACCATCAACAGTGCTGCCATCCGTCAAGGAAATAGGTACAAGTGTGGCAGCCCTGCTCTGATGCAGCTTCATTATGTTAATGGTTAATGGAATCTAATGCAGCTAAACTATTAATTTTGTACATAGTATGATAAAGTCATGTGCCTGCCCACATCAGATTTTTTAGTTTTCAAATTGTTATTAATATAATTATTTAAAAGTTTTACTTATTATGAGGTTCTGCCTCCAATAAAAAGTATTTTCTCTAAGGGAAAAAAATAATAACGCTATCCGTTAAACGATTCAAAAGTAAACGCGCATGCCAGTTTGAAAGATCGTGTTTCTAGAAAAACGCGTCGGTTCTATCAGTGTAAAAACCTATGCAAGAGAAGGTAGAAACATGGAACTTATTAAAACTCCTTTTCTATTTGAATTTATTGAAATAAAATAACTTAATCAACATAAGCACCTATGTTCTCTGTACTGTATCCAAATTTCTCATTCCTAATTTAGAGCGTTACCAAAAATTGTCATTTCAATAGACACATCTCTTTGCGCCAATTACATGAGAACCTCCCCTTTAGTAATCATCACGCAAGCAGAAGTATTAAGTATTGATTTCAGTAGGACAATTAATACCAGCCTTAATATACTTGTTGATTAAAACAATATAATTTGAGTATTCAGATTAACCGTTTACTGCCTGCGCCGGTGGTGAGCTTTGGAAAAGCCAATCACGGGCCAGATAAAACCAGGTGGCGGGTTATAGGTTGCACTTGCCTGTGCTAGGCAATTGATGCAACCGCTGCGGAACGAAAAATTTTCATTACACCTCAAACTGACATGAACATACTGCTTCAAATACATATAACTGCAATAAATCCATTGCTCGTCTTTCTTTTAAAAATTAATCATATATTAATATTAGTGGCCCGATATTTGAAGAAAATTTGGTAAGAAAACGTACCTGTAATACTTCTCTTCTACTAATTCAAAATTAATGTACATAATTTTTATTTAGGTTGGAGAGAAATTTAGAACCAGAGCAATGAAATTTCCAGGATTAATTTCAGGCTGTACTATGGACTGGTTTTCCAGATGGCCAAAAGACGCGCTTGTTGCAGTTTCTGAACATTTTTTGAAAGAGTATCCGATTGTCTGTTCCGACGAAGTAAAGATGGAGGTTATTCATCTTATGGCAGAAGTTCAAGACATGGTGGCATCTGTTTGTCTTGACTACTATGATAGATTTCGAAGGCAAACTCATGTTACGCCAAAAACCTATTTGACATTTTTAAGTAGCTATCAGAAGCTTTACTCTGTCAAACACAGTGAAATCGAAGTCATGGAGAGTAGAATGCGAACTGGCTTAACTAAACTTATTGAAGCCGCTGCCAGCGTCGATATATTGAAACAGGAACTTGCGGTAAAGGAAGGTGAAATATTAGTAGCCTCTGAATCGGCTGACAAAGTTTTACAAACTGTGCTTGTTTCGAATGAAATTGCCACAAAAATTAAAGAAGAAGCAACGATTGTAGCTACCACAGCCGAAGAACTTGTTTCTGTCATTAGTGTAGATCAGAAAGAGGCAGAAGGAAAACTGTTAGCTGCCAAACCTGCTTTGGACGCGGCTGAAGCTGCTCTTTTGGTATTTTTTCAAAATGTATTTTTTTTTTTTCATTTACATCCTCCGTCTTTTTTAGACTATTAAAGCGGCCGATATAGCGACGGTAAGAAAACTGGGAAAGCCGCCTTATTTGATTATGGTTATTATGGATGTGGTACTGCTTTATTTCAAAAAGAAACTGGAACCTACTCAAGCTGATTTTGAAAAGAAATTCTTTTTAACGTCTTGGGGTGAATCGCTAAGAGTAATTTTTTCGCTAATAAGATAACTTTTGTTAGAAAATATTTTTTTTAGTTAATGGCTGACCCTAAGATGTTGATGAAGTTGCAGGAATATCCCAAGGATACTATTAATGGAGAAATTATAGATCTTTTGGTTCCATACTTCGATTTTCCCCAGTATACATATGAGGCTGCAAAGACTGCATGTGGCAACGTTGCTGGTTTAATTTCATGGACAATTGCAATGGCGTCATTCTATGATGTGAATCGCGAAGTGCTACCATTGAAGGTAAAGCAAATTTAACTTTATTTCCTCCATTAGCTTGCTCCTAGAGAATATCATTATTTTCCACACAGTTATTGAGGTATGAACAAATAACACTGTAGGTAAGATTTTCTAACATGATTCTGTATCTAATAAGTGAAAATAGATCTAATAAGTCTTATATTGTCAAGGGTAAGGGGGGTTCCAACACGTCACAGTTTTAAGTTAGGAGATCCAAAAGGGCATGATTTTGCCAATACTTACGTATTTATTGTGACTTAACGCATTCTCCTAGAGACTCCAGAAGAGACTCACAGTAAACTTGTAAGGGACGTACTTATTACCTAAAAGCCTAGAATTTGTTTACAAGTGGTATTGAAGATACTGAAATACATATAATACCTATGTGAAAAGGCAAGAGATGGACTTGCTACTAGCGCTTCCTAGCGAATGCGGGTGAACTAAAAATAGAGACCACAAAGGTGGCCTTGAGTCGCCCACTATATTAGTAATACGTATTTTGTCAATGAGCTAGCTAGCTAAGTCATTATAAAAATAACTACGGTTGCTTTAATTTTAGATTCATAATAAGCAACTGCAATCGATATAATCAAAATGTGCTCATTCTACACATTATCAATCACTTTCTTAATACTAAACGTATTTTTCTACCGACAAATAGTACCACCAACGGCAAATCGGTTGCAAAAGTATTGAGCCCTGTGTTTGAAGAGCCGTAACTCTGCAATGGCTGAACAAAAAAATTGAAATAAAGTGTGTTATACTCCTGAATCATTTCTACATAACAGTAGTGACTATCAAAATTTTCTGCCCATAGGTTTAGGCACGAGCGGGAGAGAAGTAAAAAAAGGTACCCGATTTTTTGGGGTTTTAAAATAATTCTCGACTTTCCGATTTTTTTTCTCCTAAACCACTTACTAAAAAATTTTAAATTTTTTATCGCGTTACAGTTAGAATCTCTTCTATAGATTGGTGTTTTTATTTTCTTGATTTCTTATGTAATAAAGTCTGTAAACGAACTTTTTATGGACGCGGATATCTCGGAAACGAACGATAGCAGGACAACGCAGTTAGCACGTAAACAATCCTTATTTATTGTTATACTTATCCATTGATGTATTATAACATAAAAGTTATTTGCGAATTTTTAAGATTGAAATGAATGTAATCGATCCTGTGCGCAGGATGGTTCCCCTCGGGGAAAGGGCTTTACTGGCGGGAAGCGAAGTAAGCATTCGCGCGACGATTTCAAACGATCAACTCTCAGGACCGTATTCAATATTTATGTAATTTTCTCGTTCGGTGTTAGTTTTTAAACTAGCATACGTGCTTTTTTCTTTATTTGTGGAATTGTACACATATTCTGTTTGTGATTTATTATTATTTTACAATATTATTTCTGGCAAAGATCAGTAGTTGATTATGATGACGTTGTGGGTTCGGGTGCCAAACCAAACGGTCCGGTTTTCTCTCCAAATGTTTGTATTGCGCCAAGTATTTGTCCTAAACTTTGAACGATTTGTTCAGTTCCAGAAGAGCCACCAACATTGGAACGCCGGCAATTTTTGTATCATTATCTAAAAAAAGAGCTAAGTAAGACATTAATTAGAAGTTGACCATCGCACTCCTCATTATCTGTACTGCTGTCGTTGTAGTCTAATGATTCGTCGTCATCATCATCTTCACGCAAGTTTATTATAATACGTTCTATATTTGTGTCAACAATATGATCTTTTTCAATATATATTATTTCGAGTTTCTTGCAATGTGCAACACAATTTTGCCATACCTCTTTTGAAACAATGTTCATTGCGTCAATGCATAAATTTAACACATCTTTAATTGTAAATGTATTGTTGCTTTTTGCAACTTTATTTTTACGTATGCCCATTAGGGTGGACCTTATTTTTTCATTATCGAATTTTTTTCACGTCACCCTCTAGATTTGTTCTACTATGAATAAAAATAAGTCCTGCAAAAGAAAAACTTAATTCGACCACGGGAAGGGGTGCCTCAATCGATTTGAAGTTTGAAAATGTCAGTAATTTTTCTCATATTTGACGTTTGACTTTAGTTTAACAATTTAAATAAGACAGTTATTGTTATTATAGAAGGGTACCTTACTTTGGTTGTCCAGTAACCATATTTGCTTATATAATTATTTTAATTAAGTAACTTATTCAATCCTTTAAGACTTTTACAACGCCGCGTGTTCGCACGTCTACGCTCGACGCTCTTACACTACTTTGGATTAATTTCTAGTTTAACCCTGTCCGAAACATTGTTCTGCCTCTTTATATATATATATATATATATATATATATATATATATATATATATATATATATATATATATATATATATATATATATATATATATATACATATGGTTGCTACGGTGTGGGCTCCAACGCGTATGACAGAGTGTACGTTGTCACCTCATATATAACGTTGATGGCTCCAAAATCGGAGGTGACAACGTATCGCCTTGTTTTCAACGGAAATGTGGTCTAGGTGGCTCAGGGAGCTCAAATCCAAATATTGCGTCGGAGCCGATAACGTCCATTATATATGTACGGACAAGTCATGTTAGTTCAAGCGTAGATCACGAGCGCTAGTGTCGCCCATACTAGATACAGCCGCTACGAAGTCACCTCCGCATATATGACTCCGTGTTTTGTATCGTACAACGTACGCTGTGACATCCGAAAAACGCTGGCAACGTTGCGGAGGTGATAGCGCAAGAAACATATATTATATGAGTATTTTCGTATTTATTTCTGATCTCGGACGCAGTTGGGTTGTGCATGGTACGCGAGATACAAAGGTTTTTGGTTTAAATCCAGGCCGTGGCTGAGTTTTTTTATTTCAAAATTACATCCCGCATGTTTTTATGGTTTGTTATTTATTTTGAATGGCAAAGTCTGCTTTATGTCAACTATTCTAGTGTACGCACATTGCCAATATTATTTGAAATAAAACTAAATAAATTATTTGCGGTGCTATTACATCAATAAATTCTATAAATTCCACATACCTTTTCTTGTGTTCACCACAAATCCTATTGAATCAAGTACTCAAGTAAACATATTAAAAAGATGATGGGGGAATTTTTAGTTAATACGACTAAATATTACATACAGTATTTTGAAAATTTGAGACATGAAAAGACCGACATAGACATGAAAATGTTTACTCTTCGCAGTTATGTATTATACAAAAATGTGTAGCAGTAGCCAAAGTTTCTCCGGGTGCCTGGGTTTTTACCTTATTTATTGTTTTTTATAATCTCCAATAAATACCCTATTGTCACAGTAAACTGTAGTGGTAAGCCTGAATAGTACAGCACCTAGTTTAGTATATTGATAATCATTGTAGATATCAAAGATGTATGTTCGACTCCCATTTTTCTTGGGGCGAAATACTTCAAAACCTAAACAACGAATTGTGAATATATGCAGGGTGTCTCAACAATGCGATCTCGGAAGATTATGCCTCTGTTAATGAAGATATTTTAAAACTGATTTCACTCATATATACACAAAGCCGTGTATATACACATTGCACATTGTAAAACTATTAGCGTGTATCTAGGCTGTTCCATAACAATATGTAAACATATGTAACAAAACTTATGTTTTGTTACATGGAACAACCTATATTTCGGCACAATTTTTAATTCTTCGCAAAATTTTACTACAATGAAAAATAACATAACATACTGTAAACTTTATACTTTTTGATTTATTGGGATTTTTAAGGAAAAACAGCAGTCTAAGAAAGATTGTATATATCAATACCGGTTTTTAATTTTATGGCTCTGGCTTAGATTATGATTACGTAAGAAGCGTTTAATAAGCGTGATTACCTACCATATCCAAATTGTGCACCGGTTAGTCATAATCTTCAACAAAATACTGCAAACTGGTTGTCCTAAGAAAGATAATTTTTTTAAATGGAACACCCTGTATTGCATTAATTTTTTGAATTCTATGCATCGTTCTGCACAAAAGTACTAGCACACACAAGTGCTAAAATAAGCAATTGTATTGTTATCGTATACACAGACAGACGGACAGACCGATCGATAATTTTGCGTCAAACTCAAAGTTGGGCATCACTCAACTAACCCGAAATGAGTAACACTCATGATTAATGAAATCACTCGTCACTCATTACTCGTCAATCATAAATCTAAGAATCACTTATCACTCATTAATCGTAGAAACAAGTGTTTCTAGTTTGACTGCCGGTAGCGACTGCATGATATTGTTTTAAAAATATGAAAAAGAAAATACAATTTAATAGATTTTATTTGCAAAGTAAACCCACATTACGGTAAATGTAATGTGTGTATACTTTGTTTTAATTTATCCAACTTTATCTTATGATAAATATGCATTTTTATAGAGAATAAATACTTACCTTAATAAACGATTTATATTTTTGCTTTAACTAAAGTGAATTGAACTCATGTCCTAAATGAATCTAAATGCATTAATAATAACTGTTTTGAATTATATCCGATTCTATGGTGATCCACTTATTGAGGGTACATTGAGGGCTTATTTTGATTGCACAACATTTAAAAAATACATTGCCTATAAAACTGTCAGAAAATAATTCGAAAAATTAACGATTCCACAGCCAAAAGTCGAGCGGCTCGTCGAAGCCGATTATACCACGATTATCGGAAACTTTTTTTTAACCATCTCCGATACGTACATGTATCAATATTATTCACAAATTATTTTCTATAGTGTACCCACATTTCTCCTCTTTAAAATGACGTACCGTTAGGTAATAGTTAATTTTTCGAATTTTTTTGACGTTATTTTACAGTGTATTCTTTAAATGTTGTGCAATCTAAATACGCGATAAGAAATCATTAGTTTTTGAAAATGGTACACCAATGTACCAGTAAATGTAATTTAGAATGTACGTTGAACGTGTATGTATCTGACGTATCATACAATTCTTGATATAATTAAAAAGAAAACTGAAGAAAGCATTCTATAGTGTAATTAGGGGGATTATTCAACTGCGAAATAAGTTATGTCTGTCTTTCTTTACACTTCAAAATTTGGAAATCAAAGAAGTGTTTTGTTTATATTTATATAATTGTTTATTTTCTTTTTTGTTGCTTTCACCGTATTATGTCTGGTGAAAACAACAGTGCAATTATTTCTAATTAACCTAAAAAAATAGATGAGGCTGTAATTGTTCATTCAGAACAAATCAAGCCAGATCTCCAAATCAAATAACATAAATGTCGGACAAATTTTTATAACACATATCTATAAAAAAGGTAAGTATTGGTTTAAAGATTTAGATTTTGTGTTATCGAGTTTCTATTATGTTTTAAAACAGTGTAATTTTCGTTGAACAGTCATCACTCATTAGGCGTTAATCGCGAGTAATCAGTGATGAATATTCAATCGTGTACGGCAGTTATGAGTGGTAAGTAAAGAAATAATCAGTCATTCTGATGAGCGACCAATCGTAACTCATCACAACGAATGATGATTAATTTAACTAATTAAAATAATTTTATCATCACTTGTTACTCAATCGCTCGATTACCAAATGCCTAACTCTGGTTAGACTCAATGGATCATACTACGGTAAATAGGGGGGGGGGGTATAAAAATGTGTATGTATTTGGTAAATAAAACTTGGCGTGCCCGAGAATTTTTTCAGTAACAGTTTCTATTTATTCCAATCAATTTATTCCATGGTTTTAGCGTCAATGCACGTACGGACTTTGTACAATTTTAAACGGCAATAGAGATCTTGTGAAGAATTGGTTAACATTAAAGCGCTGACCACGCATGAAGGTTGACGGCGCGGCGGTGACAGCTCTTTTTCTATTTTTTGTCAAAAACCCTAAGTGGGAAAAGAAATAAGTATAAAATTATAAGTTTAGTATCGATATAACTCAAAAACTACTTAATAAGTTTAAATTGGACTTTCACACATAAATTCATTGTATTTGTAGTCTGTTCTCAGCGTTGTACATTGACTTACGTTGTAAAGGCCGACGAAAAATATATAAATAAAAAAAATCATCAAAAAATAAAATAATAACTAGTTGGGTAGTTTGACTTACATCGCGACAAAACATATGAATAGGGTAAGGGTAATTTGTTTTTCCACGGTAACCATATTACACTTAGAGCTTAGTTATCAGAGTTAAAAATATTTTAATACCCTTAGAAAAGCTCTCATAAAACTAACTATGTCTTGTTAGAAACTATAACCAAGTCCCACGAATATTGTCGTGTAATGCTTAATCATCCTCTGTAATATATATTATTCATATTAGTGCTAAATACTTAATAAATGATGTTTCATACTATTACTAAAAGGCAGTATTTATTTTGTGAGAAGCGAGTTTACGGCCTATCATATACATGCTATATAATAATAGCCTATTCTGACCTCCGTAGGTTTGGCAACACCGTTGGAGGTATCAGCGACACATCAGTTTCCGTTCATATATAAATTGCGGAGGTCACTTCGTACCCTTTGTGTACCTTATATATGACCTACTAAAAAATCAAAAATCGTTTCCCCTCTTTTGATGCTCGCGTAGCGAAAGTTCCCCTCATTAAAAATATGCAATCAGATCAATAATATATTATCTGGAACACCCGGAGCCAAGGTGGCCTGCTCTATATCCCGGAGGTGACAACTTAACACGTATACATATATATATATATATATATATATATATATATATATATATATATATATATATATATATATAGGAAACTGGTTTAATCGGTTTAAATATACTATATATGGAATATGACGTAAATAGAATCCAAGTGAGAAGTAATTTTTAAAATTAATTAAAAGGATACGGTCTCAGCCCGGATTCGAACCGGGGCCTTCTTCCTTGCCGGGGAATTGCTCTACCGCTGAACTACTGAGCCCGGTCGGAGGATATAGATTTAATTCGTCATTTCAAACGATAGTAACAGTACGGGTTGCTGTCTAACTACTATTATCATGACATCTATTGGACACTGGTGGAAATTGGTTCATGGTATGTCAAGGTTAATCGCAAATCTTGCTAGTGGAAAGTAGGAAACTGGTTTAATCGGTTTAAATATACTATATATGGAATATGACGTAAATAGAATCCAAGTGAGAAGTAATTTTTAAAATTAATTAAAAGGATACGGTCTCAGCCCGGATTCGAACCGGGGCCTTCTTCCTTGCCGGGGAATTGCTCTACCGCTGAACTACTGAGCCCGGTCGGAGGATATAGATTTAATTCGTCATTTCAAACGATAGTAACAGTACGGGTTGCTGTCTAACTACTATTATCATGACATCTATTGGACACTGGTGGAAATTGGTTCATGGTATGTCAAGGTTAATCGCAAATCTTGCTAGTGGAAAGTAGGAAACTGGTTTAATCGGTTTAAATATACTATATATGGAATATGACGTAAATAGAATCCAAGTGAGAAGTAATTTTTAAAATTAATTAAAAGGATACGGTCTCAGCCCGGATTCGAACCGGGGCCTTCTTCCTTGCCGGGGAATTGCTCTACCGCTGAACTACTGAGCCCGGTCGGAGGATATAGATTTAATTCGTCATTTCAAACGATAGTAACAGTACGGGTTGCTGTCTAACTACTATTATCATGACATCTATTGGACACTGGTGGAAATTGGTTCATGGTATGTCAAGGTTAATCGCAAATCTTGCTAGTGGAAAGTAGGAAACTGGTTTAATCGGTTTAAATATACTATATATGGAATATGACGTAAATAGAATCCAAGTGAGAAGTAATTTTTAAAATTAATTAAAAGGATACGGTCTCAGCCCGGATTCGAACCGGGGCCTTCTTCCTTGCCGGGGAATTGCTCTACCGCTGAACTACTGAGCCCGGTCGGAGGATATAGATTTAATTCGTCATTTCAAACGATAGTAACAGTACGGGTTGCTGTCTAACTACTATTATCATGACATCTATTGGACACTGGTGGAAATTGGTTCATGGTATGTCAAGGTTAATCGCAAATCTTGCTAGTGGAAAGTAGGAAACTGGTTTAATCGGTTTAAATATACTATATATGGAATATGACGTAAATAGAATCCAAGTGAGAAG